>CM038795.1:87013256-87345756 GCA_021764765.1 Vicia sativa
ACTTTCGGAACAATTTATGTAATTTGATATCATATAGTAATATATTAGTTGGTTTGTGAAAATAGAATGAGACTTATTTGAATTTCTGAAAACAAAAATATAATGCGACCTATAATAAAAAACATTGTAGTTTTAAACATTTTTTTACACATTCAGAGAAAGTTCTGTAAGTGCACTTATGAATTCACCTTTCAGGGTGTTTCGTAAGTGCACTTACGAAGTAATTTTATTTTTTTTCAAATTCAATATTTAAAATAATAAAACGTACAAAATAAGGTGAATTCGTAAGTGTACTTACGAAGGATATTTTTTATTTTTTGAAGGGTGTGGGGGAAAACTCCTAGGTGATTGAAGAAATTTCTTCTATAAAATTGTTGCATTTTTTTATTATTTAATTATTACTTTTTTTAATCTATAAGTAAAATCTTAAAAAACTTTTATTTTAAGACGTTGGGAATATTCACTAAACATTAATAACACTGTTTCTTCTGGTAAGCTGATGTTTCACTTTCTCAATAGCTAAAGTTGGAGAATATCCTTGACTATATCAAACCCAAACCCAAAACACTACAACATAATGGAGATAAAAACAAAAGTCAACAACATTTTTTATTAATTCATGTAATTTATCTTTTATGTTCAACATTATTCATCTCTTTCTTAGCACTTGCTTGCAAGCAATGTGTGGCCTTTGAATCCTGGTTAAAGACTTATAGCAACAAAAGAAAACGTTGTAAAACAGTGATGTTTTTACCTTCTTCTTTTATAAAAAGACAGTGTCATTGAATATTTTAATGTATACCTCAAACTAGCTGTTAGAACTTGATAAAGAAACATCTTTTGATTTTATCTGCATGGTCCCATAAAAATTACTTCATACTCTAATAGACAATAATTGCACCTCTTGATGAGACTAAAAGTATAATAATCATTTTATTATAAATATAGCATGTCTATGTCGCTATCCCAGTAATCTCCGAAAGTACCAAAATTTAATCGAGATTTAGATGTTTTATAATTTTGATACATTCGAAGACTATTATGAAAGTATTTAGACGATTACAGACGAAATCAAAAAAACTATTTACTCTTATAAATTATATATAGAAAATTATAGAAGAGTGGCAAATGGCTTTATCATAGAAAGCCTTTGCAGGCCAAAGCCAATAATAAATAGTCAAATATCACCAAGAATATATATAATGTATATGTATATTATTTGAGATCATTATAGCCTTAAAATTTGTTTCTCTTCTTAGTCCATTAAGTAGAATTTTTTAAGTGTGAGAAGAAGAAACAAATGGGAAAGGCAAGTAAATGGATTAGAAACCTTCTTCTTGGGAAAAAAGATGAGAATTTCAAGCAGATTGATACCTTCTGCTCGGAGAATAAGACTGCGAACGCGGTCAATAATAGTACTAGTAGTAATAAAATGGTAGTGAAGAGGAAATGGAGCTTTCGAAAACTAACAGGTGGAAGATCAACAGGAAAGATAGTAGCTCATAAAGTTTCCAAGTCTTTTGACTCAATTGATTCTCCAAAATTGCAAATTCAAGCCTTGATGTTCCAAACTCAGACTCCAAGAACAGCTGCTGAGTTTGTAAGAAGAGCTGCTACAAGGATTCAATCTTCCTTTCGCTCCTATTTGGTATTAACTTCTCTCCATATTCATCAATATTGTTTTAGGCATTTTCATCTTATAAGTAGAGCTCAGAACACCAATACGTAGACACTGATAATAATTTTAAAAAATGGTTTTGCTAAATATAATTGTGTATGCTATTGTTGGTATCAGATAGACACCAGAGACGTCTTCAACCTGAAGTGTTAGAACTAGATAGTTTATGATATAAGATATGTAAAAAATTTGCAGGCAAGGAGGGCACTGCATGCTTTAAGAGGTTTAGTGAAATTACAAGCACTAGTGAGGGGTCATCTTGTAAGGAAACAAACAACTGCAACACTGCGAGGGATGCACGCGTTGATGTCCATACAAGTTCGAGCTCGAATCAAAAGGATTAAGATGGCTGAAGAAGAACAAAATCCACTCGAAATACAACCTCCCCAACACACAGAAATTCCTTATTTCAAACCTCACAAGACACAACAACGAAGACAAAATCAAGTAAGCCTCTTCAGAAACTCTCCCGAGGTTTATCTACTGATATAGTTACTTTTAAAACTATCTTAAGAAAACTTATGAAAACAACTTATAATAGGATTCAAAGAATATGAGCGTAGAAGAAATGTTGGGAGTAATGAGGAGTAGAAGTGGGCCTCTAGATGTAAAATGCAGAAAGTATGATTCAGTGGCATATTATTCAAATCAGTTGAAGAAGGAGAATGATCATAACAATACTTCAAAAATCATCACAGAACCAAACAGTCCGGAAAAATACTACAAAGAAATGATCGATTATTTAAAGCCGACAACATCTCAGCGTGACATAGTACCTCCTAGACAATCATGGTCATCACCGAATTACATGAACAAGACAGAATCATCGAAGGCGAAAACAAGGTCTAGTAGTGAACCAAGACAAAGACCAAAACTAGGAACAAAGCAAAAGAGTAGCAAGAGTATAGAAGGTGGTGGTTTGTTGAAGACAAATATGTTGTCACATTCAGCAAGGTATGATCATTGGATTGTTAATTCAATGAAGGAGAGTAAACGTGATTCTTTTGATAGCTGCAGGGTTACTACTAGTGATGATTCCTACTACATGTGAATGAATTCTCTATTCTAATTCCTTAGTTGTTACAAAATAAGATAATATGATTCAATTTTGAACGTTAATGCTTAAAGCAGCAACATGAAATGAAACAAATTTTAGTGTTACTTTGTCAATTACTTTCTGGATCATGGTTATGTGACATAATCTTTCATTCTGATAGTTTTGGCCATGAATGAGCTCAATGCTCATTCAAAGTCTTTTAGTTTTAATCTAACTTGAAAATAACGGTTTCATTTATGTCGATGATGGATTAATATTTTGTGAATCGAATCCCTTGAAAATAAAGTATAAACTTGTTCCTTAATGATCAAGAAACAAACAAGGGTAGAAAAGATGATAAAAACAAGAAGAACACTAAGATTGATTATTAACCGCTATTCTTTCTTTTATCTTTAAAACAAGATTACAAGAATAACAAATAACTCTCTCACCCTAAATTAGGATTTGCAGTATACAATGATGAGAAACTAGTATGCTATTTATGATAAACCTAACATACTAAACTAATGGGCTTTTATCACAAATACTCATTACAAGCTAACTTTGGGTACTGTTCGCGTTAAAAGGTGACGCGCTAGAGGATGCGAACGTGAATTCGGATTCTCTGGCTCGAAACGATTTACTCTTTTGATTTGTAGATAAAGATGCCGCGAGCATCAAGCTTTATTATTTTCAACACAAGAAAGATGATTTAATGATTATGAAAAAGGGGAAAGCTGAAATACCCTCAATTGATATTGGTATGCGTAACGACTAGCGCAAACTAGACGCAGCGCATTGGGGAAATTCTGAGTAAGGAGGATTGTTATATAAAGGGAATAGATGGAGCACCCTAAATATATATAGTTATCTATAGCTTTATATATGAATGTATTTGATATGTTTGTGTGTTTTAATTTGCTATTTCTATGATTGGGAAAGTTTCTCCTTTGGGATTTTAAGAAATGTAGATTATGTGGGATTCTAGTGTTTGTTATTATTGTGCTCGCAAAGATCTGTGGATCTTCTGCATACATATCCCCTAGTGGGAATCAGAGCATTTGTAGCTCGGATCTACAGCGTTCTATGGTTTGTTGGTCTGAGAGAGAAAGAAATTTGCTCGGCAAGGATGAGACCTTGTGCCTACGTATTCTCAAAAGGAAGTTGAGAAAGTCAGAGCAATCGTAGTTCCCACTTATGCTAGTGGAAAGCAACGGAATGTTAGTAAGAGACAGACAAATGTCATCTTAATGAAAAATGTATCTAATCTATTTCATCACATACATTTTGAAAAGTTTGATTGATAAAAATCTTTCGTCGTAAGCTATCGGTGTTTTGCTTGAGTGTACAAGCGTTACCACATACATGTTTAAGAAAGATGTTTTGAAAAAAAAAGATTGAATCTTTAACTGTAAGTATTGGGTGTTTTGCTTGAGTGTACAAGCGTTACCACTTACAATTAAGAGATGTTTTTGTTTGAAAAGAGTTTGAAAAATTTTTTGACTGTATGTGATATGATATATGAGATACTTCTTCCATAGAGATGATAGATGTCTAAATCTCGACGAGAAATTGATTGGATTAAGGGATGCTTTTAAGAAGCCCATGGGTCCTTGTATTGTTAGCCCAAGAGGAGGCATTCTGAGGGTCATCGAGGGTCATCGAGGGTCCTTGTATGAAGCTCAAGAGGAAGCTATAGGGTATGGTTGGCTTTGTGTTAAAAGGGATTTCACCGAGAAACCATCCTTTTGGAATTAAGAGCAATTTCACCGGGAAATTTTACTCATTGGGGATTTGAAAGTGATTTCACCGGAAAACCATCCTTTCAGGGTTCTATCTTAGCGCGGGTGATTCTTTGTATTGGAAGCCCAATAGGAGGCTGTTAAGAGATTTCATTTCTCTTTCATTGTATGATGCCCAAGAAGGCTAAACTCAATGAGGAGTTCTTTTGAACGAAGCAAGAGGAGGCGACTCAACAGTGTTGTCTTATATGAAGCCTAAGCGGAGGCTAAACTCAGATGAATGAGTTTTCTTATATGAAGCCTAAGAGGAGGCTGAACTCGGGAGAGTTATCTTGTATGAAGCCAAGCGGAGGCTAAACTCATCTTGGTGATGAATTATCTTGTATGAAGCAGCGGAGGCTACAACTGGGAACCTATTGGTTAGACTAATTGTTATGTTATAATTAGACAGTTGTATAAACAAGTGTGTGTGTGTGTGATATGTATTCAAAGGAGTTTATGAAGGAAATATAAACAATGTAATGATGTTTATTTAGTTTATGAAATATAAACAAGTGTCTAAAACGAGCGTTAAAAAAGCGTAACTTGATTATTTACAAGTTTGAACTGTGTACAAGGAAATGAATATACACGAACGAGCAGTATTATGAGAGAAAGATGGATGTACATAGGGGGTTGGGACTTACACCATAAGGCCCATTGGTTTGAAAGCAGTTTCACAGGAATAATGCTCCTTTCAATACCAATGGTATTCGATGTATATGAAACGAAGCGAACGATCAAGTTTATCAGAAAAAGTATGTATTATGTAGATAAAATTTGTATAAAAGAAATTGATATGTACAAGGAAAAGATGTATGTACATAAAGAATGTTGGTTTGAGTATACAAGTGAAAACAAACGATCAAGTTTATACATACTTGAGTATAAAAATATACGTGCTATGTACAGATAAAAATTTGTATGTATTTGAAGAGAGTTTGATATGTACAAAGAAATATTATGTACATAAAAAGATGGGACTTACACTGAGGAGGCCCGTTGGTTTGAAATTTCACAGGAATAATGCTCCTTTCAATACCAATGGTATCGTGTATAAACAAACGAATGAAAACAAACGAACGAAATTTGTTTATGTTTGAATATTGACAATGATGATTTGAGTATGTACAAGTAAAACTAAATATGTACAAAAGGATAGGGACTTACACCATAAGGGTGGCCAAGATCGATTGAGAAAGAGAGCGAATTTGATTTTATCTTAAATCGGATCGATCGTGGTAAAAGATGTAAGTTTTGATGAAATGTTTTGAAAAATGATTTGAAAATGTGAGGTTCATTTTGAAAAAAAATCGAAAACTTGAAAACTTGAAAAGGTTTGAAAAAGTTTTTCGATTAAAATATGATCGATGAAAGTTTTTCTGAAAATTTTTGCACTATCATAAAATAGATGTATTTATTGACAAGTGTTCAAAAAAATCACCTTAAAATAAGGATTTTTGATTGGTCAAAAAAATTGTGAAAGTTTTGTAAAAAAACATGAAGAATTGGAAAAGTTATAAAAAGAATGGTCCTGATGGGAGTTGAACTCATGACCATGGGGTGGCTACGTGTCAGAAAGCCTTAAGGGCAAGCAAGCTACCACTGGGACAAACGCGTTTTGGTGTTAGTGGACTAGAACACGTGTTAGAAAAAGATTGGAAAATTCAAATGTTCAAACTCAAGAACACGCGCGCAGTGTTCTTCATCTCTTTTGATCTTCAGATTCTATGATCCAAGCTATCATCTTCGTTTCTCAATGAAATTCAATGATGTAAAAATGAAACTTGCTCGGTTTTTCATCACGAACACGATGGTACTTGTTAATTGTATTTATTTTAAGTCTAACTCAATTGAATTTCTGGAAAATGCTAAGAACCCTAAAACTGAATTTTCAAATTAAATGATGTATGGTTGATGATTCTTTGATTTTATTGAGGGTTATTGATCGTTATGTGTGCAGAAACAAAACGGCCATGAGTTTTTTTCAATTGATGCAAGGAATCATAGAGTTCGAAGTTGGTGTTCATACCTGTGAAAGTGAGAATCGAAGAAGCTGCAAACGTGTTTCCAGAACGGATTTCTTGCTTGTGTGAGCTTCAACGGCCTATATGGAAGCTGTAGGATCACCTTGCTTGCTCAGAGATGCTCTGGATCGTGCTACTCAAGTCCACCTGCATAGACTGAAAATGGAAACTGGATTTTGATGTTAATCGTGTTACAGTTAGCTGCTGATGGTCTGGATCATGTCCATGGAGTATGGTGATGATGTTTGAGTGATTAGAACACAGTTTGATCAAGCCTAGTTTCAAATTCGATTCATAAGGCAGTTTGGAAAGTTTGAAAAAAATGGAAAGTGAAATCTGATTTTTGCTTGTTCTTGTTATGATCTTAAGTTCTAAACAAGTTTTATGTTGATATTGAAGCATGTTTGACACCAAAGTTTATCATGTTTTTCATCAATTTTCAAAAATGCAAGTTTTGGCAATTTGACATATGATTCTTGATTTTTCAAAGATGGAAAGTGAAAGCATAAACTTGCATTGCTTTGGTGTGGTTTTGGACTTGAATTGGTGATCAATTTATAGGAAAATGGTTCTGATATGTTAGGCAACAAGTACAAGCTTTTGGTAAATCAAAGATAGCTTAAGGGGTAAGAAAGACTTTTGGCTTTTGAAAAGGAAGCTTCCTCTTTTTACCATGTGCTATTTTACTTTGATCCTATATCATCTCAATTATTACTTCTAAGCTGATATTTATCAGTTCAATCAATCCATTTGGCAAGGTTATATTGCTTCTTGATGAAGAAAACTCAAAATGACCTATAATTGAAGTTTTGGATTTTGGAAAATCAAGTTTCATGAAGCCTTATGTTTCAATTTCAAAAGTATAGCTAGACTCCATGGATTTGAGAGTTCTTGGACATTTTGGAAAGCTTGTTTCACAAGCTACAACTTTCATGTTTTGAGTTTTTTCCAATTCAAATTGGAACTAGGTGAAAAAATGGCATGAAGTTTGGAAAAAATAAGAAATTTCAACACTTAGAAATTTTTCTAAGTATGAAAACTTTTGACTTTTTGTTGACTTTTTCAAATTCTTTGATTTTTTATGATCATGATGGATCATTTGAAGTATTTTTATGATTGAAAAAGTTTTGTTTTGAAAATTTTGACCAAAAGTCAAAGTTTGACTTTTCAGTGTAGATGAAATTTCATCAGATGTTTCAAAAATTGACTGATGAAGTCTGTGAACTTCTGTGATGTTTTGAATCCAGAAATTAGGTCAAGATGTTGCATCTAAGATATAATGACCAATCTCTATCCAAAAAAGTCATTTCTTGTTCAAAAAATCAGAGAAAACTCATGCCCGATCAAAACCCTAATTGGTCGATCCTTGATTGATCTGTGAGAGAAAATGGATATCTGAAGATTGAAGGCTGATATTTTGATCAAGATAGATCAAATGAGGTGAGAAAAACTCAAACCCTAATTGGTTGCCTCTTGCATCAGATGAAAATCTGATGAAACCCTAATTTTGACCTGTGAAATCCACACCCGATTAATGTTGTCTGAGCTGTTAGTTATGCAAATGATGCAAATGTAAAGTGGTATATTAGGTCAAAATTTGGGGTATGACAGATGCCCCTATTTAAGTTTCTTTAACCTGAGAGATGAAGATGAATATCTTCGTTTTGATAGGTGTAAAGAGACTTAAATATCAGAATACGCAAATTTTGGACCTAAGATACCAAAAGATGCGGATGATGCAAAATGATTGAAAAAGTTCCACCCAGAGAAATATCAAAGAAATGACATGGTGGGGGAAATTTGTGGATACATCCCTGCTGGGGAAATAAAGATTCACAAAATATGTGAATATTCGTTTTCACTTTGGGGAAACAAAGAGATTACCTTATGTCAGCCTTGTGACAATGTTTAAGGTAAGTAGAAATGATATTACCAGTTATCAGCCTTGTGATAGTTCATGGTAATGAATTCTGAAGATGTTACCAATTATCAGCGAAGTGATAACTATAACAAGGTAAATCTTGAGAAAAATTTGTTGTGTATTCAGCTTTGTGAACAACAGACAAAAGAAAGAAATAGATTTCAAATGGGCTTTAAAGATATTACCAATTATCAGCAAAGTGATAACTATAACAAGGCAAATCTTTAGAAAATTGTTGTATATTCAGCTTTGTGAATAACAGACAGATGAAAGAAACAGAACTCAAATGAGTTTTGCCTTCTTGGATACAATCTTGCCGAGGATCTCTCTTTTTGAGAAGATGCGGGCATTTTGATTGAAAGACACAGGTTTTCTTTTAGACAGAAAGACAACTGCTGGGAAATTTCTCGTATAGTCATGATTTTGACTTTGTTGAGAAGACAAACTTTTATGACAATTTTATGAATGAAGAGAAAGATAAGAGGCTCAGATGATGAGGCTATTGCTTATTGCTTTGTTGATTATGGACAGTGTTCTATCCAGGAATGAACTGGAAAGAAAAAACCAATCAAGACATTATTCCTAATGAGGAATGATCTCAACTGGGGAATGTGGTGGAGAGAAGAAAATGCATTTCTCTGTTTGGGAATACTCCGTTGGGGAAAAAGATGTATTTTCTCTGTTTGGAGATATTCTACTAGGGACAGACTTGTACGTACATGAGTAAGCGTGACTTACACCAGTGATATGAAAGCAAACATTTCAAGGAATGCAAAAATGCATGAATGATGCTATTATGTATGAATGTCATGAATGTTATATGCATGCTAACAATACTTGACAAAGACACTAAAGAGATATCTGGGAAAAGGACCACGTCACAGTTCGAACAAATACTCGGTGGAAGTTGCAACAATGGTGCAGACGTTCACTGATGAAGAATTTGAGTTGCATGCTTTAAACTTTCAGAGAAAGGCATTTCATTGGCAACTCGGCCGGGGATTCTTTTTGGGATAAGAATACCGTCCTTTGATGATTTCTGCTGAGGATAAGAGACTTCTGTAGCAGTTGTTTCTTTTTATCCTTCGGAGATTGAAACACTTACGGAGAAAACTGTTGAAGTTCTTTCTGTGTTCATAGTTCAAAGGAAAATTTTTGCTTTTTGTTTCAAAATTTTGAAGTAAAAATTCATTTAAAACGTTTTAGTTTCAAAAAGTGATTTTCACAATAAAAAGCGTTATTTTGCAAAACAGAATAAAGTAGGAATTGCAAACAAAAAGCACAAGGCTCAAATTCATTGATAGAATGGTAATCAGCCAAATGCGTGATTCCATGGACTATTTACAAAAGTTGGAAATGATAATTTATTGGGAAAAGGCTACATTGAAAGCAAATAACCGCTATTATCCCTAACAACTTTGAATTCCAACTGTGTTTGTTGTTTCAGAAAAGTTGATTGAAGATCCGTTGATGGAAGATTCTTCAGATTGACAAAGTATGGACTGACTGCAAGTACTTTGTCATTTTTTTTGTATCCTTGTTTTTGCCTAGATTGCTTTTTTAGGTTTTCAATCTATCAGGATATTTTCTGTTTATTGTCTCTAATTTTTTCCTGGACCGCCTTTTCAGGTTTTCAATCCACCGAGACGCTCTTTTTTGCCTAAGCCGCCCTTTTCGGGTTTTTGACTTACCGAGCTGTTCTTTTGTTTTTTTTTTAGACAAAGTATTTTTTGACTGCGTCAGCATTCACAGGATGCGGGAGTTCATCACCGTCCATGGTTGTGAGAGTCATAGCACCGCCAGAAAAGCTTCTTTTGACGACGTATGGGCCTTCGTAGTTAGGAGTCCATTTGCCCCTAGAATCTGGTTGAAAAGACAGAATCTTTTTAACCACGAGGTCGCCTTCTCGGAATTCACGAGGTCGGACCTTTTTGTCGAAAGCTTTCTTCATTCTTCTTTGATAGAGTTGTCCATGACACAGAGCGGTCAGGCGCTTTTCTCCAATTAAGTTCAGTTGGTCGTATCTGCTTCTTGTCTGTCGACGCATCTGAGCAGAACCATATCGAAGTTTCTTTTTTATAGCACATCTTCATTGAGGAAGAAATTCCTAGAAAGCCTCCTTAGAGTTTTCTTATCCTTGTACGATGCCCCGAGCGGGTACTCTCATGTTTGAAGGAAACGCTTGATGTCGTGGAACCACGGTTTATCATCGAAGACTGCTTTAGTTGCGAATACGTATGCAGGTCTTTCAAGGCGTCTGATACGGATTCTAGGCATATCATTCCAATCGTTGACTTTTAACATGGAAGATAGAGTAGCCAAGGCGTCTGCCATCCGGTTCTGATCTCGAGGGATATAATGCAGTTCAACTTTGTTGAAGAAAGTCAACAATCGCCTCGCATAATCTCTGTAAGGAATTAGACCAAGATGATGAGTTTCATACTTGTCTTTGATTTGATTAATCACTAGGGCTGAATCTCCATATATATCAAGGATTTTGATCCTCAAGTCGATGGCTTCTTCTATACCCATGATGCATGCTACATATTCTGCTATGTTGTTGGTGCAATCAAATAGCAATCTGGCGGAAAACGGGATATGAGAACCCTCGGGAGTGATGATGACTGCCCCAATTCCATTGCCAAAGACATTTACTGCTCCATCAAAGATTAAACCCCATCTGGATTCTGGATCTGGTCCTTCTCCGGGAAGTGGTTCGTCGCAATCTTTCATTTTTAAGTACATAACATCCTCGTCTGGGAAATCAAATTTGAGAGATTGGTATTCGTTGAGCGGCTGATGAGCCAAGTGATCGGCGAGAATGCTTCCTTTGACCGCTTTTTGAGCGCGGTACTGAATGTCATACTCAGATAATAGCATCGCCATCGAGCGATTCTCCGGTTAAGCGGGTTTCTCAAATCGTGCTTGATTGGATCCATTTGGAGATTAACCAAGTCGTGTGATTGATCATGTCTTGGCGGAGACTTTTGAAGCCCACACCAAAGCGCAACATGTTTTCTCGAGCATGGAGTAACGAGTTTCACATTCGTGAACTTTTACTCGTAGTAAATGGCATGCTCCTTCTTACGGTGTCGTGTTCTGTCCAAACCATGGACTCTTCTAGTACGGTAAGGTACATGATTAACGGTCTTCCTTTGGAGGGATCGATTGGTGGTTCGCGGTATTCCTTGATCTTGTTGAATGCTTTTGGTCGGTCCACACAACTTTGATCTTTGCGGAGAAGCTTGAATATCGGCCAGTGTGATCATCGAGAGATAAATCTGGAGATGTAATTCAATCGTCCAAGAAATCCTCTTACTTGCTTTTTCGTACATGGCGTAGGCATCTCTTGAATAGCTTTGACTTTGTCAGGGTCCACTTCAATTCCCTTTTGACTGACGATGAAACCTAGGAGTTTTCGGATCTTACCCCAAAGGTGCATTTGTTAGGATTCGAGCTGAAATTTCCTTAGTCGTTGAAACAACTTTAAGAGATAGTCTATATGTTCATCTTCAGTATCAGATTTTGCTATCATGTCATCTACATAGACTTCAATCTCCTTGTGCATCATGTCATGAAAGAGAGTAGTCATTGCCCTTTGGTAAGTTGCTGCATTCTTTAATCAAACGGCATTACTTTGTAGCAAAAGGTGCCCGGCGTGATGAAGGATGTCTTCTCCATGTCTTGGGAGCCATTACGATCGATTATAACCGAGAATCCGTCCATGAAGGAAAAGGCGTTGAATTTCGCGATGCTATCCACTAGCGGTCGATATGCGGTAGGGAAATCGTCTTCGGACTTGCTTTGTTCGGATCCGGTAGTCAACACATATTCGACCTTTCCATCTTTCTTGGAGGCAGTACTATGTTGGCTAGCCATTGAGGGTATTCGAGTGACTAGGAAACGGTCGGTTTTTGAACTTCCTTTTGATTTTATCGACCATTTCGGGTGAACTCTCCTCGACTTTTGTAACTGGCGACACTCTGGTTTTAACGGCAAGTGATGCTCCACGATCTTGGTATCTAACCTGGCATGTCTGGTAGGACCAAGCGAACACATCAACATATTCTTTGAGAAGACTTATCGGTTTGCTTTTGACATTGTTGAGTGAAGCTCGATATTTACTTCTTTTCTATCTTCCTCAGAACCCAAATTAATTGCTTCTAGAGGTTCTTTATGAGGCTGAATGATCCTTTCCTCGTGCCTTAGCAGTCGGGAAATTTCATCTGGGATCTCTTCTTCAACTTCTTCCTCGGCAACTTCACAGGGGATTTCAAAGTTGGGAAGAGCATAGCGTTATTGCTTTCAATGGATTTGTCCATCAGTTAATCTGCATATTTGATTTATGTTTGATTAATTAACTCTTTGTCATCATTTTTTTTTTGAAGAAAGTTAATGTGAAAGTGTATGCAGATTAATAATTTTTTTTTTAAATTTTTTTTTATGTGTTTTTTAGGATTATCATTTCCAGAAAAGGGTAAAATGAAAATAAACACACAGTGTAGAAACAAAACAACGTTTTATTTATAATTCACACTATGAAGCAGGCGCTAAAACACAAACTCATTCGCCTTGGGCAAGACGAGAGAAATTATTTAAAAGCTAAAACCCTATAAAACATCTCTACACTTTGGGCGGTGAGAGTTCAAAACAAAAGCAAAGATAAACTACTTAGAGCTATGAACATTAGTCCGAACTCAGCGGGTTTTGTGAACTCCTTGAAGTCAAGGTACTGTAATTTTCCGCTTGGTTTAACCCTTGAGTAGACTTTGGTTGCTATTTGAGCAGGCTTTGAAGACTCTGGACGATGGCCCTTGCCCTTTGTCCTGCTAAAGCGATCCTCTTGATTAACAGATCGGGAAGTATGAGATATAGTATGTGTACTTCCTGTTGATCTTTGTGTTGAATACTGGGGATGTACCTTCCAGTCTTCCGAGTGAAGAGACTCGTTGTCGGCGACACTTTCCAAATCGTATCCCGAATCGCACTCTTGATCTTCAGTGATCATGTTGATATAGTGGTAACCAGGATCTGGTTTAGTGAATTCCACAGGTGTGTTGAAGCAGAGATCTTCATTGGGGATCTCGATTGGCTGATTAGACTGAGAAGACGAGTATATCTCTTTTGTTTGACTAGGATAATCAAAAGAATCACCCCATCCTGTGGGTTGGATATCTTCGATTCTGATTTTCGAGCTTTCTGGCGCAGTGTATTTCACCATGTAGTCGAATTTGCCACTTGGTTCTCCCAAGGTATCCCAAACTTCAGCAGGGACAGGTGGATTTTCATGCCTTTGCAGGGACATGTCTTTGAATTGATTAGTTGGCGCATATGAATCCTCTTGAGACACAAACTCAGAGCTGTTTAGATAAGTGCTCTATTCTTCAGATTCAGATGGATCGTCTTCATCTTCTTCGATGGTTACAACGATAACCTCTTGGAGAGCGAGTTTAGGAAGCCCCCTGAAAACTTCTTTGATTGGACGAAGTGTTTCATCCTTTTGCTTGTCTTTGGAGAATACGGTGTGAACCCGAGTCCTTTTGTTTCGTTCTTGGGGTTTGATAACTTGTCCCCATCCTTTAGTATTGCCATCTTTCACAATGCGCTTCTTTATCTGAAGAGATAGATGATCATTTTTGTTGGTAGATTCATCTTCTAACGGATTTACGGGAGATTCGTTCAATGTCATTAGTTGTGATGAAAGAAAGCTGGATAGATGACTTACAAGTAAAGCTTGTTCACCACCGATGGTCACCAACTTTCCATTTCTTGTGAATTTTAACCGATGGAGAGTAGAATTCGCTCTGCATCGTGGATCCAAGGTCTTCCTAGTAGGCAACTGTAAATTGGTACATCCATGACTTGGAAAGTAATTTGAAAAGTGTGGGCCAATTGTCATCGGAGATCAACTTCCCAATAACCGACTTCCTTGATCCATCAGCTCTTACTATTATGTCGTTGAACTTCATTGGCGTCCTTTGTAAGCCAAACGAGTGAGTGTCATTTTCGGCATTACGTTCAAAGATGAACCTGTATCTACCAATACATTGGACAGGGAATCTAATTGGCAGATCATTGAGATGTGGAGGGCCAAGTTGTGATCTTTCCCTTCTTTCGGAAGTTCCTCGTCACTGAAGCTTAGATTATTGCAATTTGTTATGTTGGAGCGATCCTCAACCGTGCAGTAGTCACATCGTGATCCACATACGCCTGGTCTAGTACTCTCATCAAAGCTTCTCGGTGAGCTTCGGAGTTGAGGAGTAGAGACAATATTGAAATTTTGGAAGGAGTCTGCATCAGCTGATCCACGACTCGGTATTCGCTCTTTTTGATTAACTTCAGTATCTCATCAACATCTGCGTTGATGTTGGCTCTATCATGAGAACCAACATTTGTGCTCGGATTAACAACTGGAATCGTTGCAGGATTCTCGGAAGATATGTTAACTGGATTTTGTCGGACAACAGGAACTGTAGGCGGTATAGGTGGCAATGGAGTGTGCACTCGTCCACTTCGTGTTACTCGTCCTATTTACATTATATTGACATTAGTGGAAGAGTAGGCATGGGTTTCTCCTTCCCTCTATCGGGGTTGCATTGTATTGGTAAGGAATTGCTTTGGTAGAAGTATGGAACAGGACCGGTAGGCAAATTACCAAAGGAAACTACGGGTCTTTGGCTATTGCATTCAATCTCCACATGCTTAGGTATGTTGAAACAAGGGATGATGACGTTTACTTGGGTTTTCGAGTTGATATCGAGACTAAAAGCTCATGCGGAAAATGCCCTATTGTATTTACGTCATGATCATCTTTTACGTAAACTTATAGATCGCCGATGTCTAACAAATTTGGATATCGCTCTTATGGTGGAACATCCTTGAATATTCGGGAGCGGATCGCAAGCTGCGTAATCATGCTTAGTGAAGGTGCTCATGGTACTATATGCTTCATGAAGATGCACCAAGTTTCCTTTGATCAGGTTTACGTCTGTGACGAGATACTGTCTGTATTCTCGATATCAAACTTCTTGAGTGCCATGTTGGAAGCGGATTGGCTTGCACATTCGGACTTGTATTTCTGAAGGAAAGAAGATTAGATCTCACTAAACTTTGTACTTCTGCCTTTAATGTTATACAATGCTCAAGGTCATGGCCTGGTGCCCCTTGGTGAAAAGGGCAAGATACGTCTGTTTTATACCACCACGGTAATTTTTCGGAGGTGGTGACCTTTATGTCGATTCTTTTCTATTAGCGCGGTAAAGTTACGTATGCGTCATTGGGATCGGGTCGAATTGCGTAACCCGAGGCGTACGGTTTTGATTGCTGAATTGCTGAGCCTGTTGACGAGGTTGTTGAGTTTGTTGATTTTGTTGGAATTGCGGAGCAATTCTTGTGTTTGGATTTGTGTTGACGGCGGGTGCTATGGCAGCTACCTATCGTTGTTGAATGACATTCTTACGTGGTTTCCCTCGGGATACCATTCCTATGTCATGCTCTTTCTTCCTTGGAAAACTGGTTCCAACCTTCTTTGTTCCACTAGAAGATCCTGCTTCCTTGGTTAGGCGTCCAGTTCGAACCCCCTCTTCTAATCGCATTCCCATGCTCACCATCTCAGTGAAATCTCCGGGAGCGCTAGCAATCATTCGCTCATAGAAGAATGAGCCTAGAGTATTCAAGAATACCTTAGTCATCTCCTTCTCTTCCAATGGTGGGTTGACTTGGGCAGCAATTTCCCTCCATCGTTGTGCATATTCCTTGAATGTCTCCCTTTCTTTCTGAGACATGGAGCGGAGTTGATCCTATCGAGAGCCATATCCAAGTTAAATTTGTATTCTTTGGACAAAGGCTTCACCTAAGTCGTTGAACGTTTGGATATTCGTCTTTGTCTAAACCCATGTACCACTTGATGCGGCACGGTGAGACTATCTTGGAAGTAATGGATTAGGCGATGATCCTCATTGTATGTAGACATTTTCCGGCATACATCGTGAGATGACTTTGCGGACGGAGTTTCCTTTGTACTTTTCAAAGTCAGGGACTTTGAATTTTGCGGGTATTCTTACGCGAGGAACTAAGCAAAGATCCTGGGCGTTTTTTCCAAACAATTCTTTCCCTCGAATTGTCTTTATCTCTAGCTGCATTTTGTGGAGCTGTTCCTGGAGATTTTCCATTGAACCGCGTGGATTTGAGTTCTTGCACAGTATGATGAACTTCTTCATCTAAGGTAGTGTGTACTACGGAAGCTGAGTTCGTCATGATCGGTTGAGAAACCGGCATTGTTACTTGTGGAAGAGTTACTCCATGTTGCGGAGTAAATGTAGAGTTTTGTTGCAAAGTAGGTATTTCAAGCGAGGTTGTTTGAGAAGTCGGTTGGCGAATTCCGATGCCAAAGTTAAAGGCATGCCCATGGATAGCCTTCGGCATCTTGAAGAGTGAGCTACTAGCTGACGTTGAAGCTGGAGTAGTAGTGTCTTCTGAGATCATTGGTTGATTTTGATCGATCTTTGCTTGTTGACTTTCTTGTTGAGGCAAATAAATTGACCAAAGATGTGAGTCTCTCCACTTCTTCTTGCAATGTTGTTACCGTGCTCTGAGTTCAATGTTCTCTTGCTCAAATCCTTCCATTACTTTTCTTCTTTTGATCGGTGTCGTATGTTCGAGTCGGTGTGGGCGGTCGAGAAACTCTAAGGCGCGACAGACGATCTTTTCCTATCTGTTCAATCTGCAAGTGAAATTTCAAATTCGTTCGGTATGAAGCGTGAAAGTGTGAAACTGTGAAAGTGTCAGACTCTAGACAATAGACTTAAATGCAAAGTATGATGCATGAATATGATTGTAAAGAAAAGAAATTTCCAAAGAATTTAATGCTAAAAGAGATATTTCTGGCAAATATTTGGATGGAAAAACACACATTTATTGATTAAATGGAAGAAGATTACAACAATTGTTTTTTGTTGGAGCATTGCTCACACAAATGATAAATTAAATGATAAAATTACAAACTAAATTGAACTAATTAAACGTCTTCGTCGGATGAAGATCCAAAGGCTTGATGCAGCTTCAACTTCAGGATTTCCTTTCCATAGCGAGCTTTTAGTTCAGTTTTCTCGGCTTTTAGCTTGCTGATGACTCTCTTCTACTCGTTGGGAGCGGGATCGCTGGTTGTCATCTCCTCAAGCTTTCTTTTCCTTTCTTTGACGTATCTCTGGATTGCGTTCTCCTTTTGACGAATCTTTTCATCTTTCTCCATGAGCCATTCATCCTGGAAGTAAAGCGTCTTTTCATGATCTTTGACTTGCTTCTTGAGCTTCTCATTCTCAAGATTAGTCTTAAGGAATTTGTTTTCCAAAGCTTCTTTCTCAAACCTTATCTTGGTCAAGGCTTCTTGGTATCCTCTCACAGCTTCATCGGGAAAATTTGTTGATTTGGAAGCGATTGAGAACATGGGATCCTCATAAGCGTAAGGCATTCGAAATTCCTTCGCTCTTTTCTTTACCCAAGAAGTGTAGGTTTCCATGGCTACACAATTCTTTGCCTTCCCTTTTTCTTTCCTTCGGATGTGATGCCAAGCTTTGATCATTTTGGCCTTCAATCCTTGGGAATCCTCTCCTTCGTGATAGAAGTAACTTTCTACAGTAAAACCAAGAGGTTTACTAGAGTTTGCGTATCCGAGTTGACGTCTTGCCAGGAAAGGGTTGTAGTTGATTCCTCCCGTTCGATGAGAGGTACGTTGGCAAATTCTCCAGACTCTCAATGATTTCCATCTCATTGTCGCCAAGGTATACCAATGGATATAAATCGTTTGTAAGAGACATGAGTCTTCTTGACCAATGCCACTCGTCTTTGTTCTCGCGGAAGATAGGAGATTTAGGCAAATGTGAGGTAATCCATTTGAAAAACAGAGGTACACAACACACGATAGTTAAGTCTCCTTGACGATTCCTATGATGAATAGAGACGTACGTGTCACCAAGCAAGGTGGGAACAGGATTTCCAATCAGAAAGATCCTTATGGCGTTGATATCAACGAAATTTGGGACGTTGAGAAACAACACCAATCCATAGAGGAGTAAAGCTAAAATAGCTTCAAAGGCTACCATACTACCGGCTGCAGAGAATTTAAGAGCCTTCTCCATTAGGAACTTTGAAGTCAGTCCTAAGAGTTTTCCTCTGGTAGTTAGGTTTTTGTCTATCTCATATTTCTTTAAGTGAGTCATTGTTGCAATGACTGGTGACTTGGGAATGGATTCCAAACCATTAAAAGGCACTTTGTCTGATACTGAGATACCTAGGATATGCGCATACTCTTCCAAAGTAGGCATCAACTGATAATCAAGGAAAGTGAAACAGCGATAGACTGGATCGTAAAACTAAACGAAAGTTTTGAGAAGTCCTTCATCAACATTAGCGTTCAGAAGAGTTAAAAGAGTTCCATAGCGTTTTCTGAAATCCGAGGGATCTTCTACCAAGGATGCTAACTCTTTCAACTTTCCTACAGAAAGATCCTTATGGCGTTGATATCAACGAAATTTGGGACGTTGGGAAACAACACCAATCCATAGAGGAGTAAAGCTAAAATAGCTTCAAAGGCTACCATACTACCGGCTGCAGAGAATTTAAGAGCCTTCTCCATTAGGAACTTTGAAGTCAGTCCTAAGAGTTTTCCTCTGGTAGTTAGGTTTTTGTCTATCTCAGATTTCTTTAAGTGAGTCATTGTTGCAATGACTGGTGACTTGGGAATGGATTCCAAACCATTAAAAGGCACTTTGTCTGATATTGAGATACCTAGGATATGCGCATACTCTTCCAAAGTAGGCATCAACTGATAATCAGGGAAAGTGAAATGATAGGTGGATCGTAAAACGAACGAAAGTTTTGAGAAGTCTTTCATCAACATTAGCATTCGAAGAGTTAAAAGAGTTCCATAGCGTTTTCAAATCAGGATCTTCTACCAAGGATGCTAACTCTTTCAACTTTCCTGAAAGATCCTTATGGCGTTGATATCAACGAAATTTGGGACGTTGGGAAACAACACCAATCCATAGAGGAGTAAAGCTAAAATAGCTTCAAAGGCTACCATACTACCGGCTGCAGAGAATTTAAGAGCCTTCTCCATTAGGAACTTTGAAGTCAGTCCTAAGAGTTTTCCTCTGGTAGTTAGGTTTTTGTCTATCTCAGATTTCTTTAAGTGAGTCATTGTTGCAATGACTGGTGACTTGGGAATGGATTCCAAACCATTAAAAGGCACTTTGTCTGATATTGAGATACCTAGGATATGCGCATACTCTTCCAAAGTAGGCATCAACTGATAATCAGGGAAAGTGAAACAATGATCGGATCGTAAACCGAACGAAAGTTTTGAGAAGTCCTTCATCAACATTAGCGTTCAGAAGAGTTAAAAGAGTTCCATAGCGTTTTCTGAAATCCGAGGGATCTTCTACCAAGGATGCTAACTCTTTCAACTTTCCTACAGAAAGATCCTTATGGCGTTGATATCAACGAAATTTGGGACGTTGGGAAACAACACCAATCCATAGAGGAGTAAAGCTAAAATAGCTTCAAAGGCTACCATACTACCTGCAGAGAATTTAAGAGCCTTCTCCATTAGGAACTTTGAAGTCATCCTAAGAGTTTTCCTCGTAGTTAGGTTTTGTCTATCTCAAATTTACGTAAGTGAGTCATTGTTGCAATGGTGACTTGGGAATGGATTCCAAACCATTAAAAGGCACTTTGTCCGACATCGAGATACCTAGGATATGCATACTCTTCCAAAGTAGGCATCGCGATAATCGGAAAGTGAAGCAATGATATAAATCGAACGAAATTTTGAGAAGTCCTTCATCAACATTAGCGTTCGGAAGAGTTAAAAGAGTTCCATAGCGTTTTCGAAACCGAGGGATCTTCTACCAAGGATGCTAACTCTTTCAACTTTCCTACATCGGAATTCTAAAGCGTATCTTTTGGTGAATCTTCCTCGACATCCATCACTCTAACCTAAAATATTTTACAAAGAAAAATCTCTAAATTCTTTGGAAATGGGAAGAGAAATGAAGTTTTTTGTTTTGAATGAATGAATGAATGCATGAATGCGACAAACATGGTTAGTTGTTATACACGGCAAGCGTCAAGTCACGAGCATGAAGCCAACGATAAGAATCAACGTGGTTAAGTTCTAAGGGCTTATTCATCCGTGAAACGGGTTCTCGATAATACTGGCTCAACACTCCTCTTTGAAATATTATCGGATTTGTTGAATACTCGATGGTCCAATAATATTTTCAAGAGAAACTACTTTGATCGTAGCCTCGCATGACAATTACTCTAGGCTTACACCGAATAATCTGCACTACATCCTAATGGCGGGATGGGTTATGTGTTCTGACCCACTCGCTTCTCGAGTCCCCTTAAGCGTCTTTTACTTGCTAAACACAATACCCTCAAGACAACCTCCCGGCGGGAGATATTAACCGTAAGCATTGAACTTACGTATTAATACCTCCACCTAGATCTTAAAAATGTTTCTTAAATCGGGTTAGGATTTCTTTCCATCGATGAAATCGCGAAAACACACAATAAAGAAAAACAGATATATGCAAAACATAAAAGCTTATCCCTTTCTTTTCTTTTGAAAAGCTTGGCGCTCTCGAAGTAACGTGTTTTCTTTCTTGAAAAATCAAAATTTCCCCCAGTCGCCATTTTTCTGTTCGCGTTAAAGGTGGCCGGATGACGTGAATTCTCTCTAAACGATTTACTCTTTTGATTTGTTTATAAAGATGCCGCGAGCATCAAGATTTATTATTTTCAACACAAGAAAGATGATTTAATGATGAAAAAGGGAAATACCCTCAATTGATATTGGTATGCGTAACGACTAGCGCAAACTAGGCCTTGCGGGAAATTCTGAGTAAGGAGGATTGTTATATAAAGGGAATAGATGGAGCACCCTAAATATATATAGTTATCTATAGCTTTATATATGAATGTATTTGATATGTTTGTGTGTTTTAATTTGCTATTTCTATGATTGGGAAAGTTTCTCCTTTGGGATTTTAAGAAATGTAGATTATGTGGGATTCTAGTGTTTGTTATTATTGTGCTCGCAAAGATCTGTGGATCTTCTGCATACATATCCCCTAGTGGGAATCAGAGCATTTGTAGCTCGGATCTACAGCGTTCTATGGTTTGTTGGTCTGAGAGAGAAAGAAATTTGCTCGGCAAGGATGAGACCTTGTGCCTACGTATTCTCAAAAGGAAGTTGAGAAAGTCAGAGCAATCGTAGTTCCCACTTATGCTAGTGGAAAGCAACGGAATGTTAGTAAGAGACAGACAAATGTCATCTTAATGAAAAATGTATCTAATCTATTTCATCACATACATTTTGAAAAGTTTGATTGATAAAAATCTTTCGTCGTAAGCTATCGGTGTTTTGCTTGAGTGTACAAGCGTTACCACTTACATGTTTAAGAAAGATGTTTTGAACAAAAAAAAAGATTGAATCTTTAATTGTAAGTATTGGGTGTTTTGCTTGAGTGTACAAGCGTTACCACTTACAATTAAGAGATGTTTTTGTTTGAAAAGAGTTTGAAAAGAGTTTGAAAAGTTTTTGACTGTATGTGATATGATAGATGAGATACTTCTTCCATAGAGATGATAGATGTCTAAATCTCGAGGAGAAATTGATTGGATTAAGGGATGCTTTTAAGAAGCCCATGGGTCCTTGTATTGTTAGCCCAAGAGGAGGCATTCCGAGGGTCATCGAGGGTCCTTGTATGAAGCTCAAGAGGAAGCTATAGGGTATGGCTAGCTTTGTGTTAAAAGGGATTTCACCGAGCAACCATCCTTTTGGAATTAAGAGCAATTTCACCGGGAAATTTTACTCATTGGGGATTTGAAAGTGATTTCACCGGGAAACCATCCTTTCAGGGTTCTATCTTAGCGCGGGTGATTATTTGTATTGGAAGCCCAATAGGAGGCTGTTAAGAGATTTCCTATCTCCTTCATTGTATGATGCCCAAGAGAAGGCTAAACTCAATGAGGAGTTCTTTTGAACGAAGCCCAAGAGGAGGCTGACTCAACAGGGGAGTGTTGTCTTATATGAAGCCTAAGCGGAGGCTAAACTCAGATGAATTAGTTTTCTTATATGAAGCCTAAGAGGAGGCTGAACTCTATGGGGAGAGTTATCTTGTATGAAGCCCAAGCGGAGGCTAAACTCATCCTGGTGATGAATTATCTTGTATGAAGCCAAGAAGGCTACAAATGGGAACCTATTGGTTAGACTAATTGTTATGTTATAATTAGACAGTTGTATAAACAAGTGTGTGTGTGTGTGATATGTATTCACAGGAGTTTATGAAGGAAATATAAACAATGCAATGATGTTTATTTACAGAAGTTTATGAAATATAAACAAGTGTTTGTGAAACGAACGTTTAAAACGAGCGTAACTTGATTATTTACAAGTTTGAATTGTGTACAAGGAAATGAATATGTACACGAACGAGTAATTATGTACAGAGAAAGATGGATGTACATAGGGGGGTTGGGACTTACACCATAAGGGAGGCCCATTGGTTTGAAAGCAGTTTCACAGGGAATAATGCTCCTTTCAATACCAATGGTATTCAGTGTATATACAGATGAAACGGAAACGAACGATCGAAGTTTGTCTGTGAAAAAGTATTTGTATTATGTACAGATAAAAATTTGTATAAAAAGAAATTGATATGTACAAGGAAAAGATGTATGTACATAAAGAATGTTGGTTTGAGTATACACAAGTGGGGTGAAAACAAACGATCGAAGTTTGTCTGTACTTGAGTATAAAAAGGTATTTGTGCTATGTACAGATAAAAATTTGTATGTATTTGAAGAGATTTTGATATGTACAAAGAAATATTATGTACATAAAAGAATGTTATGGGACTTACACCGTGAGGGAGGCCCATTGGTTTGAAAGCAGTTTCACAGGGAATAATGCTCCTTTCAATACCAACGGTATCGGTGTATAAACAAACGAATGAAAACAAACGAACGAAATTTGTTTATGTTTGAATATTGAAAATGATGATTTGAGTATGTACAAGTAAAACTAAATATGTACAAAAAGGATTGGGACTTACACCATAAGGGTGGCCCAAGATCGATTGAGAAATTCGAGAGAAAATGAATTTGATTTTATCGTTTAAATCGGATCGATCGTGGTAAAAGATGTAAGTTTTGATGAAATGTTTTGAAAAATGATTTGAAAATGTGAGGTTCATTTATGAAAAGTTTTGAAAAAAATCGGAAGTCGAAAACTTGAAAATTTCACCTTAAAAGGAGGTTTGAAAAAGTGTTCAGAACGTCGTTTTCGACTCGATTAAAATATGATCAGATGAAAGTTTTTTCTGAAAATTTTTGCACTATCATAAAATAGATGTATTTATTGACAAGTGTTCAAAAAATCACCTTAAAATAAGGAGTTTTGATTGGTCAAAAATTGTGAAATTGTGAAATTGAAGAATTGGAAAAGTTATAAATTTTCACCACGACATATGGGTGTATTTGAAAAACCCCACCAAAAAAGTTCCAATAGTTACCTTGACAAATTTTAAAAGTTTCATTTTTACCTTTAGGATGCCACATCACCTAAAAGGATGTGGCTTATTTTGTTAAATTTGTATTTTTGGTTATTCCACATCATATAATTCTCAAGCAAATGACGAATGCCCTTAGCTCCATTTA
This sequence comes from Vicia sativa, assembly GCA_021764765.1. Taxonomy (NCBI): domain Eukaryota; kingdom Viridiplantae; phylum Streptophyta; class Magnoliopsida; order Fabales; family Fabaceae; genus Vicia; species Vicia sativa. Next base: position 87,037,423 of record CM038795.1, read on the forward strand.
TCTTATAATCCAAAATTATTTTGCATTCTCCATGTTTCAATTCAGACCCTACGATTAGGGTTTGCTTTCTTCATCTTCATCCTTGCAAAGTGGTCACAAACCTAGCACAACCGCAACAAGCACAAAAAACAGCAGTTTATGATATATCATACTCAAGAACGCGGCAAGAATCGAAACCGAATTTCTTCATCATTTTCCCTTAGCACACCCGTTTTAAAAAAAGTTATCGTTTCCTTTAGCGAAAAACTTTCAGTTACAAAAATGAAAATCGAATCACAATAAGATCATTGTTCATACAAAAAAAAAAACCAAAGCACATCAAAAACCGAAAACCCTAAAGTTTTTTCTCATCACTTTCCTAAAACCAAACCCTTGAAATCTAGAGAAGAGAAAAGTTATCAAAATCGAAGTTGCGACCACAGCCGCCTCTCTTTCAGACCGATTTCGCATCTCAAAGGTTCGGATCCTCCATATTCGTCGCTGGAAATTGCGTTGGAACATTAGGGTTTTGAAAAGCCCTTTCAAGATCCCGGATAAATCATGGATCATCTGTAAAAACCAGCAACATATTAGAAGAGGGGAGAAGGAGATGAAGCTAGCGATGTAAAAAAAATGTTGATCGGAGCAAAAAGCAGCGTCACCACCTCCCGCCGCCGCAGATGTTCATCAGCCACCATCCTTCATTAACGTCGTAGGGCGAATTGAAACATGGAGAATGCAAAATAATTTTGGATTTTAAGATAAATGGAGCTAAGGGCATTCTGGTCATTTGCTTGAGAATTATGTGATGTGGAATAACCAAAAAATACAAATTTAACAAAAAAATAAGCCACATCAGCCTTTTAGGTGATGTGGCATCCTAAAGGTAAAAAATGAAACTTTTAAAATTTGTCAAGGTAACTATTGGAACTTTTTTTTTGGCAGGGGGATTTTTCAAATACACCCCATATGTCAGGGGTGAAAATAGGTATTAACCCTAAAAAGAATGGTCCTGATGGGAGTTGAACTCATGACCATGGGGTGGCTACGTGTCAGAAAGCCTTAAGGGCAAGCAAGCTACCACTGGGACAAACGCGTTTTGGTGTTAGTGGACTAGAACACGTGTTAGAAAAAGATTGGAAAATTCAAATGTTCAAACTCAAGAACACGCGCGCAGTGTTCTTCATCTCTTTTGATCTTCAGATTCTATGATCCAAGCTATCATCTTCGTTTCTCAATGAAATTCAATGATGTAAAAATGAAACTTGCTCGGTTTTTCATCACGAACACGATGGTACTTGTTAATTGTATTTATTTTAAGTCTAACTCAATTGAATTTCTGGAAAATGCTAAGAACCCTAAAACTGAATTTTCAAATTAAATGATGTATGGTTGATGATTCTTTGATTTTATTGAGGGTTATTGATCGTTATGTGTGCAGAAACAAAACGGCCATGAGTTTTTTTCAATTGATGCAAGGAATCATAGAGTTCGAAGTTGGTGTTCATACCTGTGAAAGTGAGAATCGAAGAAGCTGCAAACGTGTTTCCAGAACGGATTTCTTGCTTGTGTGAGCTTCAACGGCCTATATGGAAGCTGTAGGATCACCTTGCTTGCTCAGAGATGCTCTGGATCGTGCTACTCAAGTCCACCTGCATAGACTGAAAATGGAAACTGGATTTTGATGTTAATCGTGTTACAGTTAGCTGCTGATGGTCTGGATCATGTCCATGGAGTATGGTGATGATGTTTGAGTGATTAGAACACAGTTTGATCAAGCCTAGTTTCAAATTCGATTCATAAGGCAGTTTGGAAAGTTTGAAAAAAATGGAAAGTGAAATCTGATTTTTGCTTGTTCTTGTTATGATCTTAAGTTCTAAACAAGTTTTATGTTGATATTGAAGCATGTTTGACACCAAAGTTTATCATGTTTTTCATCAATTTTCAAAAATGCAAGTTTTGGCAATTTGACATATGATTCTTGATTTTTCAAAGATGGAAAGTGAAAGCATAAACTTGCATTGCTTTGGTGTGGTTTTGGACTTGAATTGGTGATCAATTTATAGGAAAATGGTTCTGATATGTTAGGCAACAAGTACAAGCTTTTGGTAAATCAAAGATAGCTTAAGGGGTAAGAAAGACTTTTGGCTTTTGAAAAGGAAGCTTCCTCTTTTTACCATGTGCTATTTTACTTTGATCCTATATCATCTCAATTATTACTTCTAAGCTGATATTTATCAGTTCAATCAATCCATTTGGCAAGGTTATATTGCTTCTTGATGAAGAAAACTCAAAATGACCTATAATTGAAGTTTTGGATTTTGGAAAATCAAGTTTCATGAAGCCTTATGTTTCAATTTCAAAAGTATAGCTAGACTCCATGGATTTGAGAGTTCTTGGACATTTTGGAAAGCTTGTTTCACAAGCTACAACTTTCATGTTTTGAGTTTTTTCCAATTCAAATTGGAACTAGGTGAAAAAATGGCATGAAGTTTGGAAAAAATAAGAAATTTCAACACTTAGAAATTTTTCTAAGTATGAAAACTTTTGACTTTTTGTTGACTTTTTCAAATTCTTTGATTTTTTATGATCATGATGGATCATTTGAAGTATTTTGATGATTGAAAAAGTTTTGTTTTGAAAATTTTGACCAAAAGTCAAAGTTTGACTTTTCAGTGTAGATGAAATTTCATCAGATGTTTCAAAAATTGACTGATGAAGTCTGTGAACTTCTGTGATGTTTTGAATCCAGAAATTAGGTCAAGATGTTGCATCTAAGATATAATGACCAATCTCTATCCAAAAAAGTCATTTCTTGTTCAAAAAATCAGAGAAAACTCATGCCCGATCAAAACCCTAATTGGTCGATCCTTGATTGATCTGTGAGAGAAAATGGATATCTGAAGATTGAAGGCTGATATTTTGATCAAGATAGATCAAATGAGGTGAGAAAAACTCAAACCCTAATTGGTTGCCTCTTGCATCAGATGAAAATCTGATGAAACCCTAATTTTGACCTGTGAAATCCACACCCGATTAATGTTGTCTGAGCTGTTAGTTATGCAAATGATGCAAATGTAAAGTGGTATATTAGGTCAAAATTTGGGGTATGACAGGTACAAGCTAACTTAAACAATTGGACATAACAAACAGGTCCAATTTTGAAATATTAACAACCCTATGCATTTTGACACCCACATATTACAACACACTTCGACTACAGTATAGAGGTCTTTGACACCAACAAGTGAACAGACTTCGACGGCAAACTCAATTTTGTCGAACGACAAGCTACCCTTCGACCCAATAGAGTTCAATCCAATATCTCACAAATATCAAGCCCATCTTCTATCATAAGAGAGCAAAATTCATGCCAAAAACTATCAGAATGATAGTGGAGTGGGGCATGGTAGTTATTGCCTTGGACTCGTCTTTAATTTTCTGCTTAGGTTTCTGCATTAGCACCACAGTAAGGTCGTTTTTATCTCTCTCTTATTTCATCTTCAACTTCAATCTTTTTCACCAACAATTGATATCAGAGTCTGGTTAGATTCACGAGAAACATGAGTGTGCATAAAGTGTGTGTGGTCGATTTTGTTGGTTGAATTCGCATTGAATTCAGGATCGACATCGTAACAGAATTTCATTTCTTGATTTTGTGGGATCATAAAACACGAGTGTTTGGTGAGATATGAGATCTGAGTTAATTTCAATGCACAAGAACAAAGATGAACGACAGAAATAGCTTGATTACAAAGCTTCTAGTGTTTGATGGAAATAATCAGAATCAGTGGATGATTTCAATGTGTGTGTTGTTTGGTGCGTAAGGGGTTCATGATCTTGTCACTGACGATTATGTTCCGATTGCAGCAAATGCGACGGAGAAACAGAGAAACGCGCAAAGAGATACGAGAAAGAAAGATAAAAAGGTGTTGTTCTACATGCATCATTATGTGGATGCGAATGTGTTTGAGAAAATCGTTAATTTAACGACGTTGAAGGTTGTGTGGTACATACCGGCATAGTGCTATGGAGGAGGTGCTTTAGGGAAGAAGGTGAAACTTCGGTCTCTATGTAAGAACTATGAGAATCTCAACATGAAGAACAATGAAAAGGTACCTGATTACATCTCTAGAGTAATTTCGATCACAAATGAGATGAAATTTTATGGAAAAACTCTTTCTAAACAATTCATCATTGAGAAGTTATTGAGATCTCTTACTTCTCAAATTGATTACATTGTTGTAGCACTTGAACATTCTAAGAATCTCAACACCATGAGAATTAAAGAGTTGTAGAGTAGTCTAGAGGCAGAAGAGTTGCGTCTGACTAAGAGAACATTTGAAAGTGAGGTAGAGCGGGCTCTAAAGGCGTCTTCTGGAAAGAAGAGACTGAAGCATTCTTGGTCAGAATCAAAGAAGATACGTGTTGATGGTTCTTAGAAGTCATAAGCCTTCTACTTTGATGAGAAGAAACATCAGAAGGGATTGGAGAAGCTTGACAAGAGAAAGGTTTAGTGTTACAATTGTAATATTTATGGTCACTTTGCTAAGGATTGTTGGTCAAACAAGGAAAGAAAGTCATAAGAAGAAAACATAGCCAGAGGAGATTCTGAAGATGAACTTGTGTTATTGATGACTTTTAAATCTAATGGTGGATATTTGGTAGACTGGTGGTATATAGACACTGGTTGCTCAAATCACCTAACTGGAAACAAATAATGACTGATTGATTTTGACTTTAAAAAGAGGACAAAGATCAAATGTACTAATGATAAATACATTAACGTTAAAGGTATGAAAAATCTCAAAGTCAAAGTGAAGAATGGTAAAATTGTTCTGATCAAGGTTGTTTCGTATGTTCATGGTATGAAGAGCAATCTAATGAGTGTATATCATCTTATTGAGAAAGTTTTCTCAGTAACAATGAAGAACAATCTCTTGAAGTTGTGTGATATTGATCAGAATCTGAGCATGGAAGTAATAGAGCATTCAAGGTGAATGTGGAGACAATTGAAACTAAATGCCTTAGTGCATATGGTGATAAAGTTGACAGTGAGTTGTGGCACAAGAGATTGGGGCATCTGAACTTCTAAAGCTTAGGGAATCTGAGTTTTAAGAAGTTATTACATGGAATTTGGAATATTGTGAAGCCTGGGAAATCGTGTGAGATATGCATGAAAGGCAAGCAACCCAGATTGTCATTTCTTCGGAAGGGGGCCTAAGAGAAAAGCATGCTTTAGGAGTAGTGTATTCTGATGTATGTGGACCATTTGAAGTACCTTTACTTGGAGGAAACAATTATTTTGTGTCGTTTATGGATGAGTTCATAAGAATGACATAGGTAGCACTCATCATGTTTAAGCATCAAATGTTTACTGAGTTTTAGAAGTTCAAGGTGAAGGTTGAAAAACATAGTGGTCAGAAGCTAAAAGTTCTCGGAACTAACAGTGCAGGTGAGTACAACTCTACACAGTTCAAAATGTTCTGCGAGGAGAATGAAATTGAGCATGAGGTTACTGCTCCATACACCTCAACATAGTTTTCTTTCTAAAAGAATAAATAAAACTTTGCTTGATATGACAAGGAGTGTCATACCCTAATTTTTATCCCTAAGATCCCATATCATTTTGCATTATTGCATATCATCAAGACCACAAACATGGTTGATTCTTAACCCTTTTCTCTCTAAATTTTTCCCTTTGTATAGGTCATCAAGCACCCTAACGTGTATCTTTCTCTTTTGTGTTTATATACTTTATGATATACTAACCACTAATCAAAATGTAAAAAATATGTTTTGTTTCCTCTTGTTTATTGTACAAGGTAAGTCTTGAATCAAGAGAGTCAAGCATGGTTCCTTCAGTTAGAGTTTTCTTAATCAAAGTCAAAGAATGGCCAATCATTGTTTTTCAAGGGCTTGATCATCAAAGCATGGCTTGTAATCACAAAGCATAAGGTCTCAAGCATCATTAAATCATGTATTTGCTTTCATGCCTTTTTCAACAAGTTACTTCAAGCCTTGTCCAAGATTAATCAAATTATATTCAAGGTCATGTCATTTTGAGTTCATATGATCATCAATGTACCTTGAATTGCAAGAAAAACTCAAAAGATTCAAGTTTGATCAAGTTGGTTTGACCAAAAATTCAACATTTTAAGTCCAAGTTCAAAATATCATAACTCACTCATTTTTCAACATTGTTTATGCATCCTTTAGGCATATTACTCTCCTTGATATCATCTCCAAATTATCTTTACAAGTCAAGAGCTAATTATATTTGGAAGATCATCAAAAGTTTGAAAACAATATAGGTCACTTTGTGGACTTAGTGATATTTGACCTTATTTCAAGGGATTTTTTCCAATTTTACAAGATCATAACACTCTCAATTATCAACATTTTTGAGTTATTATGTTTGCTACGAATCATTGGTGATTTCCTCTACAAGTTTTTTTCAAGGTTCAAAGTCCAACTGTGCTTAGAAGGCCATGGAAAGTATCAAAACTTTACAGGTCATCTTGAACTTAGAAATTTCAAGACTTCCATTTTTCAAGTTTTTGTACCAAACTCAACATGTCATAAATTTTACCTCAAGCATCCAAAATCAACCTTTATTAGCATATTGTAATCTTCTCCGTGAAGAGAGTACATTGCAAAAAGAATGGAATCAAAAATCTTCTTGTACTGATGGGCGTACAAGTTTGAATAGGGGTACTAGGAACAACATTTTCAATTGAAGTCACATTTTATACATTCAATAAACCTGATTGATTGACCAAATTGAAGTGTGTTTTCCGTCTAAACTTATTTAGTGACATGTCCTGAAGCTAAATAACACTCAAAACGCATGGTTTAGTAGAGTTTTGGTGCACATGAAGTCACATTTTTCTCACATCATGAGCAATTTCATTTTGCATGAATTTGAGAGTATTTCACACATATGAGATTACAAACCTTCATCCTATAAATAGGGCATGATCCCAACTTCATTTCCGAGCTTTTGAGAGCCAAAAAACACTTTGTTCAGATCCCATTCGAACTCTGAAAATTTTCTCTTTGTTTTTCGCTTTCAAATTAATTTCAATCTTTTTTCTAATTCTCTTTAGCATCCTTGATATTCTCTAAATCTAACCAAATAAAAATAAAGGCAAATGGTGCACTGAAGCTCTCAACCAAGAGACATCAATCAACATATATAAAGAACTATTCAACAAGTAGTGAAAATACTATAAATAGTTACAACAAAGGAAATGGTAAGATGAAAAGTTATGCACCTTGTCAACACTGTGGAAAAATGGTTCACGCATCGTTTAAATGTTGGAGCAATCCAGATGCAAAGTGCAACAAGTGCAACTAGATGGGTCATAAATATGTGATTTATAGAACAAAAATTCAACAAGTTACAATTGAAGTTGGAAGTGCACATTGGTAGAAGAAGAAGAAGAAGAAGGATGAGGATGAGGAGAAGAAGAAGAAGAAGAAGATGTATATCTTGAAACATGTATGTCCCATCTCACACTTTGTATGCTGATGGTATATTGATTTTCTCTAAAGGTTATATTTCTTCTCTTGATGTAGTTGCTATCACTACTACAGAAAACCCATTTAACAATAGTTTAGAAAGATATATAATCATGTGGGCCCATACGTTGTTATGTAGCGTGTTGTTGTAAATGTGTCACTTAGAATCACGGTCTTGAAACTGATGTAGTATACTGGAAAGTTTGTGTGATATCACAACAGTTATTTAACTTAATTGTTGTTATATGCAAGCAACAACAGCAGCAACACAACAATTACGTGTAACCTAAATTACATCATTTTTATGTAAGTCAAAGACTCAATTAGTATGAAAAAATCTTTTTACCTAATTGAAAATAGAGTTTTATTTGTTTTATAAGAGAGGTAACAGATAACGTCATGAAAATTTGTTATTTTAATCTTCGAGTAAAGTTTCACCTAGAGGAAAAGAAAATATGTGAAGTCTTCTCATAGGTTGTTGTTGTTGCTGACGTTGTTGTTGTTGTTTTTGATGTTGTTGTTGCTGTTGTTGTTAACAACAATAATAAGAACAACAACAACAACAAAATTAACTAAAAAAGAACAATAATTACAATAACAACTAACGCTGCTAACTTGAATCCATGTTTTAGTTGTCTCATTCAAGATGGAAAATAGATGACGGAGTTCTAAAATTTATAAATTAAAGAAATGATGCTTTCGAGTTTTGCTTATGGAAGAAATGATATTTTTGAACTTGGTTTAGTGGAGAAATAGAGTGTCGTAAGTGAAAGACGATGTTTGAAGGTAGAAGATTAAGTTCGTCTAAGTTGGAAGTTTTTCTAAGTTTTACGTTTCATGAGGATCGCTATCGGTGGTGTCCTGACCGTTGATAGTCACTATATTGGACGATTGAGATTTATTTAAGGATGGTGAATAAACTCAATAAATACGCTATATACAATACAGTTGTATTAGATAATCGTTGTTGTATGTATTTTAATAAAAAATAAAAAATGCAGCATTAGAAAAGCAACAACGACAAGATTTGAAGTTGTGATCATCCACGCTACATACGACAACGGTTGTATTAAATAGTCGTTGTTGTATATATTTTAATAAAATATAAAAAAAATACATCACTAGAACAACAACAACAACATCAAGATTTGAACTCATGACCTTGTGCCATTTTTTTACCACGGTTGGAACTTCCAACCTTGGTGAAAAGTAGCTTAAATATGAAGAAAAAAGTGATTGGTTGAATAGATTCTACCATAGTGGATCTTTTGACGTGGTGACTTGGATGTTGTTGTTTACGCATTTTTTAGTAATGAGCATAATCTATAAAGCTTACAAAAAATTTCAACCCCAAATTGTAAAATAAAATAAAATTTATTGTCACTTTACCCCCTGCCATATAGGCGATTTTTGGTTTTGTCCCATGTAAATTATTATTTTTTGAAAAACACCCTTGCCATTTCAAAAATACTAACAATTTAGTCCGTAAAGTCAAAATCTACAGGTAAATCTGCAGGTTTCCTACAGGTTTACCTGCGAATTTTGATTTTAAGGACTAAATTGTTAGTATTTTGAAATGGCAAGGGTGTTTTTCAACAAAAAAAAATATTACAGGGGCAAAACCAAAAGCCGCCTATATGACATGGGGTAAAGTGGTTATAACCCAAAAAAAAAACTAATAAGTAGAGACTTGCATTAATGGATGATGAAAATTAGTGTTAGATAGACTTAAAGAGTATTCATAATGTTGTATTGGAGCGTGAAGATAGAATAGATGATTTATTATAGTTCGTTTTGTAAGTTTAGTCTCTGATATCTATCAATGAAGCAGTCTGCAACATAGTTGTACTTGAACCAGCCAATTTTAAAGAAGTTGTCATTGATGCAAAATGGATAGTTGCGATGCAGTGGGAGCTATTCATGATCGGAAATAATCAAACATGGGAGTTGGTTCCAAGACCACGTGATAGAAAGGTCATATGAGTGAAATGGATAATTTAAACAAAATTCGACCCCGACAACTCTATAAATAAACACAAAGCAAGGTTGTGAGAGTTATTCTCAAATATTTGGTTTCGATTATTCAGATACGTTTCCCATGTAGCAAGACACGGTACAATAAGGATATTATTTGCCATTGTTACATAAAAAGGGTGGCATGTGTTTCATATGAATGTTAAGTCGACTTTCCTTCACGATTTTCTACATAAAGGAGATATATGTTGAGTGATAACCCAAAAATGTATCGAATATTTGGATCAATTTACATGAATTTTATCCGCATTTTAATTAATTAAATTATCCTTTATTCGTATTATGCCGATATTTTCTATGTTTTCAGGAATTTAATGTTTACAAGGCATATGCGAAGAAAGTCGAGAAAAGTCGGGCAAATCGTACTTAAAAACCACAAAAAAAGAGCAATTATGCAAATATGTGATGCATGCAAATATGGGGGTGTGTTATAAGTAAAAAAGGCTTTGGAAAACAAAGAAATAAGAAGCAAGCCTATCCCATTTTCAACGCGCACCCAGGAGTCCACACAAGGGGTAACGACCGTTACACCCTTGCCACCAAGCCCTAACGGTCACGGCGAAGTAGGAAGCGAAGCTTCCTTTCTAAGCAACGCGTGATGACCGTCACGTCTTCTTCAACAGTCCGTAGTGATCGCTACGGAGGCAAATTCGGAGGCGAAAAATCCTCTCTGCCTCCTACTTTCAAGCCAACTTCATGTCTATAAATAGGGTTTCCATACTTCATTTTCCATACACTTTCTCTTTCGCTTTCCTTGTCGTCACTCTGCCAATTTTCCTAGTGACTTCCATTTTACTTTTTATTTTCCCTTTTCCGATCAGCTTTATTTACTTTTATTAGTTCGATTCTGTTTCCTCGTAGCAATTTCCACATCGGGGATTACTACGAACTTTTGTTGATTCCAACCTTATGTTAGAATCGTTCTTTTATTTTCTTTCTTGCATTTATTTTTCAGAACAATCAAGGCAGATCTCACCGACCTGTGGAAGACACCTGAGGTTAGCCAAATATTCCGCAATTTTATTTTCAGGTTTAGTTTAATTGTTTTTATTTATTAATGACAAAATTGTCTGAAATGCTTGAATTATTTATTTTGACTGATGTTATTTATTATCGTTGCACTATTATTGAATTTTATAATATGTTAGGCTAATTTAGTTTATCGGTATGTAAGGTCATATAGCCTACGGGGTTTAACAATATCAATTGAGCAATTCTTTTTAAATGAACAATTTTCTGGTTTCAATTACCAATTTTAATAATCAAACTATTTTATTACGAGAGTAAAATACAGAGAGAAGTTAGGATCAATAAAACGAGAGTTTGAGATAATAACTGGACAATGGTAATTATGCATTAACTTAAAATACAACGAGAGCGCTTTTAAGTTAGTTAGATCTTATTTGTTTCCAAAAGCTATTTTTGAACTTCAAATGATACAGCGAGAGCGCTCACTTAGGTTTAATTATAGGTTCTGAATCAATAAACACAAGAGTGTGAGAAGAAGGTTTTCAAACAAATATTTTCTACTGAAAGTTGTTTTAATAATCCGATTGTGTCAATGAATTGCTAAATCCCCGAAGTCCGACTATTACATACTGATATTCTCCCCTGAATCTAAACTAGATTATAATCAGTTAGGTTCCCTAACCCCTAAATTACTTACATAATTAGCCTTAGATTTACATAGTAACCTAAGATAGCGATAGGTCGACATTTAGTCCCTTGGGATTCGATAATCTTTAAAGCTACACGTGATAGGACTGTATACTTGCGGTTTAGATTCTTTAAGACACACAAAGTCGCGATCATTGAGAAACTATAAGATTTTGTGATCAAAGATCAAGAAGAAAAAGTATACTTACTTAAAATGACTCTATATGGCTTAAAGCAAGCTCCAAAAATTTGGTACAACAGAATTAATGATCATTTGTTGCACTTAGTCTTTAACAAGAACCTATATGATGCTACACTTTATGTCAAGCATATTGGTATTGATAATTTATCACTTCTTTGTATGTTGATGATCTTTTAGTAATATGAAGCAACCTAGCACTAGTGAAGAGTTCAAGCAAGAAATGAAAGATGTCTTTGAGATGACTTATCTTAGTCTTATGACTTATTTTTTAGGTATGAAAATCACTCAAAAGAAGAATGAGATTTGTATTTGTCAATATGCAAAAGAGATTTTTAAAAATTCAGCTTGATGAGTGCAAAATAATGAACACTCCTATGAATCAAAGGGAGAAGTTCATCAAGGGGGTGGGGCTTATAAAGTTGATGAAACTCATTTCAGAAGCTTGATTGGGTGTTTAATGTATCTTACATCAACAAGATCTAGCATCTTATTCTTAGCGAGTTTGTTGTCAAGATTCATGCATTGTGCTAGCGAAATGTACTTGAAGGCAACAAAAGAGTTGTAAGATACATTATGGAGTTAAGTACAACAAGGTCAAAGACTTCATATTATTTGGCTATTCAAATAATGATTGGCCAGATAATTTCGATGATATGAAGAGTACTTTAAGATATTATTCCATCATAGATTCAAGTGCTTTCTCTTGATATATATAAAGAAGTAAGAAGTTGTACCTTAATCAACAATAGAAGTTGAGTTTGTAGTTGCAATAAAAGCGGTAAAACAATTTATTTGGTTAAGAAATGTCTTAGTAGATTTGGGTCTAAAGCAACAGCAAATACATATATTTTCTGTTCAAAATCAAGCAGCTATTTCAATCTCATAAAATCCTGAATTTTATGGGAAGATCAAGTACTTTAATGTCAAATTATTTTACTTAAGAGAGGTGCAAGAAAATGGCGATGTAAGTTTAATTTATTGTATAACATTAGATCAAACTAATGATATGTTTATCAAGTCGTTTTCACTTTGCGTGTTTGAATTTTTTAAGAAAAAGATTGAAATTTGCAGCCTCCAAGACAAGGAGTGTTGAAATGTGCCTTTGGATATTTTTTTAGTTTGAATAGTTCAAGGCAAAATATTTATTATTTCATTGTTAGTGGACAAGTTAGCTTTTTTACTTTTCAACTTACTAATTAGTTTTCTATTTATAATAATAGTGGTTCCTAGCACTATTTTCCATTTAAATCATTATTTTTTTTGTATTTAAACATTAGTTTCTAATTGAATAAAAGTAAACTTTACAGTCATTTTCCTTTTCTTATTCAAAAACAAAAACCTACATTTTATATTTATATGCTTCCACTAAGTGAGGTAGGTCTCATATAATTTTGGTTGGAAAATGAGTTAGAACATGTGTGAAAGAATATTTTGTTACTATTATTCTTAAAGGAAGCTAGTACAAAATATATAGTTGAACTATTTACTATTATTATATCATAAAAAATGGAAAAGTAATAAACCAATTCAAAACAATGCACAGTCCAAATATTTATAAAAGAAGCATTAATCACATTGAACTTGGGGTTGATCATCATCAACTTGGCCAGCTGAATTGAATGTTAATTGATTTTGAGGAACAATCACTTTTCCATGCTGCTGTTGATTATACAGAGAATTTAGTTGATGAAAATAAGGACAAGTCCTTGAATCCATTCTCCTTTTCTTCTTACTCACAACGCCATCCTTTGTTTTTCTAAAATACTTGTTTATGTTCTCCCATTTCTCTTTACATCTCTTTGCACTTCTCTTGTATCCCAACTCTAACATCCCTTCAGAGATTCTCTCCCACACAGGTCCCTTCTTTTCTTCAATACCATTCTTGTTGCTTCTTCTGTTCATTGCAGTTGCAGTACACTTTAGGTTTATGAGTGCCAACACTTCATCTCTTGGCCATCTTCTCTTATCCTCTAACACTGGATTCTTATTGTTATTATCATTGTTGTTGTTGGAAGAAGTTGAAGGAACTAGTAACGCTGTTTCGCTTGAGCTAGGGTTTTGATCCGGTGATGTTGATGAGGGTTCAAGATTATTAGGGTTTTGTGATGAGTGCAATTGTGAAGAAAAACATGCTTTTGTAGTTTTGTTGTTGACAATGTTGTTTTGAGCTATGGAAAGATGTTTTTTCAAGAAATCCATTATGGTGGCTTGTCTATGAATTGAACTAGCTTGTTCTTGTGTCATCATGTTCATCCTTTCTATTTCTTGCCTTTTCCATTCTTCTTCTTTGGCAAGCTTCTCTTGATCTCTTTTGATCATGTCTTGAATTAGCTTATTGTGTATTTCTTCTTGTTGTGCCATCATTTTGTTAACCACTTTCTCACAAAAACCCTTCAACATTTCGAATTTATCGCGCCGCCTCCAACTACTCTTCCTCTTTCTATTTCTGTCCACCTTTGATTTTTCCATCACCACCTTATTATCATTACATTGTTTGCTCACTACAATGTCAATGTTATCATCATCTCTTGAATTTTCTTCTTCGTGTTGATAGAGACTTTGAAGTTCACTAGCAAAATCATTATGGTTATTGATCTTCAATAATGAAGTGTTCTCATCTTCAAACGTCTCCTTGCACTTCTCAGCACTTTTCTTAATCCCAACTTCTTCAAGCTTCCTAAACACCATCATCATAATAATAAGAATAATAGAATACAAGAATAATAAACCACAGAGCTAAGGAGTAACTTATTTTAGTTACCTTGAGGCATGATCCCATGTGAGGTGATCTAGGGAGAAATTTGCAATGGTAGATCTGATCTTGAAGAGTGCAAGACCTTCGTCGTTAGTCCATCCGGAATCGGTCAAGTGTGGTGGTGATAATTGATGATGATTTTGGATCTGGAAGTTGAATGAAGGATTAAAGTTGGTGGTGGTGTGATTGTGATATTGCTTAGAAGAGTGGTGAGGAAATGATAATATTGATGGATAGAAGAGATTATTAGATTGAGCTTGTAGAGAAAACTGATCATGAAGAAGAGTAGTAGTAGTAGTCGTCGTCCTCAATGGCTGAAACTCAAACTGATTTGATATTCCTTCATCCAACATGTTTCCTGCTACCACCTCTACTCTACCATGCATGACTCTCTCGTTTGTTAACATAGTGTGCCACCACCTTTTTAATAAGCCATAAATAAATATTTGAACAAGTCAATACAAACATTTTTTTTTTCAAAATCATATCTCTCTTTTTCACACCACAAAATCCAAATGCATCTTTATAGCTGCCCCTGCCCGCCCTTTATGTTCACTTAAATACCAAATACTTTATCAAAATATAAAGAATAGATGAAATTTGTGTGGAGCATGGATGGAGTGAGTGTAAGAGGATGATGATGGTATAATTAAGGGCACGTGAAAAAGAACAGAGAGTAGGGCCAATGGTTTTAAGGAAGGGAATCTTGAGATCGTACAAACACTGTTGATATGGTACTATATGTTCACCACGTGCAACCTCTTTACTGTCTACTAGTCTTTAGTGGACTGGACGTTTAGCTTCCAAATTGCGTTGTGCACAGTCACACCACACGTGACTCAGTTCATCCACCCAATTTTATTATTTTCAAACAAGGAAAAACCTTTGTTTTACACCATTTTTGTTCCGTAGAGAAAAGCATTATATCTATAAAGAAATAAATACTTTTTAACTGAAAATACTTTAGTACTAGTAACTAGTAATAAATGAAAGAGGAAAGGGATGACTCATGAGTCTGAATTTCTGAGGCAGTGTTTAGCGACAGAATCGTGGGCCAAAAAGCAAAATAATACACAAAAAGATAACGTGGGACCCCAACCCCTATCATAAACGTTGCTCGTGTGTGTGCTGTCACAATATTATTGATGGTTACATCAGGCACACAATTATGAACCGCTGTACTGGCTGGCTACTTGCACGCAAACAAGGTATTCACACTTAGTTCTTCAATATCAGAAAAACACTACTAAAATATCAACATGAAGGTTTGTATAGTACTAACAAGCAATTGCATGTAAGTTCCTACCTATGGTCCAAATTTTCTAGTATTTTTAAGCAGACTTCAGTTAAAAATTAATCTTATCAAGTGGCTAAAAAAAGCATAATAATGGAATGTAACGTTGCAGCTAAAAATACAACAGGAAATAAAAGAATTTCTACAATGGAAGAGTAAGAAGGCGTGCTCGCACTAAAATTAATGCATGAAATTTTCTTAGATAAATAAAGCTGCTTGAAAGTATTCAACTATACTTTCCGCGCAAATAGTCGCAGTGGTAAATTTCACTGCTCTCCGGCAAAATATAGAGAGAACTATGAGTGGATACCACTCTACTTCTTCAATAAAGATACATATAACTTTCCAGACATCCACTGAAAACTTGAAATATCTGAGCTGAAACTTCTTTTTCTAGTGTTGTGATGATTACTGGTTTAATGTCTTTTGATAAGCCACCTGCAAAGTGCAGCAGCATTTATAAAAGATTTATATGCGCGGAAAACAGCTTTGCAGCAAGAATAAAGAAAATATGCAAGGATCAAACTTGCTCACATTTTATGTTTTTTACAAGTCTATTGTACATGAACGAATAACGAATAGAAGATTAGCACAATCATAATTAGTTTGAACAAGCATTGTAACAGTAAAGGCTTTTTCAATTTGGGTGCTTACAGATGTTGAAGTCTTCAGAAGCTCTCTTATCGCCATTGTTGCATAAGATGAAGAAGGAAGAGTAAAAGTTAATTTGAGAGCAGCATGGGAGTCTTGAGAGCTGGAGTCATGGACAGATTTGCCGTCATGTGGTAGTATTACTTCCTTGCCTGCAATCTCATCAGAAGCAGTCTCAGCCTTTGGACCATCATTTGAGCTCTCTAATTGGTTATTGCAATCAACAGCTTTCTCCTTTTGCTCATTTGGTGCACTCACTGGAATGACATTTATAGGTTCAGACTTCCCAATTTTATCTAAATCTGTCTCTGCCAATGGCTTATTACTATCGGTATATGTAAGTAATTCCCTGCAGTTGCATCCATTCAAAGACATTATTCAACAAGTGGACAAACTACATGAAAAAAAAGTAAAGATAATAGTATATGTATGTACCATTCAAAGTTAATTGGTTTCTGAAAAACTCTCCTGTAACTTCCAGTAACACTAGTAATCGAGAATTCCCTGATAACAAATACAAATAAACTAGAGTAAGCGGATAGGAAAACAGACAAAAAGTTAAATAGATAGCGAATGTAGAATCAGACTCATTGAGATTTGAGACGTGATTCTTATTATTACATACTTTGCATTATGCACGCTCTCAGTTAAACTGACTCCATCCTGACCAGTACAAACAAACATGCAAGTAATTAGGAAAATAAATTATTTATAGACTAAACAATAAGTAAAGCAGGTTGTGAAAGATGCTAGGAAAGCACTATAGATATACACGGAGCTAGTTGGCGTAACAAAAGGAGGAGGGGTAGAAAGAGAATAAATGAGGGGACTAGGTGTTCTATACTAATGTCTTAAACTATAAATGCCAGTTCTAAAAACCAACATCAACTACCCACATTAGTATTAATCACATCGATACGGCGGGATCTTCAGGCTGGTATCCGACGGCACCCTCGCGTTGTTTGAGAATGTTTTAGAGGAAGAGGAGGGGGACTTATGACTATTATTTTCTTTGTTGAGAGTATTATAACAAAGGGAAAGTGACTTGAAAAAAATTTCAGTCTTGGCTCCTTGAATATCACACTTAATCATGCAAATAAAAAATTAGTAAGCTAGAATTGCAAGAGTTCAAATTGATACGTACTTTATTTGTCAAATCATTATACACTTTGACAATATCGTTGGTTGGATAAATTGACCGTGAACTGCAAAATAATAAATATAGAGAGAAAATCAAATAAATATAAAAGCCAGAGATACAACAACCCCAAAAGAAAACGACCACACATTATTTGGTCAGGCTTACCCTGGCATAGGAAGAACGACATCATCAATTGTATAACAGTTTGAATTTAGATCTTCAGCGTTCACAACCTGTCATATCAAATAAACCCACTTCAAAATGTAAACCTTATTTAGAACACCATCCACACACTTTTGTTGTTCCTTGGGTGCCTATTTTTTGTTAAAATAATTCTCATTTGATAATTTATCCTTCCCATTGTTGTATTCTACATGTTTTCTGCTAAATAAAAAAAATTACACTTCACCTTACAATGATCAACAACAATTAATCAACTTCTTATACATATAAGTGTACAGAAAATAAACCCACTTCAAAATGTAAACCTTATTTAGAACACCATCCACACACTTTTGTTGTTCCTTGGGTGCCTATTTTTTGTTAAAATAATTCCCATTTGATAATTTATCCTTCCCATTGTTGTATTCTACATGTTTTCTGCTAAATAAAAAAAATTACACTTCACCTTACAATGATCAACAACAATTAATCAACTTCTTATACATATAAGTGTACAGAATTAATCCCTTAATTAGATAAATTTGTTTAACTGTAGTGTTTTCTTCGTGAATTTTGATAGAGAATATACTTAGACTGTAAATTTATAAAAGGTAAAGTTCTGCACATAGATAAATGCATAAAAGGTCTGCAATATGTAATTGAGAAGCACCATTTGTTTATTAAAAAATATTGTAGATGTCTCTAGTGGAGTATATTGTGTGGCATTTTTAGAGACCGTTGGGTATGCCTGGATTCTCAGACCAGTTCCTGTTTACTAGCTTTATAGGTTTTGGACGAAGTATTGAAGCCAGATTTCTGTGGTCACATGCCTGCCATCCATGCTACACTTTGTAGCTTGAACAAATTTTTGGCATTTTCAAGGGGACTTCTTTGGTGACCACAGACCAGGCTTCTTTGGTGACCAAAACAAAAGGACATACATCTAAAGCAATAAATTGGTTTAGTAACAGATCTGTCATAGGAAAACTTAAAAAGACTAACCTTTACAGTACTATTTCTATTGTCGTGAATATCTCCAGAGACTTCATCTTCATTATTAGCGTCATTACTATCACCGCAGTCATCACCAGAGTCAAGTCCAACAATCTCTGCAACTTTTTCAGAAGGATTTTCTTTACAGTATACCAAGTCTCCTAATACTACTTGTTCAGTTCCTGCCACACAGTAGAGTTGAATTCAACTTAATAAATAATCTTTAAACTTCAAATACCATAATAATGATTGTTCTTGGTAAGGATGAATGAAAAACACATTGAATCCACTAAGTATGTCAGGAAATGCAACATTGGAGGTTAATTGTCAGAGAAAGCAAGATAGAAATAGAAAGTTATTACAAATCAACTTACCATATTTTTGCACCCTTGTACTTGCGGCATTGTTCCACAAATAGCTTTGATAACTATGCACATACCTAAAAGAACACAAGTAGTGGAATGATAAAGTGAATATTTTTCATCTTTTATTTCTCTTCATAGCACACTTGCTCAGCACGACATAAAAGAAAACAGACTAAATAGCTCATTTAGAGCTTCAGCTTCATTATTTCAAAAGAGAAGGGAATGGAATTAAAGAGAAGTCAATATGAAAAAGAAAGTAACATGTGAAAGAAAATTTTTGGATTTTTCCAGCAAGATACATGACTATCTGTAGTGTCTACTATAAAGTGACTAGGAGCTAATACTGCATTTGTTGAGCAATCGAAATGATACTTGATATTGCATATTAATTACCCCAACTGAGAAATTTACTACCATTAATAATATGTCTAGCCAAACATTTACTTCAAAACATATCAATTTATTTAAATACTCACATCATCCTTAAAGTTCGTGGAATAGATTTCAAAGCCTGCAAGTAGCTCCCAGGAAATTGTTTTAAACATTTAAGCTGCAGAAGATTTGTCAACAAAACTTGGTTATAACATCACATGTGGATGAACATAGTTGATAAACAATGAAATTTGCTTCATTCTCAAATCAAGTTAATGGAATAAACACATTACAAATGTTGAAATAGTTTTCCATGTGAAGCTTACCAAAGCTCTTTCAGCAACTAAGAATTGGGGCAACTGCTTAAGTGTCCCAGCAATGTCATTCGTATCTTTATAGTATTTGCGTGCCTTGGCTATTATATATTTTTGTATTTAAATAAGTTATGGAGAACAATGGAGATGAATACATTATTATAAACTATTAGCGCACAGTTAATTGATTAAGACATATCATCTGTCATATATTCTAGAAACGACAAAAGGATATCTCCATCTCTTGGATCAAGGATCAAGTCCACAGCACGCTTCCATTCCCCCCGGAACAATGCGGCTCCAATAAGGTGAGTAGGCACAGAACCACTTCCAAAACGCTGAAAAGTGAACATATATGTAGAATAAGTTGCTTATAAAGCTAAGATGAAAAATAAAAAATAAGTTCTACAATAAACACAGCTGAATATTGTAATATAAGCTTAATTTATAACTTATACTATATTATACATTCAAAAATTTTAAAAATGAACTATCACAGGAGAACATAGAGATAGAAGTAGAATAGAGGTGTCAGTAGGAAGAAAATCAAAAGTAGAATTGTGGTGAAAAAAGAGTGAGCAACATAATAGAGAAAAAGGTTGCTTACTAAAAACAATTATGTGAGATGTTAACAACCAAGTATTCAAAGCATACACATAACAAAGGAGTGTGCGCTTGCTCGAGAGGAAAACACTGGGATTGGCCAGAAACAATAATGCTGACAAGCAGACGCGTTGGAGATTTGCATTAAAACAGATGAGAAGACAAAAAGAAATGGGTGTTTAAAGAATAAAGCTTAAAATAATGTTTCAAACCCTAAAATTTATTTTGGAGAGAAGGAAGCGGGTGAAATAGACAAATTAACTCAAAAATTGTATGACAACTAAAACAATAGGGACTAAGGAGGACCATGTGCCATCAAAAATTATGACAACCCTATTGCACAAGTCAGTTCTGAACAGTATGCAGGGAAGACCATGCGCCATCGGGAATTAGTTTTTACCAATTGTTCAAGATCCTTATTATCAAATAAATAAGATATAAGTTGTCGTTTACACTATGTGTGGGTTGTCAATAAGCAAAATCATCACTGGTACCTACTGCGTGACAGAGATTTTACTAGGAAATAGACTTGCCAGGTACAAAATATCTTGGACCAGCGAGTTTAAAAAGTTTTATCATACATGAGCATAGAATTAGGGAATTTCACCTCTCTCTAGCACAAGGAAACTATTCAATTGTCTGCTATTGTAACAAACCCAAGTACAAGATAACTACAAGAAAATAACAAGAGGAAAAGGACTCGCAAAGAGTGGAAGAGAGCACAAGGGCCAGAGTTAGAAAGTACTTGTAAGCCGAAGTAGTTAATAAAGCCATGCCGCCCTAAAGAATCTGCAGCAGCTTTTATGGTATCTACAGAATCTGCAACAACTCCACTGATAAAACATGTTAGTTATAAGGGTAAATATAAAAAAGTACAGTGACATCAACATATAAATAATTGTAACCGATAGAGATATTAAATTAAGAGAGAATAAGAGAATTTCATGTATAGACAATAATCTCACCGCAATGTGATTGTAAATCTGTTTCCCAGTAGCTGGCCAAGACATAATCCTTCATTAACGTAACTGGACAATAATACATTTATTGTTTCAACACCCATAAGAAAATCGAATGAATAGAGGAACATCGAGCACTTATAATTCAATCCCCTTACCAGAAATCACCCACTTTAATACCATACAACTTCCCATTAAGGGAAGCTAGCTTACTTGCTTGCTGCTTATAAACAGTAACCTAGAAACAAATATGAGAAATAATCCAGCTGAAGCATCTGGCTCTAAATGAATAGTTACAATAGAAAATGAAGAAACGAATGAATGTATACTGCAAAATTAGAAAAATAAGAAAATCGATTACCCTTTGGGTCGTGACAGCACGCTTATCCTTTGTACCCGCAAATCCAAATGATTTCGACTGTCAGATAACTACGAGTCAGTTAAAAAACTTATCAAGACTTTCTAGCAATCAACTATAATCTGAGCATACTGCAGATATTAATTTACTTTTCAAAGGGTGGTTAGGGACAAAGAAGTGAGAAGCACGCAAGACATAATACAAACAGAATCCAATTTTCTAACTCACCAGTCATCAACAAACATATATGGTTGGGAATAAAATGTTAGTAGCCAGATGGATAAATTTTGACGCTGGGATATAAAAAAATTGTTTCATCTAACTGAAACTAAACATTTTACATCGTAAATAAATCAGAATTAAATGAGCCAAAAAATTCACAGCTCTATACAATAATATCAAATTTTAACCTCCAGGTTAAAAACAAATAAGCCATAGAGGCATAATAAAAATTTGTATAGAATCATAAATACGATAAGCAAATATTAAAAAAATTAAAATATGGAAAATAGAAATTAACTATTACTCATCTCCATTTCCATATGCCCATCATCAATAACTAGTGAAAGGAAACGTGAACACATGTTCATTTTCCAACTACAGTGTGTAGATTGTGTATTATCACAGTGAAATGCAATCATACTTGCGGTGGCGATGAGTCAAACACATTTCCAAACATACACATAATAAATCATCAACAGAATGCCTACTAATTAAATATATCCAAAATGAGCAAGACACACCCTGATGCCAAGCATATGTCCAAGCACCCCCAAAGCTTCCTGGGTATCTTTGTTCTCCTTATAAAGATGAAACCTATATAATTACATCGGTGGAAACATTCAGCCAATAGCAATGAGCAACTTAACACAATATATAAAAGTGGGAATATATCATCAGCGAATATGAAATGCAAGCAAGAGTTGATATCACTTTCAGGTAATGACTGAATAAAATATGTGTTAGTAAAGACAATACTTAAATTGAAGTCCATCCTTCCACTCGGAACTCGGATGCCTCAATTTCAGAGCTTGGTGAATTTAGTTACAAGGAAAAATGATATTTTCTTTACTCGTCTCTTCATCATTTGCTGTGATAAAGCAGTTTTTGTGAGTAAAGTTGATAGGAGCATGAGTAATAAGAGTTAATTATGATATTCCCTGAACTTTAGGAACCCAGAAGCCTCAAGTTCAGAGCTTGGTGAATTTAGTTACAAGGGAAAACAATACTCATTTTGCTCGTCTCTTTATTATTTGCTGTGACAAGCAATTTTTGGGAGTAAAGACAACATCAACAGACATAAATAAGAAAAATCCGAGTGGGCAGATTAAGGTGTATATATATTAAAGTCACCAATACAAGATAAATTGTAATATAATTGAGTTAATATAAAGATCAACATGGAATACATTGAGCATTACTAAATTTATATTTTATCAAACTAAATGCATTGGAAATCAAATTGATACTCAAAGTGAATAAGAACAAAGGACGGAGACAGGTAGGGTATTATTCAACAAATTTTCTCTTGAATCAGAGCAATTCCAGATATAACAAAGGGAGAAAATTAAGATATAAAATGTAAGTCTTCAAGGTGTTCAAGAGAACTTCAACATCTTTGTGACCTCTATAATCCGCCACTCTCTCTTGCATAACAAAATATACTAAGAAACTGGCTGTTAAAACACGACACTATCAGTTATTTAGGGTATTATCCCCAATTACTCCTCTATTTCTACTTGCATAGACCCTTCTAATTTAAGATCAGGCCTGTTATCAAAAACTTTACCTAAGGAACTTGCCAGCATCTGGCCAATTTTCAGAACCTCTGCTGTCATAAGGCTTACTATCTCTTTCTTTTCGTTTCCTAGAGTTTTTGTCTCTGTTGTTGGATTTACCAGAATTCAATCTCACACGGATGCATTTTGAGGAAGCATCGGGTCCATCAACTGTGTCGGTAACCAGGAACTTGAAGTTTTCCCTAAAGAAAACATGCACTGCCTGATAGATTTAAGAATCATAAAGTTATGTTGTTTTCAATTGGAGGAAAAAAACTAAAAAATGAATGCATTATGCTTGCCTCATAGAAGAATCAAATCAGTCTCATGTTTCTCATCTTAACTAAATGTAAAAGCAAATAATTATGCTGAACTAAAAAATAACCATAACAGTTGAACTGCAAATACAGAGGATTCAAATGACAGTCGGGTTCTTGATCTAAAATACACATGACCCCTGATGAAAACTTCAACCCATTATCATGAGACACCCTAATCCCTACCTAGACTTTGAACTCCTATCAGAGCACTCACTGATATAGATACTTTATCATATACATTCCAAACCCATTGTGATGAGACACCCTAGTTCCTAGACTTTGACCCAATGAAGCACACATATCAAAAAAAAAATTATACAAAAAATCAAAAATCAAAAACTTTGATGCGTCTATATACGGCGGCGACTCGTCGCAATATGCTGGCAACTTGTTTCCAATATATTGCGGATACGGCAAGTTAATCTCATGACTAATCATATTTCTAGAACATGAATCAATCTTCCTTGTCCTTAATTCTTCTTTTCTCAACATTAATTACTTCATCAGTTTCATTTTTCTATTACAAGAATCAAACTTTTCCTTTAATTACTTTTCTCTCCTTAACTATCTTTTCTTTTTCTCATAGTTCCTTTACCAATTACTATCAAATTGTGCAAACTCAATTGGTTTCTGTTCGAGAAAGACACAAGACAGGTACTAACTGTTCGATGTGATTTATCAGAATCTGCAGAAAGAACAATAGGAGAGAGACTCTCTTCGCCGCCAGCATTAATCTGATTAATAAATTCCTCCAAACATGAAGCATCAGAATCCCCAGCAAGAGACTTAAAAGCTTCAATTTGAGAGGCATAACTTATAACTTCAGTTTCAGATGCATCAGTTTTAGTCTCCTCAACACTCTGAAACAACAACAACAAGTTAAACACAAAATCAAAACCGCAAATCAATTCAAAACAAACTCAAATCATCATGAATACCTTGGATTCAACAACAGAGACCTTAGATTCCTCTGCAATGGCTTCAAGTGATGACAACTCAACAACATTTCCGTCAGTGTCCACTTCATGCACAATAAAATCAGAATACCTATGTCCGAAATTCAATCGAGTCAGTGTTGAATGGTATTTTACAATGCACCATTTCGTACAGTGAGGATGTGCTAACCTTTGCTTTAAGACTCCGCGGAAGCCGGGGAGGTTGGAAATGTAGCAGGAGATGCCAACGTCGTCTTCCTCCATGGAATTCATTGGCGCAATTAGGGTTTTAGTTCAGAGCTGTGAAGAGCGGGAGGGGTGGAGGTGCTACGTGCTATGCTACTGCAGTTGCATATGAGGTGTTCGACGGTTTTCCTCAAAAACGCGGCTGTTTCTTTAGCAAATATATGGTCGTTGGGCTTCAACCTGTTAGTTATTTGGGTTTGTAATTTGTAAAACAAAAGGTGGAGATTTTATCCTAACACCTCCGGTTGCACTTCTCATCCCCTGCAATTACACTTATATCCTTGATAAAAAGATATTGGGTTTTTTAAATGTTTAGGTAAGCATTGGATTTTTTATGTAGATATCGGATTTTTTTATGTACATATCAGATTTTTTAGAAAATGTATCGTTTGAATGAACTGCTCTCGAGGCGGATATTTTGCAAAACTAGAAGAAACTGAAGATGTATTTTGGCCCCTCACAAAATCTACATAACTCAAATTAGTCCTCCACAAAAAAAAATACTCAATTTAATCCTTTACAAAATATAATCTTGGTTCAGAATATCAAAAAGCTGCCTAAAAGGCATCTGTATATAAACCAAAGCTAATATCATAGAGTGTTCAAACATATGCCCGATTTTTATAACCAAAGACTCAGATGTGATCTTGGGCAATACCTCAAAAACGAAAAAATGCTTGAAGGATATTCTTATGTCTCACAGCAAAATATTCCAAGCATTCTCAGTATATCCCAACAGGGAGCTCTAAAATTTTTAAATTGATCAAAATCTCATAAATGAATTAATGCCTACTTAAAAAAGCAAAAAATGGTAAACTTATATAAGCGAAATTCACGCCAAGTTGTAACTCGGTATTAGAGACTGGCCCGTGGCGAAGATTCATGCTTTTAAATCGACCATAAGGCTTCAAGTCTATAAGCCATATCTCAGGGGGCTTATGTTCGTACATAAAATCTATCGCCTGGGCTAGGAAAGTTAAAGAGATACAACCTGATAGACCAGTAAAGCAAGGGGTCCCCGCAGGGCATATAACCCAAAATCATCAGGCCGAGGTGTACTTAGCCTAGTTGTACATGGTCGAGTTGTACAGGTCGGGTTGTAACCAGACTTAGTTGTGTCTGGTTGCATGTGGATTGTATCGAGCTTAGTTGTGTCCGCCGAGTTATGGTCGAGTTATATCCAGGCTTAGATGTGCCTGGTCGAGCTATACAGGTCGGGTTGTATCCAGGCTTAGTTGTGCCTGACCGAGCTGTACAGGTCGGGTTGTATCCAAGCCTAGTTGTGCCTGGTCAAGTTATACAAGCGGGGTTGTATCCAGGCTTAGCTGTGTCTGGCCGAGTTGTATAGTTCGGGTTATACCTGCCTAGCTGTGCAGATCGGGTTGCGTCTGTCGAGTTGTATCTAGGTCGGGTGGCTACATAACTTAATTGGTAAGAGTTACGAATGTTACAAACCATTATTGGTGGTTATGTACGTTACATTGTTTATGAGGACGTTACAAAGGGGTTTTAATAACCATTAGACCAAGGACTTGCCTATATAAGGAGTCCTTGGGGAATGGGTTAAGGGATCTCAACAAAGAACTCACTCCTTACCTCTCTCTCTAACTCTCTGCTACATGCATAAGAGAGGCACCATACCTCTTATCTAAGGGCTCCCGACTGAGGGGTAAGCTAGACCCATAGCTTAGAGGTCAAGTAACCTCACTTGAGCCTCTGAGTCCCTTAATATCTTAAATATACATTTTAGCAAGAATATATATATATATATATATATATATATATATATATATATATATATATATATATATATATATATATAAATAATAAAACTTTAAACAAATTTTATTATTTGTTATTTAAATAAAATCATATTATATTTATTTTAATATATATTTTCAGTTTAATCAATAATCGTATTCCATTAATATTTTGAATACACACAATATTTTTTTTAAATTAAACCAAGTGAAGAAATCTTTAAAAATTAAGATTTAACATTAAAATACACATGTAAGAATTTTTTCAAAATATAAAATTTGATTATTTTTTAATTAATTAAAAAATAGTAAAATTGGCTTAAAGTTAGAAAAATATATAACCTTGCTTTAAAATAAAGTTTCATATTTATAAATACTAAAAATAATGTATTTTTAAGAAACTTTTAGTATTTATTAATAAAAAAAATTATTTTAAAATATAATATTTTTTTTGAATTCTAAATAAATTTTATTATTTTTTATTTAAATAAAATAAAATTTATTTTAATATATATTACCGTTTTAATCAGCATTCATATTCCATTAATATTTTGAATGGTAAGATTTTTTAAAAAAAATTTCAAATTAAAAAATCTTTCAAAGTCAAGATTTAAAATGAATGGGCACATAAATTACTTTTTACCAAATAAAAAATCTTTCAAAATTCAATGCTAAATGGATTTTAAATTTATGTTTAATTAATTACTATTCTATCCTTTTGTAGTGCGTATTTTAAGTTTGTAAAAGGTCATTATAGGGTATTTATATGTATTCATTTTTAATGTATTGATAGTTGATGATGTATGTAGTATTAAGTTTATTGTTACTGATGCAATAGAATTGATTACTCCTAGGTTTTAGGACGTGGGTTTTCACACTAAACCCAACTGACTTTTCCACTTCTTGGCGCGCTTACGCTGTTTTGAGTGACAACTATTTTGCTTTCCACGACTTTAATTTCTCTTCAAATACTAGTTCAGACACTCTCAATTTCTTCCTTCTTTCCTTCTGCTTCAACTCTTCAAACTTTTATAGGTTCTAGAAATCTTTGAAGAAAACCTATTTTGTCTTATGATGGCTACTATGTCTGACATTTTCTTCAATACTGGCACTAACTCCATTGCTTTCTCTATTTCTGCAAAACAAAGCTTGGAATCTATCCTAGAGCCTTCATCTTAAAGTGAAATCTAAGACCAAATAATCTCTTCTACTTTATTGCCTTGCCCTTGATGAACTTCATTGCTCTAGATGATTTCAAATAGAAGTGCAAGACTCATAGATATATTCAAGTGCATAGTCATGCTTTCAGTTACGACCCTACAAACGGTGAGGTGGTTAGAATCCCAATATTGTTTTCTTGTCTTCTAGCCGTGCTAAGTGCGCCTTTATGGGGCTTAACGCAATTTATTTTTTATATATATATATATATATATATATATATATATATATATATATATATATATATATATATATATATATATATATATATATATATATATATATATACACACACACACACACACTTTTGTACTTAAGTTTTCTAGGTTACAATCTTCATTTTGAGAGCAAAAAACATCAAAAATATTAGAAAACTTTAGAATCAATTATTTGAAGCATCAATCTTCGACTTTTTGACGTTGATGCTTGTAAAGCGAGCTACCATGATGTGTAGTTAAACCTTCGTGTGTCGAGATTAGAAGTAGGTAATCAAAATGTTAACTACATATCATTGGATTTTGTTGACATGATGGTGATGGTTTGCAACATGAAGATGATATGAGATGGTTGATACGTGAATCTGGTATGGATAATCTAGTGCAATAGTTTTTGTTTTTTTGTCTTTTTTTCATGTACTTTTAGAATTTATTGTAGCTATACCTTTTTTATTTATTTATTGATGTATGTAATGTTAAAGTTATTATTATTGATGCAATAGAATTGATTCAATGTGGAGTTTTTTAAATTATTTTGTGAAGTATAATAAAAAATGTATTTATGGAAAATATTAAAATAAAAAAGTCATTGAATGCAAATTGGCTTTTATATAGAAATCAAATTAAAGAAAAATGAATTTTAATGCATGCAAATTAAAAAATGCAAATTAAAAATGCAAACAAAAGTGTAAAAAAAGGCAAAATCGTTTTAAAAATTGAAAAGAAAAAAAAAAGCAATATGCTAATATGATTGGAAATTTTAACAAATGAAAAAAGCATTAGAAAATGTGGCATGCGGCCCAAGTGTGAGATTAAAGCGAAAGCCCACTTTAGCAGAAACGTCTATATACAAATACATCAATTGTCTTTCATAATTTCATCATCAACCTGAACAAGTTATCGTTGCAAGAAAGAGTATACATTCAAGCAAGAAACCAACAATGGCTCGTGTACGTTACACAAACGTGATCTCTCACAACATCAAGAAAGGCGTCTTTTGGTATGGTAGAAGATAGCGGTTAATTCTTGTTGATGATCGAGTTAAGGTTCCTGTGAACTTAAATGAAGACCAAATACGGGTTAGTTAACATGTTTCTTGTGTTCTTTGCATTGAGGTGTTCCTTCATTGCAATGTGTTAATGGGACTTTTTTCTTTCTTTCTTGTTTCAGCGTAAATTTGATAACCTGTTGAAGGCTAACCCCGCCCTCCAGGTTTTGGTTACGGGACCTAGAGAGCAGGTTGTTGAGTTGTTGACTCAAGAAGCGAATGCACTATTCATTGACTTCGACTTGCACAATCTCGTTGCTCTTTATGGTATTGGTGCTGGTGCTGTTCCTGTTGAGCCTGTTGGTAACGTTGATGTTATTGTTGTTCCTGCTGGGCCTGTTGGTAACATTGATGTTGTTGCTGCTAATGTTAATGTTATTGCTTTAACAGCAAGTCTCATTGCGAGTTTGTTCGAAAGTCTCGGTGCGAGTTTATCCCAAAGTTTAGGTGCTACTCTCGGTGCGAGTTTGTCCCAAAGTCTTGGTGCTAGTCATGATGCGAGTTTGTCCCAAAGACTTGACGATTCTTTATCAATAATCAAGACTAAGCTTCAAATAGAAAATGCTTCAAAAGGCAAAGAGAAAGAGAAAGACAAAGATGAAGAGTAGGGGTCAGAGGGGATTGATAGACTATGTGGTTAGGCTCTTCTTTATGAGTAGTGTAGTCTTTAGGCAGTCTTAATGTTTGTTAATTGAGTTGTATAGTTTCATGAGTATGATGAAATAAAACTTGAATCTTTCCTTCCTTCCAAGTATTTCCTGTGTTTTAATTGGTGTTGTTATATTACATCATTTAGAAATAGGACAATGAATGAATGTATGAAAGGGTAAATTTCCTTGGCCTTTTTAGGGGAGGAGTTACTATATTTGTTACTCGACTCAATTGAGAACATTGACTAACTCTCTCGAAGATTTAGAGTTGCATTCAAGTGCATAGTCATGCTTTCAGTTATGACCCTACAAACGGTGAGGTGGTTAGAATCCCAATATTGTTTTCTTGCCTTCAAGCCGCGCTAAGTGCGCCTTAATGGGGCTTAACGCAATTTATTTTTATACACACACACACACACACTTTTGTACTTAAGTTTTCTAGGTTACAATCTTCATTTTGAGAGCAAAAAACACCAAAAATATTAGAAAACTTTAGAATCAATTATTTGAAGCATCAATCTTCGACTTTTTGATGTTGATGCTTATGAAGTGAGCTACCATGATGTGTAGCTAAACCTTCGTGTGTCGAGATTAGAAGTAGGTAATCAAAATATTAGCTACACATCATTGGATTTTGTTGACATGATGGTGATGGTTTGCAACATGAAGATGATATGAGATGGTTGATACGTGAATCTGGTATGGATAATCTAGTGATATAGTTTTTGTTTTTTTGTCTCTTTTTCATGTACTTTTAGAATTTATTGTAGATATACCTTTTTATTTATTTATTGATGTATGTAATGTTAAAGTTATTGTTATTGATGCAATAGAATTGATTCAATGTGGAGTTTTTAAATTATTTTGTGAAGTATAATAAAAAATGTACTTATGGAAAATATTAAAATAAAAAAAGTCATTGAATGCAAATTGGCTTTTATATAGAAATCAAATTAAAGAAAAATGAATTTTAATGCATGCAAATTAAAAAATGCAAATTAAAAATGCAAACAAAAGTGTAAAAAAAGGCAAAATCGTTTTAAAATTTGAAAAGAATAAAAAAAAGCAATATGCTAATATGATTTGAAATTTTGACAAATGAAAAAAGCATTAGAAAATGTGGCATGCGGCCCAAGTGTGAGATTCAAGCGAAAGCCCATTTTAACAGAAATGTCTCTATACAAATACATCAACTGTCTTTCATAATTTCATCATCAACCTGAACAAGTTATCGTTGCAAGAAAGAGTATACATTCAAGCAAGAAACCAGCAATGGCTCGTGTACGTTACACAAACGTGATCTCTCACAACATCAAGAAAGGCGTCTTTTGGTATGGTAGAAGATAGCGGTTAATTCTTGCTGATGATCGAGTTAAGGTTCCTGTGAACTAAAATGAAGACCAAATACGGGTTAGTTAACTTGTTTCTTGTGTTCTTTGCATTGAGGTGTTCCTTCATTGCAATGTATTAATGGGACTTTTTCTTTCTTGTTTCAGCGTAAATTCGATAACCTGTTGAAGGCTAACCCCGCCATCCAGGTTTTGGTTACGGGACCTAGAGAACAGGTTGTTGAGTTGTTGACTCAAGAAGCGAATGCACTGTTCATTGATTTCGACTTGCACAATCCCGCTGCTCTTTATGGTATTGGTGTTGGTGCTGTTCCTACTGAGCCTACTGGTAAAGTTGATGTTGTTGTTGTTCCTGCTGAGCCTGTTGGTAACGTTGATGCTGTTGCAGCTAATATTAATGTTATTGCTTTAACAACAAGTCTCACTGCGAGTTTGTTCGAAAGTCTCGGTGCGAGTTTGTCCCAAAGTCTTGGTGCTAGTCTCGATGCGAGTTTGTCCCAAAGACTTGACGATTCTTTGTCAATAATCAAGACTAGGGGTGTTCAAAACCAAACCAATCCAATAAAAAACTGCAAACAAAACCAAACCAAAACCGCAAAAAACCGCATTTGGTTCGGATTAGTTTGGGCCATCTTTTAATAAAACCGCATGGTTCGGGTCGGTTTGCGGTTTGTATTTTGCAAACTGAACTAAACCGAATCAAACCGCATTATGGTACAACCTAAAATTTACCTAACTCTCACCTAACTCAAACCTAAACTTATTACATATTAATCTTATGATTACAAACAATTTTCTCATTCTTACACTTATGGTTTCAATATCAGTCTTCTTAAATCTCTCATAACATTATCTCCCCATCTTCACCACTTACATCTTGGATCTTCTTCTCTTATCTCTACTATCATATTCTTTCTTTTTCACCTTCTCATTTTTATGCAAATGTTCCCTCTTTCAATTTCGTTTTATCGTACATATTTATCTCTAAACTCTTATCTTTTATGTTTTTTCTTTTTCATCTTCACTAATCTCTCATCTCATCTATTTTTTTTATTTTATTATAATATTTTTATATTATTTAATGCTATTATTTTATGTTTATTATTTCACTTTTGTTTAATCTAATTTTTACATATTAAATGAAAAGTTATTGTCCAAATATGATGAGTTTTATTGTTATTTGATAATGTATGAATGAAAAAATACAAAGTTATGTTGTCATTTATATGTGTATTTATGGCTCAACAAAATATTTGTAAAAAACTGAACAAACCGCACCGAACCAAACCGCATTGGTTTGGTTTGGTTTTTTTTCTAAAAGCCAACCGAACCAAACCAAACCGCACGTCTTTTTCTCTCGCGGTTCGGATGATTTTTTGCGTCAAAACCGCCCACACCGCACCGCGAACACCCCTAATCAAGACCAAGCTTCAAAGTTTCGAAAATGCTTCGAAAGGCAAAGAGAAAGACAAAGACAAAGATGAAGAGTAGGGGTCAGAGGGGATTGATAGACTATGTGGTTAGGCTCTTTTTATGAGTAGTGTAGTCTTTAGGCAGTCTTAATGTTTGTTAATTGAGTTGTATAGTTTCATGAGTATCATGAGATAAAACTTGAATCTTTCTTTCCTTCCAAGTATTTCCTGTGTTTTCATTGGTGTTGTTATATTACTTCATTTAGAAATAGGACAACGAATGAATGTATGCAAGGGTAAATTTCCTTGGCCTTTTGATTAGTGCATTTTAATGCACATTCTTCTATATTTGAATTTAATCATTTCTATGCTTTTCTTTATTTATTTTTATATTTTATAATATTTTTCGAATTTAGTTTATTTTTGTTTTAATTTAATTTTCGTACTTTATTTTCAGCATTTGTAGCTTTCGCAGAAACATTTATAACTTGAGCTACAGGAATCGGATTGAGGAGTTTGACCATGCGTTGGAAAGCTAAGAGAAAGATCTACAACTCTCTAGTTGTGTCCAGAAGATGATTCGGACTGTTGAAAGGTTGAAAAAGTCGTTGAAGTTGCAGCATTTTTTATATTTAAGTTTTGGGCCTGGGTTGTGTTTTTGACCCAGTTGGGTTATGACCCGAATCCTTGTCCTTGCTATACCTAGCAGCCGCTACAGTAATTTGAGATTACCTTTCATTATTAACAAAAAAATATTTTTTGCTTTGGACGATTATGATGAGGAACTAAATATCCAGAGTCGATCTAGTGTATTCAGGTTCCAACACTTGAGATTATTATAATGTTAATTTCAGTTTAATTCCTTTCAATAATATTTTGTGTTATTGTATGCTTAATTCAATTGCATAAAATATATTGATTCAATTTGGTTGATTGTATGATCCTAACTTAGACTCATCGCGTTTGCTTAATTCGTTGTTGTGTCTGATCAATCATGTTTGCTTAATCCATGAAAATTTATCCCGTTTGCTTAATTCGGACAATAGGATCGTACATCTCACAAACTTCACCGCGCTTGTCAATGGGTTTGTATCCAAATAGGAATAGACAATCTGCTTCGGGTATTAAAATTATAATAATCGATGATAGTAGGAACTGAATCAGTAGATTGACTTAATTTATAATCACTTATTTTAACCGCTTATTTTCTGCTTTTTCTTAATCGATCACCAAACCAATCCCCTAATTCGATTTACCTTCGGTTAGTAATAATCAAGAATCCTTGTGAGACGATTCGAGTCATTGTCGCTATACTACGTTTTAAAAAATTACTCGTTTTGATTCGCGTGCGACAGTGGATCAAATTGGCGCCGTTGCCGGAGATTCTTGTTGTTATTAACTAATTTTAGAGTCTTAGGATTAGTATTCTCGCATTTAGGCCCTAGTTTCCTCACGGTTTTGGCCAATTCGCGTTTAGAGTCGAAAAAAACAGATTTTTAGAAAATTTGTGTCCGATTGTATAATATTTTTGCCTACTGGAAGCAGAAAAATCGTGCGATCAATTCTCCCTTGCTCTTTTAGAGGAAGGGACTTCGACGTCAAATCGCCAAATTTATCTTTTTTCTATTTTTAATTAATTTATTACTGTTTTCATAGAGTCGAAAAAAATCAAAAAAAATCTCAAAATTATTATTTTACGTCATTAGATTAAATTTGGTGTTTTTGTATTTTTATGAATTTATTTTAATCGTTTTTCTTCTTTCTATTTGATTCTGCACGTTTGGGACATAGTTTGTATTTATGTGTTTGTTAATAAGATGGATGAACAAAAAAATTTGAGGCAATTGGTTTCCCCTTATATGAACTATAATGGTTTATGTATTGACTATCCAACAGGTGATGCACCTTTTGAATTGAAATCTAGTTTAATACATTTGCTGCCTAAATTTAATGGTTTTGCAGGTGAGGATGCACATACGCATCTAAAAGAATTCCAAGTTGTGAGCTATGCACCTCCCAAGCCTTCACTAGAGGACATTGTTAAACAAATGGCTGCAAATAATCTCCAATATCAACAACAAATAGATTATACTTTACAGACTCTGCAAACACAGATTGGACAACTTGCCACTTTGGTGAATGTCATGCAACAAGCTCAAGGATCAAACCAACAACCCTTGGAAGAGAGTTATGTTTTTCAAATAGAGTTTATTTCTGAAATTGTTGATGATACTTGTAGTGATTTATTTGCAGCTGATTTTCCATCATTGTCTGGTTTTGACGATGTTTATTCTTGTGATGTTTGTACTGAGACTAAAATTTGCTCTGTTTGTGCTGAAATTGAGGCTGCCTTGCAAGTTGATATTCTTACTATAGATGAGATTGCAAATGAAGTTGTTCATGAAGATGAAACTCTCGACACCCCGGCTGCCCGGAACAAACCATCCATCGAACAACCACCTTCCCAAGAGCTGAAACAAATTCCTGAAAATCTTAAATATGCTTATTTAGAGATGAATGAAAAGCTACCGGATATAATTTCTTCTAACCTTAATTTTTATCAAGAAAATAAGCTTTTGCAGGTTTTGAAGAAGCATAAGAAGGAGATTGGGTGGAATTTAGCCGACATTCCCAATATTAGATCATCCATGATTTTGCACATGTTCTCAATTGAAGGGGAAGATGAAACAAAAGTAGTGAGGAAGCCCTTCAATCTTTTGATCTCCGATGTTGTTGAAAAGAAGATCACGTGCCCATTCGAAACTTTTACTTATCGAAGATTCTTCTTTGATCCTGGAATAAAAGGCGAAGGCAGTGATAAAATTCTCAAGTTCAATGGACATTACCCAAAACTACTCCATGAGAGCCCCACTTTGGAAGAAGAGAATGTAGAAGATCTCTCTTTGAGAAAGGATGCTTATGTGATTACTTATCCTCCTTGACTACTCGGGTGTGTTCTTTCCTTTCTCTCTCTCTCTCACTCCTATTTAGTAGTTATGTCTTTTCATTGAGGATAATGCTTGTTTTAAGTGTGGGGAGAGAATCTTTTGTTTTATTTGCTTTTGTTCCCTGTTTTCTTGTTTTGTTTTGTTTTTAGTTATAAAATAAATTGCATCTGGTTTGAAAGTTCTGGGGTTAGAGATTAATTTGAGGTTAGTTGTGGAGACTTGGGAAAAGTTCATAAGATCGGTATCGTCTTAGCACTGTAAGTCTCCTGCATATGGAAATTGATTTGAATTCTTATTATGTTTTAGCCTTGAATTCTCATTCTCTGACAGCTCTTGAGTAGTTTATTTCAGCAGTCAGCACCATCTCACACACACTCTACGCAAGGAAGCTGATGAATATAAGTGAGTGTTCTGGAGAAAAAAATTTAAAAGAGGAAGAAAAAGGAATGCGCCTTCTAAGTTTGGTGACCCTCACCCGGTCACTTAACCCAACGGTCGTAGAGCCTACAAAAAAGAGAGTTGATAATAAGACTCGTTGTTAGTTGGTTCAGCGGTTTCTGGTGCTGAACTTAGTAGGGAGGATTACGGTCCGATCCCCCGCAACTACAATTGAGTAAGAAAAGGGTTATCCCATGTAAGTACCAGAACCCCGTGCAAAAAGGATCAGAGTCACTAACTGGTCGCTTTGCTATGAGTGTGTGCGGATAACGGGCTTAATGTGATTGCGCCTGAATGAAAATAGAGCAAAAAGGAGGATGAGTAAGTTAGACTTTAGCATAATAATTTAATTCGAATTGGTTTGTATATTCAGGAGGCAAGATTAGTGTTCCTACGATATCCTTAGTATACAAGATTAGTACCTGTCATTGCAATATTAACTGAAGAAGAGTTTGTAGCCTAGAATGAGTAAATGTTAATGTTGTTGAGTTTCTTTTTGAGTTTTAATTTTATTTTGCTCGGAGTGCAAAAGTTCAAGTTTGGGGGAATTTGATCAGTGCATTTTAATGCACATTCTTCCATATTTGAATTTAATCATTTCTATGCTTTTCTTTATTTATTTTTATATTTTATAATGTTTTTCGAATTTAGTTTATTTTTGTTGTAATTTAATTTTCGTACTTTATTTTCAGCATTTGTAGCTTTCGCAGAAACATTTATAACTTGAGCTACAGGAATCGGATTGAGGAGTTTGACCATGCGTTGGAAAGCTAAGAGAAAGATCTACAACTCTCTAGTTGTGTCCAGAAGATGATTCGGACTGTTGAAAGGTTGAAAAAGTCGTTGAAGTTGCAGCATTTTTTATATTTAAGTTTTGGGCCTGGGTTGTGTTTTTGACCCAGTTGGGTTATGACCCGAATCCTTGTCCTTGCTATACCCAGTAATTTGAGATTACCTTTCATTATTAACAAAAAAATATTTTTTGCTTTGGACGATTATGATGAGGAACTAAATATCCAGAGTCGATCTAGTGTATTCAGGTTCCAACACTTGAGATTATTATAATGTTAATTTCAGTTTAATTCCTTTCAATAATATTTTGTGTTATTGTATGCTTAATTCAATTGCATAAAATATATTGATTCAATTTGTTGATTGTATGATCCTAACTTAGACTCATCGCGTTTGCTTAATTCGTTGTTGTGTCGATCAATCATGTTTGCTTAATCCATGAAAATTTATCCCGTTTGCTTAATTCGGACAATAGGATCGTACATCTCACAAACTTCACCGCTTGTCAATGGGTTTGTATCCAAATAGGAATAGACAATGCTTGGGTATTAAAATTATAATAATCGATGATAGTAGGAACTGAATCGGTAGATTGACTTAATTTATAATCACTTATTTTAACCGCTTATTTTCTGCTTTTTCTTAATCGATCACCAAACCAATCCCCTAATTCGATTTACCTTCGGTTAGTAATAATCAAGAATCCTTGTGAGACGATTCGAGTCATTGTCGCTATACTTTTAAAAATTACTCGTTTTGATTCGCGTGCGACAGTGGATCAAATTGGCGCCGTTGCCGGAGATTCTTGTTGTTATTAACTAATTTTAGAGTCTTAGGATTAGTATTCTCGCATTTAGGCCCTAGTTTCCTCACGGTTTTGGCCAATTCGCGTTTAGAGTCGAAAAAACCAGATTTTTAGAAAATTTGTGTCCGATTGTATAATATTTTTGCCTACTGGAAGCAGAAGGTAAAAATCGTGCGATCAATTCTCCCTTGCTCTTTTAGAGGAAGGGACTTCGACGTCAAATCGCCAAATTTATCTTTTTTCTATTTTTAATTAATTTATTACTGTTTTCATAGAGTCGAAAAAAATCAAAAAAAATCTCAAAATTATTATTTTACGTCATTAGATTAAATTTGGTGTTTTTGTATTTTTATGAATTTATTTTAATCGTTTTTCTTCTTTCTATTTGATTCTGCACGTTTGGGACATAGTTTGTATTTATGTGTTTGTTAATAAGATGGATGAACAAAAAAATTTGAGGCAATTGGTTTCCCCTTATATGAACTATAATGGTTTATGTATTGACTATCCAACAGGTGATGCACCTTTTGAATTGAAATCTAGTTTAATACATTTGCTGCCTAAATTTAATGGTTTTGCGGTGAGGATGCACATACGCATCTAAAAGAATTCAAGTTGTGAGCTATGCACCTCCCAAGCCTTCACTAGAGGACATTGTTAAACAAATGGCTGCAAATAATCTCAATATCAACAACAAATAGATTATACTTTACACTGCAAACAGATTGGACAACTTGCCACTTTGGTGAATGTCATGCAACAAGCTCAAGGATCAAACCAACAACCCTTGAAGAGAGTTATGTTTTTCAAATAGAGTTTATTTCGAAATTGTTGATGATACTTGTAGTGATTTATTTGCACTGATTTTCCATCATTGTCGGTTTTGACGATGTTTATTCTTGTGATGTTTGTCTTGAGACTAAAATTTGCTCTGTCTTTGAAATTGAGGCTGCCTTGCAAGTTGATATTCTTACTATAGATGAGATTGCAAATGAAGTTGTTCATGAAGATGAAACTCTCGACACCCGCCGGAACAAACCATCCATCGAACAACCACCTTCCCAAGAGCTGAAACAAATTCCTGAAAATCTTAAATATGCTTATTTAGAGATGAATGAAAAGCTACCGGATATAATTTCTTCTAACCTTAATTTTTATCAAGAAAATAAGCTTTTGCAGGTTTTGAAGAAGCATAAGAAGGAGATTGGGTGGAATTTAGCCGACATTCCCAATATTAGATCATCCATGATTTTGCACATGTTCTCAATTGAAGGGGAAGATGAAACAAAAGTAGTGAGGAAGCCCTTCAATCTTTTGATCTCCGATGTTGTTGAAAAGAAGATCACGTGCCCATTCGAAACTTTTACTTATCGAAGATTCTTCTTTGATCCGGAATAAAAGGCGAAGGCGTGATAAAATTCTCAAGTTCAATGGACATTACCCAAAACTACTCCATGAGAGCCCCACTTTGGAAGAAGAGAATGTAGAAGATCTCTCTTTGAGAAAGGATGCTTATGTGATTACTTATCCTCCTTGACTACTCGGGTGTGTTCTTTCCTTTCTCTCTCTCTCACTCCTATTTAGTAGTTATGTCTTTTCATTGAGGATAATGCTTGTTTTAAGTGGGGGAGAATCTTTTGTTTTATTTGCTTTTGTTCCCTGTTTTCTTATTTTGTTTTGTTTTTAGTTATAAAATAAATTGCATCTGGTTTGAAAGTTCTGGGGTTAGAGATTAATCTGAGGTTAGTTGTGGAGACTTGGGAAAAGTTCATAAGATCGGTATCGTCTTAACACTGTAATTCTCCTGCATATGGAAATTGATTTGAATTCTTATTATGTTTTAGCCTTGAATTCTCATTCTCTGACAGCTCTTGAGTAGTTTATTTCAGTAGTCAGCACCATCTCACACACACTCTACGCAAGGTGATGAATATAAGTGAGTGTTCCGGAGAAAAAAAATTTAAAAGAGGAAGAAAAAGGAATGCGCCTTCTAAGTTTGGTGACTCTCACCCGGTCACTTAACCCAACGGTCGTAGAGCCTACAAAAAAGAGAGTTGATAATAAGACTCGTTGTTAGTTGGTTGCGGTTTCTGGTGAACTTAGTAGGGAGGATTACGGTCCGATCCCCCGCAACTACAATTGAGTAAGAAAAGGGTTATCCCATGTAAGTACCAGAACCCCGTGCAAAAAGGATCAGAGTCACTAACTGGTCGCTTTGCTATGAGTGTGTGCGGATAACGGGCTTAATGTGATTGCGCCTGAATGAAAATAGAGCAAAAAGGAGGATGAGTAAGTTAGACTTTAGCATAATAATTTAATTCGAATTGGTTTGTATATTCAGGAGGCAAGATTAGTGTTCCTACGATATCCTTAGTATACAAGATTAGTACCTGTCATTGCAATATTAACTGAAGAAGAGTTTGTAGCCTAGAATGAGTAAATGTTAATGTTGTTGAGTTTCTTTTTGAGTTTTAATTTTATTTTGCTCGGAGTGCAAAAGTTCAAGTTTGGGGGAATTTGATCAGTGCATTTTAATGCACATTCTTCCATATTTGAATTTAATCATTTCTATGCTTTTCTTTATTTATTTTTATATTTTATAATGTTTTTCGAATTTAGTTTATTTTTGTTGTAATTTAATTTTCGTACTTTATTTTCAGCATTTGTAGCTTTCGCAGAAACATTTATAACTTGAGCTACAGGAATCGGATTGAGGAGTTTGACCATGCGTTGGAAAGCTAAGAGAAAGATCTACAACTCTCTAGTTGTGTCCAGAAGATGATTCGGACTGTTGAAAGGTTGAAAAAGTCGTTGAAGTTGCAGCATTTTTTATATTTAAGTTTTGGGCCTGGGTTGTGTTTTTGACCCAGTTGGGTTATGACCCGAATCCTTGTCCTTGCTATACCTAGCAGCCGCTACAGTAATTTGAGATTACCTTTCATTATTAACAAAAAAATATTTTTTGCTTTGGACGATTATGATGAGGAACTAAATATCCAGAGTCGATCTAGTGTATTCAGGTTCCAACACTTGAGATTATTAATGTTACTTTCAGTTTAATTCCTTTCAATAATATTTTGTGTTATTGTATGCTTAATTCAATTGCATAAAATATATTGATTCAATTTGGTTGATTGTATGATCCTAACTTAGACTCATCGCGTTTGCTTAATTCGTTGTTGTGTCTGATCAATCATGTTTGCTTAATCCATGAAAATTTATCCCGTTTGCTTAATTCGGACAATAGGATCGTACATCTCACAAACTTCACCGCGCTTGTCAATGGGTTTGTATCCAAATAGGAATAGACAATCTGCTTCGGGTATTAAAATTATAATAATCGATGATAGTAGGAACTGAATTAGTAGATTGACTTAATTTATAATCACTTATTTTAACCGCTTATTTTCTGCTTTTTCTTAATCGATCACCAAACCAATCCCCTAATTCGATTTACCTTCGGTTAATAATAATCAAGAATCCTTGTGAGACGATTCGAGTCATTGTCGCTATACTACGTTTTCAAAAATTACTCGTTTTGATTCGCGTGCGACAGCGGATCACCTTTTTAGGGGAGGAGTTACTATATTTGTTACTGGGCTCAATCGAGAACATTGACTAACTCTCTCGAAGATTTAGAGTTGCATTCAAGTGCATAGTCATGCTTTCAGTTACGATCCTACAAACGGTGAGGTGGTTAGAATCCTAATACTATTTTCTTGTCTTCTAGCCGCGCTAAGTGCGCCTTTATCGGGCTTAACGCAATTTATTTTTTCAACCCTATATATATATGTATATATATATATATATATATATATATATATATATATATATATATATATATATATATATACACACACACACACACACACTTTTGTACTTAAGTTTTCTAGGTTACAACCTTCATTTTGAGAGCAAACAACACCAAAAATATTAGAAAACTATAGAATCAATTATTTGAAGCATCAATCATCGACTTTTTGACGTTGATGCTCGTGAAGCGAGCTACCATAATGTGTAGCTAAACCTTCGTGTGTCGAGATTAGAAATAGGTAATCAAAATATTAGCTACACATCATTGGATTTTGTTGACATGATGGTGATGGTTTGCAATATGAAGATGATATTAGATGGTTGATACGTGAATCTGGTATGGATAATCTAGTGCAATAGTTTTTGTTTTTTTGTCTCTTTTTCATGTACTTTCAGAATTTATTGTAGCTATACCTTTTTATTTATTTATTGATGTATGTAATGTTAAAGTTATTGTTATTGATGCAATAAAATTGATTCAATGTGGAGTTTTTAAATTATTTTGTGAAGTATAATAAA
Organism: Vicia sativa; assembly: GCA_021764765.1. Classification (NCBI taxonomy): domain Eukaryota; kingdom Viridiplantae; phylum Streptophyta; class Magnoliopsida; order Fabales; family Fabaceae; genus Vicia; species Vicia sativa. The sequence continues at coordinate 87,079,031 of CM038795.1, forward strand.
AAATGTATTGATGGAAAATATTAAAAATAAAAAAAAGTCATTGAATGCAAATTGGCTTTTATATATAAATCAAATTAAAGAAAAATGAATTTTAATGCATGCAAATTAAAAAATGCAAATTAAAAATGCAAACAAAAGTTTAAAAAAAGGCAAAATCGTTTTAAAAATTGAAAAGAAAAAAAAAGCAATATGCTAATATGATTGGAAATTTTGACAAATGAAAAAAGCATTGGAAAATGTGGAATGCGGACCAAGTGTGAGATTCAAGCGAAAGCCCATTTTAACATAAATGTCTCTTTACAAATACATCAACTGTCTTTCATAATTTAATCATCAACCTGAACAAGTTATCGTTGCAAGAAAGAGTATACATTCAAGCAAGAAACCAGCAATGGCTCGTGTACGTTACACAAACGTGATCTCTCACAACATCAAGAAAGACGTCTTTTGGTATGGTAGAAGATGGCGGTTAATTCTTGATGATGATCAAGTTAAGGTTCCTGTGAACTTAAATGAAGACCAAATACGGGTTAGTTAACTTGTTTCTTGTGTTCTTTGCATTGAGGTGTTCCTTCATTGCAATGTGTTAATGGGAACTTTTTCTTTCTTTCTTGTTTCAGGGTAAATTCGATAACCCGTTGAAGGCTAACCCCGCCCTCCAGGTTTTGGTTACGGGACCTAGAGAACAGATTGTTGAGTAGTTGACTCAAGAAGCGAATGCACTGTTCATTGAATTCGACTTGCACAATCCCGCTGCTCTTTATGGTATTGGTGCTGGTGTTGTTCCTGCTGAGCCTGTTGGTAACGTTGATGCTGCTGCTGTTCCTGCTGTGCCTGTTGGTAACGTTGATGTTGTTGTTGTTCCTGCTGAGTCTGTTGGTAACGTTGATGTTGCTGCTGCTAATGCTAATGCTAATCCTATTGCTTTAGCAGCAAGTCTCATTGCGAGTTTGTTCGAAAGTCTCGGTGCGAGTTTATCCCAAAGTCTTGGTGCTAGTCTCGGTGTGAGCTTGTCCCAAAGTCTTGGTGCTAGTCTTGATGCGAGTTTGTCCCAAAGACTTGACGATTCTTTGTCAATAATCAAGACCAAACTTCAAAGTTTAGACAATGCTTCGAAAGTTAAAGAGAAAGAGCAAGACAAAGATGAAGAGTAGGGGTCAGATGGGATTGATAGACTATGTGGTTAGGCTCTTCTTTATGAGTAGTGTAGTCTTTAGGCAGTCTAAATGTTTGTTAATTGAGTTATATAGTTTCATGAGTATGATTAAACAAAACTTAAATCTTTCTTTTCTTCCAAGTATTTCTTGTGTTTTAATTGGTATTGTTATATTACATCATTTAGAAATAGGACAATGAATGAATGTATGCAAGGGTAAATTTCCTTGGCCTTCTTAGGGGAGGAGTTACTATATTTGTTACTCGACTCAATCGAGAATATTGACTAACTCTCTCAAAGATTTAGAGTTGCATTCAAGTGCATAGTCACGCTTTCAGTTACGACCCTACAAACGGTGAGGTGGTTAGAATCCCAATATTGTTTTCTTGTCTTCTAGCCGCGCTAAGTGCGTCTTTATGGGGCTTAACGCAATTTATTATTTCAACCCAATATATATATATATATATACATACATACATATATACACACACACACACACACACTTTTGTACTTAAGTTTTCTAGGTTACAATCTTCGTTTTGAGAGCAAAAAAACACCAAAAATATTAGAAAACTTTAGAATCAATTATTTGAAGCATCAATCTTCGACTTTTTGACGTTGATGCTTGTGTAGCGAGCTACCATGATGTGCAGCTAAACCTTCGTGTGTCGAGATTAGAAATAGGTAATTAAATTATTAGCTACACATCATTGGATTTTGTTGACATGATGGTGATGGTTTGCAACATGAAGATGATATGAGATGGTTGATATGTGAATCTGGTATGGATAATCTAGTGCAATAGTTTTTGGTTTTTTGTCTGTTTTTCATGTACTTTTAGAATTTATAATAGCTATACCTTTTTTATTTATTTATTGATGTATGTAATGTTAAAGTTATTGTTATTGATGCAATAGAATTGATTCAATGTGGAGTTTTTAAATTATTTTGTGAAGTATAATAAAAAATGTATTGATGGAAAATATTAAAATAAAAATGTCATTGAATGCAAATTGACTTTTATGTAAAATTCTAATTAAAGAAAAATGAATTTTAATGCATGCAAATTAAAAAATGCAAATTAAAAATGCAAACAAAAGTGTAAAAAAAGACAAAATCGTTTTAAAAATTGAAAAAAAAAAGCAATATGTTAATATGATTGGAAATTTTGACAAATGAAAAAAGCGTTAGAAAATGTGGCATGCGGCACAAGTGTGAGATTCAAGCGAAAGCCCATTTTAACAAAAATGTCTCTTTACAAATACATCAACTGTTTTTCATAGTTTCATCATGAACCTGAACAAGTTATCATTGCAAGAAAGAGTATACATTCAAGCAAGATACAAGCAATGGCTCGTGTACGTTACACAAACGTGATCTCTCACAACATCAAGAAAGGCGTCTTTTGGTATGGTAGAAGATTGCGGTTAATTCTTGCTGATGATCGAGCTAAGGTTCCTGTGAACTTGAATGAAGACGAAATACAGGTTAGTTAACTTGTTTCTTGTGTTCTTTGCATTGAGGTGTTCCTTCATTGCAATGTGTTAATAGGACTTTTTTCTTTCTTTCTTGTTTCAGCGTAAATTCGATAACATGTTGAAGGCTAACCCCACCCTCCAGGTTTTGGTTACGGGACCTAGAGAACAAGTTGTTGAGTTGTTGACTCAAGAAGTGAATGCACTGTTCATTGACTTCGACTTGCACAATCCCGCTGCTCTTTATGGTATTGTGCTGGTGTTGTTCCTGCTGAGCCCGTTGGTAAAATTGATGATGTTGTTGTTCCTACTGAGCCTGTTGGTAACGTTGATGATGTTGTTGTTCATGCTGAGCCTGTTGGTAAAGTTGATGCTGCTGTTGCTAATGCTAATGTTATTGCTTTAGCAGCAAGTCTCACTGTGAGTTTGTTCGAAAGTCTCGGTGCGAGTTTGTCCCAAAGTCTTGGTGCTAGTCTCGGTGCGAGTTTGTCCCGAAGTCTTGGTGCTAGTCTTGATGCGAATTTGTCCTAAAGACTTGACGATTCTTTGTCAATAATCAAGACCAAACTTCAAAGTTTAGAAAATGCTTCGAAAGGCAAAGAGAAAGAGCAAAAAAAAGATGAAGAGTAGGGGTCAGAGGGGATTGATAGACTATGTGGTTAGGCTCTTCTTTATGAGTAGTGTAGTCTTTAGGCAGTTTTAATGTTTGTTAATTGAGTTGTATAGTTTCATGAGTATGATGAAACAAGACTTGAATCTTTCTTTCCTTCCAAGTATTTCCTGTGTTTTAATTGGTGTTGTTATATTACATCATTTAGAAATAGGACAATGAATGAATGTATGCAAGGGTAAATGTCCTTGGCCTTCTTAGGGGAGGAGTTACTATATTTGTTACTCGACTCAATCGAGAACATTGACTAACTCTCTCGAAGATTTAGAGTTGCATAGTCATGCTTTCAGTTACGACCCTACAAACGGTGAGGTGGTTAGAATCCCAATATTGTTTTCTTGTCTTCTAGCCGCGCTAAGTGCACCTTTATGGGGCTTAACGCAATTTATTATTTCAACCCTATATATATATATATATATATATATATATATATATATATATATATATATATATATACACACACACACACACACACTTTTGTACTTAAGTTTTCTAGGTTACAATCTTCATTTTGAGAGCAAAAAACACCAAAAATATTAGAAAACCTTAGAGTCAATTATTTGAAGCATCAATCATCGACTTTTTGACGTTGATGCTTGTGAAGCGAGCTACCATGATGTGCAGCTAAACCTTCGTGTGTCGAGATTAGAAATAGGTTATCAAATTATTAGCTACACATCATTGGATTTTGTTGACATGATGGTGATGGTTTGCAACATGAAGATGATATGAGATGGTTGATACGTGAATCTGGTATAGATAATCTAGTGCAATAGTTTTTGGTTTTTTGTATCTTTTCCATGTACTTTTAGAATTTATAGCAGCTATACCTTTTTTATTTATTTATTGATGTATGTAATGTTAAATTTATTGTTATTGATGCAATAGAATTGATTCAATGTGGAGTTTTTAAATTATTTTGTGAAGTATAATAAAAAATGTATTGATGGAAAATATTAAAATAAAAAAGTCATTGAATGCAAATTGACTTTTATGTAGAATTCTAATTAAAGAAAAATGAATTTTAATGCATGCAAATTAAAAAATGCAAATTAAAAATGCAAACAAAAGTGTAAAAAAAGACAAAATCGTTTTAAAAATTGAAAAAAAAGCAATATGTTAATATGATTGGAAATTTTGACAAATGAAAAAAGCGTTAGAAAATGTGGCATGCGGCACAAGTGTGAGATTCAAGCATTTTAACAGAAATGTCTCTTTACAAATACATCAACTGTCTTTCATAGTTTCATCATGAACCTGAACAAGTTATCGTTGCAAGAAAGAGTATACATTCAATCAAGATACAAGCAATGGCTCGTGTACGTTACACAAACGTGATCTCTCACAACATCAAGAAAGGCGTCTTTTGGTATGGTAGAAGATTGCGGTTAATTCTTGCTGATGATCGAGCTAAGGTTCCTGTGAACTTGAATGAAGACCAAATACAGGTTAGTTAACTTGTTTCTTGTGTTCTTTTCATTGAGGTGTTCCTTCATTGCAATGTGTTAATGGGACTTTTTTCTTTCTTTCTTGTTTCAGCGTAAATTCGATAACATGTTGAAGGCAAACCCCGCCCTCCAGGTTTTGGTTACGGGACCTAGAGAACAAGTTGTTGACTCAAGAAGTGAATGCACTGTTCATTGACTTCGACTTGCACAATCCCGCTGCTCTTTATGGTATTGTGCTGGTGTTGTTCCTGCTGAGCCCGTTGGTAACGTTGATGTTGTTGTTGTTCCTACTGAGCCTGTTGGTAACGTTGATGATGTTGTTGTTCATGCTGAGCCTGTTGGTAAAGTTGATGCTGCTGTTGCTAATGCTAATGCTATTGCTTTAGCAGCAAGTCTCACTGTGAGTTTGTTCGAAAGTCTCGGTGCGAGTTTGTCCCAAAGTCTTGGTGCTAGTCTCGGTGCGAGTTTGTCCCAAAGTCTTGGTGCTAGTCTTGATGCGAATTTGTCCTAAAGACTTGACGATTCTTTGTCAATAATCAAGACCAAACTCAAAGTTTAGAAAATGCTTCGACAGGCAAAGAGAAAGAGCAAAAAAAAGATGAAGAGTAGGGGTCAGAGGGGATTGATAGACTATGTGGTTAGGCTCTTCTTTATGAGTAGTGTAGTCTTTAGGCAGTTTTAATGTTTGTTAATTGAGTTGTATAGTTTCATGAGTATGATGAAACAAGACTTGAATCTTTCTTTCCTTCCAAGTATTTCCTGTGTTTTAATTGGTGTTGTTATATTACATCATTTAGAAATAGGACAATGAATGAATGTATGCAAGGGTAAATGTCCTTGGCCTTCTTAGGGGAGGAGTTACTATATTTGTTACTCGACTCAATCGAGAACATTGACTAACTCTCTCGAAGATTTAGAGTTGCATTCAAGTGCATAGTCATGCTTTCAGTTACGACCCTACAAACAGTGAGGTGGTTAGAATCCCAATATTGTTTTCTTGTCTTCTAGCCGCGCTAAGTGCACCTTTATGGGGCTTAACGCAATTTATTATTTCAACCCTATATATATCCACACACACACACACACACACTTTTGTACTTAAGTTTTCTAGGTTACAATCTTCATTTTGAGAGCAAAAAACACCAAAAATATTAGAAAACCTTAGAGTCAATTATTTGAAGCATCAATCATCGACTTTTTGACGTTGATGCTTGTGAAGCGAGCTACCATGATGTGCAGCTAAACCTTCGTGTGTCGAGATTAGAAATAGGTTATCAAATTATTAGCTACACATCATTGGATTTTGTTGACATGATGGTGATGGTTTGCAACATGAAGATGATATGAGATGGTTGATACGTGAATCTGGTATGGATAATCTAGTGCAATAGTTTTTGTTTTTTTGTCTCTTTTTCATGTACTTTTAGAATTTATTGTAGCTATACCTTTTTTATTTATTTATTGATGTATGTAATGTTAAAGTTATTGTTATTGATGCAATAGAATTGATTCAATGTGGAGTTTTTAAATTATTTTGTGAAGTATAATAAAAAATGTATTGATGGAAAATATTAAAATAAAAAAGTCATTGAATGCAAATTGACTTTTATGTAGAATTCTAATTAAAGAAAAATGAATTTTAATGCATGCAAATTAAAAAATGCAAATTAAAAATGCAAACAAAAGTGTAAAAAAAGACAAAATCGTTTTAAAAATTGAAAAAAAAGCAATATGTTAATATGATTGGAAATTTTGACAAATGAAAAAAGCGTTAGAAAATGTGGCATGCGGCACAAGTGTGAGATTCAAGCGAAAGCCCATTTTAACAGAAATGTCTCTTTACAAATACATCAACTGTCTTTCATAGTTTCATCATGAACCTGAACAAGTTATCGTTGCAAGAAAGAGTATACATTCAAGCAAGATACAAGCAATGGCTCGTGTACGTTACACAAACGTGATCTCTCACAACATCAAGAAAGGCGTCTTTTGGTATGGTAGAAGATTGCGGTTAATTCTTGCTGATGATCGAGCTAAGGTTCCTGTGAACTTGAATGAAGACCAAATACAGGTTAGTTAACTTGTTTCTTGTGTTCTTTGCATTGAGGTGTTCCTTCATTGCAATGTGTTAATGAGACTTTTTTCTTTCTTTCTTGTTTCAGCGTAAATTCGATAACATTCTGAAGGCAAACCCCGCCCTCCAGGTTTTGGTTACGGGACCTAGAGAACAAGTTGTTGAGTTGTTGACTCAAGAAGTGAATGCACTGTTCATTGACTTCGACTTGCACAATCCCGCTGCTCTTTATGGTATTGTGCTGGTGTTGTTCCTGCTGAGCCCGTTGGTAACGTTGATGTTGTTGTTGTTCCTACTGAGCCTGTTGGTAACGTTGATGATGTTGCTGTTCATGATGAGCCTGTTGGTAAAGTTGATGTTGTTGTTGCTAATGCTAATGCTATTGCTTTAGCAGCAAATCTCATTGTGAGTTTGTTCGAAAGTCTCGGTGCGAGTTTGTCCCAAAGCTTGGTGCTAGTCTTGATGCGAATTTGTCCTAAAGACTTGACAATTCTTTGTCAATAATCAAGACCAAACTTCAAAGTTTAGAAAATGCTTCGAAAGGCAAAGAGAAAGAGCAAAAAAAAGATGAAGAGTAGGGGTCAGAGGGGATTGATAGACTATGTGGTTAGGCTCTTCTTTATGAGTAGTGTAGTCTTTAGGCAGTTTTAATGTTTGTTAATTGAGTTGTATAGTTTCATGAGTATGATGAAACAAGACTTGAATCTTTCTTTCCTTCCAAGTATTTCCTGTGTTTTAATTGGTGTTGTTATATTACATCATTTAGAAATAGGACAATGAATGAATGTATGCAAGGGTAAATGTCCTTGGCCTTCTTAGGGGAGGAGTTACTATATTTGTTACTCGACTCAATCGAGAACATTGACTAACTCTCTCGAAGATTTAGAGTTGCATTCAAGTGCATAGTCATGCTTTCAGTTACGACCCTACAAACGGTGAGGTGGTTAGAATCCCAATATTGTTTTCTTGTCTTCTAGCCGCGCTAAGTGCACCTTTATGGGGCTTAACGCAATTTATTATTTCAACCCTCTATATATATATATATATATATATATATATATATATATATATATATATATATATATATATATATATATATATATATATACACACACACACACACACTTTTGTACATAAGTTTTCTAGGTTACAATCTTCATTTTGAGAGCAAAAAACACCAAAAATATTAGAAAACCTTAGAATCAATTATTTGAAGCATCAATCATCGAATTTTTGACGTTGATGCTTGTTAAGCGAGCTACCATGATGTGTAGCTAAACCTTCGTGTGTCGAGATTAGAAGTAGGTAATCAAAATTTTAGCTACACATCATTCGATTTTATCGACATGATGGTGATGGTTTGCAACATGAAGATGATATGAGATGGTTGATACGTGAATCTGGTATGGATAATCTAGTGCAATAGTTTTTGTTTTTTGTCTCTTTTTCATGTACTTTCAGAATTTATTGCAGCTATACCTTTTTTATTTATTTATTGATGTATGTAATGTTAAAGTTATTGTTATTGATGCAATAGAATTGATTCAATGTGGAGTTTTTAAATTATTTTGTGAAGTATAATAAAAAATGTATTGATGGAAAATATTAAAATAAAAAAAGTCATTGAATGCAAATTGGCTTTTATATAGAATTCAAATTAAAGAAAAATGAATTTTAATGCATGCAAATTAAAAAATGCAAATTAAAAATGCAAACAAAATTGTAAAAAAAGGCAAAATCGTTTTAAAAATTGAAAAGAAAAAAAAAAGCAATATGCTAATATGATTGGAAATTTTGACAAATGAAAAAAACATTAGAAAATGTGGCATGCGGCCTAAGTGTGAGATTCAAGTGAAAGCCCATTTTAACAGAAATGTCTCTATACAAATACATCAATTGTCTTTCATAATTTCATCATCAACCTGAACAAGTTATCGTTGCAAGAAAGAGTATACATTCAAGCAAGAAACCAGCAATGGCTCGTGTACGTTACACAAACGTGATCTCTCACAACATCAAGAAAGGCGTCTTTTGGTATGGTAGAAGATGGCGGTTAATTCTTGCTGATGATCGAGTTAAGGTTCCTGTGAACTTAAATGAAGACCAAATACGGGTTAGTTAACTTGTTTCTTTTGTTCTTTGCATTGAGGTGTTCCTTCATTGCAATGTGTTAATGAGACTTTTTTCTTTCTTTCTTGTTTCGGCGTAAATTCGATAACCTGTTGAAGGCTAACCACGCCCTCTAGGTTTTGGTTGCGGGACCTAGAAAACAGGTTGTTGAGTTGTTGACTCAAGAAGCGAATGCACTGTTCATTGACTTCGACTTGCACAATCCCGCTTCCCTTTATGGTATTGGTGCTGGTGTTGTTCTTGCTGAGCCCGTTGGTAACGTTGATGCTGCTGCTGTTCCTACTGAGCCTGTTGGTAACATTGATGCTGCTGTTGTTCCTACTGAGCATGTTGGTAATGTTGATGTTGCTGCTGCTAATGCTAATGTTATTGCTTTAGCAGCAAGTCTCACTGCGAGTTTGTTCGAAAGTCTCGGTGCGAGTTTGTCCCAAAGTCTTGGTGCTAGTCTCGGTGTGAGTTTGTCCCAAAGTCTTGGTGCTAGTCTCGATGCGAGTTTGTCCCAAAGACTTGACGATTCTTTGTCAATAATCAAGCCCAAACTTCAAAGTTTAGAAAATGCTTTGAAAGGCAAAGAGAAAGACCAAGACAAAGATGAAGAGTAGGGTTAGAGGGGATTGATAGACTATGTGGTTAGGCTCTTATTTATGAGTAGTGTAGTCTTTAGGCAGTGTTAATGTTTGTTAATTGAGTTGTATAGTTTCATGAGTATGATGAAACAAAACTTGAATCTTTCTTTCCTTCCAAGTATTTCCTGTGTTTTAATTGGTGTTGTTATATTACATCATTTATAAATAGGATAATCAATGAATGTAAGCAAGGGTAAATTTCCTTGGCCTTCTTAGGGGAGTAGTTACTATATTTGTTACTCGACTCAATCGAGAACATTGACTAACTTTCTCGAAGATTTAGAGTTGCACCACAGCATAACCATTTCTGTCTGACCACGTCTTCTAGATGTTGCAACTTAGACGTCGGCCGCAGACCTTATTTTAAAACCCTAGTTGATACTTAGAATGACCGAGTGAATGAATTATTAGCACTTAGTTAAGCTTGTAACTCTAATTCTATATATTTTTCATGTGGTGACAATTTGCACAAAGGGAAAGTGAGCATTGAGGGTTTGTGTTGAGTTACAAACACCAGCAGTACTTAAGGATTAGTTGTATCTTCCTTTTTCATGAATCAAAAGTGACTAGTAGATTTTGGGTTATTGAGCTTCCCCCACCAGTCGATTGTTCATAAGTACAGTTATGATACCAATCATTCAGAATAGTGCTTCTATTAATGGTTATAATTAGCTTCTGATAATAATAATCAGGGGACCTAAAATCATAATTCACCTCCCATTTATAATGTCTAACACCAGCCTCAGCTATGTAGAAGTGTTGGAAAAGATATTAGTTAAAATAACTAATAAAATGTCAGCGGATGATGTTATTGATGATGTAGTAATGAAAACACAAGAAAATATTTATAGTGAATGCATGCATTTAATAAGCGGTTATAACATAAGCATAAATTTTCCCTTTCTACATTCCATTCCATTAGTTCACCAAAAAATTATCTCCTACTTTAATTCATTTCCTCTCTCTCTCTTCAATTTCCCCCTTATGATTTTATGTGGAGAGCTTCAACAATACAACAACTCTTCTGCAAAACTCGTACTTGTCTTTAGGTGAGAATTTGGTCATCATATATGAGCAATTGCCATCACTATGACTTTTTTCAAGCTGTAGTTGCTTGAAATCCAGCATATCACATATCTAGTGATATCTCACATCGATGTGTTGTGATCTTGAGTAAAAACTTAAATTTTTGCTCAAGTGGATTGTACTTTGACTGTATGCACGACATAATTCTGTTGTTCTTGTCCTAATTCATGTAAGAACCACTTCATCCACAACATTTCCTTGCAAACTTCTGTTGTTGCAATGAACTTTGTCTTTATGGTAGACAAAGCAACACACTTCTGTAGCTTCGACTGCCACGATACATCTCCCTCTGAATAAGTAATCAAGAATCTAGAAGTTGATTTTCTAGGATAAATATATCCCACCATATCTACATACGTGTAGCTAATCAATCTAGGTTTTCTAATTCCAAAGCACAAACTCATTTTGGAAGTTCCTCTAAGATATCGCAAGATCCACTTCACAGCATTCCAATGCTCATTTCGTGGATTGGCCAAGAATCTACTAACAACGCCAAGCGTGTGTGTTATATCTTCTCGTGTACATACCATTGCATACATGAAGCTTCCAACAACTGATGTATATGGCACATTGTTCATCTCCTGCATTTCTATTTCACTTGTCGGACCTAGCTTTGAACTAAGACAAAAGTGACTAGCAAATGGAGTAGCATTTGGATTTGCGTTTTCCTTGAGAAAATGCTCTAACACCTTCTCGATATAATTTTCTTGTGATAGCCACAACTTATGTTCCTTCAAATCACGACGGATGGACATAATAAGAATATGTTTTGTTGGTCTCAGGTCTTTCATAGCAAAATACTTTTTTCATGTTAGCTTTCATCTTGTCGATCTTCTCACTATTTGGTCTTACAATCAACATATCATCAACATACAAGAGTAGTATGATGAACTCACCATCATCAAATATATTCACAAACACACAATGATCAGAATTAGTCGTTTGATTTCCACGATCGAATCCTGAGGGAATCAAACTTCTTGTACCATTGACACAATGCCTACTTAAGTCCGATAAACTCTTTTTCATTTGACATATTAGGTCTTCTTTTCCTTTGACTTTGAATCCCTCTGGTTGATCCATGTAAATTTCTTCTTCTAAATCACCATGAAGAAATGCAGTTTTCACATCTAGTTGTTCCACATCTAGATCTAAACTTTCAGCCAAACTAAGCATTGCCCGAATAGATGACATCTAGACCACAGGTGAAACAATTTCTTCAAAATCAATTCATTTCATTTGACTAAATCCTTTCACAACTAATCTCACCTTGTATCTAGGTCGTGATTTATTCTCCTTAGTCTTTAACTTGTACACCCATTTATTTTTTTGTGCTCTTTTACCTTATGGTAAAACTACCAACTTATATGTCAGGTTCTTATGCAAGGATTTCATCTCTTCCTGCATGGTTTTCAACCACTCTTCTTTGTGTACATCCATCATATCTTCTTCATAAGACCCGGTTTCTCCCCATTCAGTGAGTAACACAAATTCCGTTGTAGGATATTTGGTTTGCGGTTTAGGTATCCTAAATGACATTTTTAATTTAGTAACTTGTTCTTTATCCTCGTAGTCTTAAACCACATATTCATTATCACAGTCACTTCTATTACCATATGTTACTTCTTCAGTGGGACCATTATTAATTGGAGGTTCATTTTCTGCATCTCCAATATCTTCTATTTCACCTCTCTTGTAATTATCCAGAAGATGAATTGGATCCAAGTTGATTGGATGTTCTCTAAAAATAAGATGCTTAACTCTCTTTTATACATCTTCTATATTCTAGTTTTCAAAGAAGATAACATCTCAGCTTCTAGTAATCTTTTCCTCTATAAGATCCCATAACCTGTATTTGAATTCTTCATTTCAATATCCCAAGAAAAATCACTCTTTCTACTATGAGTCGAGTTTTGATCTCTCATCTTTTGGAACATGAACAAATGCTCTACAACCAAATGTAACACCCTTCTAAACCTCCGCGATTTTAGCTAATATTTTTAATAAATAGATAAACATAAAACAACAGCAAGGACTTCACATCTTTATATAAGCATCATTTCACAAATAATCATACTCCGTAACACAGGTTGCAAACAAATACTTAGACATAATCTTTAGTATCACAACTACTTCATTTCAAATTTCAAAGCGGAATTAATGAGTCTTAAACTTCTTCATAAAACAGTATCAATACCATGAAAGATAGTTAAAATTTTAATAAAATCACCACACTTCATGTTTGTAACATCATGATCCAAAAACATGGAAAAAATCATGAAAATAATACAAAATCTCAAGATAAAAAAATCATGCATGGTTCACAACCAATCGATCCCAACCCCGATGTTACATATCAGAGCAAGACTCCTTTTATTCAAAAACAAACAAATAAACGACTCTGAATCTATCCTCTAAGTTTTATTGCACTAATAATGATCACTTACAAGTTACCCACATTTTGAGGCAACATTTCCAAACAAAAAGGGTGAGTAAATCATAATCATTATAAAGTACATAAGGAATGAATATAGTAGTTGTGGCACAACAGGAATAACCATTCATCATTAAATCCTCATGCTTTACTCACACCATCATATACTCACATTAAGCACATCATTATAACTTCAAGCCAACACATGTAACACCCCAAATCTACCCATTGAATATTATTCAAATCAGAGCGCGGAAAAGATAATCATACAAGGGATGTCACAATTTCATAATAAATTCATTTATGACTCAAAAATTATGAAAAATTCATAATTTTATTTTCAAATATTCACTTTCTAATTTTTATTTTTTCATAATTTTATTTTCAAATTTGATATCTTTTATGATTTTTCTCTTTTATTTGAATCATTTAAATGTTTAAAAATACTTTTAACATTTTTAAATTCTGAAAAAATTATGAAGGATCTAGTAGTCTCTTGACAAATATTGGTGCCCTCATTTTATTTTATTTCTGATTTTTTACTATTTTTTTCTATTTTTTTTGTTTATTTTACCATTTTCTTTTATTTTTAAAAATAGTTTATGACTTTAATAAATTCAAAAAAAAAAAAATTGTCAACACTTGTTGACCTTTATTTTACCTTGGACAATTTTCTTGGAATTTTATTTTGATGCATGGATACCATTATGTATTTCATCAATAAAATCCAATTAAATAATCCATTTTCAAACCATTTTAATTATTATTTATGTTTTTCATTAAACATTTGTTTCTGATTTGGATTCATATGGAGTCATAAATTTCCTCAACATCAATGGAACTTGGGTGTTGATAGGTATCATGACCAAATCCACCAATATAGTTGATTGATTTTGACGAAATTAGACCGGATGAATTCATCTTATGCAATGATAACTTTTTTACTTATCCCCGTCCCTCTTCATCTTATCCCATTCTTTTTTTTTTACATGTGTTGCCAAAATATTAGAGGTTGATTTACATATCGCTCCTCTCGTTGGTATTTTCAACATATAGATCATGCTTGACCGGCCTCGTTGTAGGGTGACCTCTATATAGGTTACTTGGCGATTGCTTAACATAGCTCCACATTTCGTCCCGAATCGGAAAATGATCTATTGGTGGAATAAGCTTCATGTTTAACAAATCCCCAAAGATGTTGTGAGTTTTGACTTTGGTTCAACACTTGTGAAACTTGTCGTGTAGTCACTATGATTCTATCAAGCTTCTGATAAGTTTTTACTAACTTTGTCCATTTGAAATTCTCAGTCATCCATGATCAAGTGTTGAAATCTTTGATTATTCCAACATGGATGATATAATTGACAAAAAGCAAGTGAAACTTGTCGTGTAGTTGTTTTGATTTTATCAATCTTCTGGCAAGTCTTCATGAGCAAGCTTCAAGTTGATCATTCAGCTAACCTTACTAACTTACTAACAATTAACTTTTATTTTATGCTTTTATTTTAGGCTAAATACCCTTTTTCGTCCCTTATCTTTATCTCAGGGTCTAGTTTGGTCCCTTAAGTTTTAAAAGTGCAAATAGCTCCCTTAACTTTTCAATACGGCGCACATAAGTCCTTCTGTCTATTTTGTAGAAACGATCGTTTAAAAAAAGCTTGCATGGCATATGAATTGGATATTTCTAGTTGTTCTTCGCCTTCCTTGTTCTGAGAACAATTTTCTGCAAAATTGAAATCAATTTAGGGGCTAGGGTTTTTCATGAAATTTCTTCTCCCTCTCTAGAAATTGATTGGCCTCTATGAAATCTTCCAGTTGTTCGTCCTCTATGATACAAAGCTTCCATGAAAGTATGAATTCCCAACCTTATACGATGTCCAACATGCAATAGAAACCGGTTTGCCACTGTGGAGATAAGGCAATTCTACGAAGGGCAACGACAGCTAAGAGTTTTAGGAAACATTTCTGGGGATGTCCACATTATAAGGTATATTTTTTATTCACATGATCTTGAATATATTCGTCTCTCAAACTGATAAAGAAGGGAACCGTGAATGCAAGGATCTGTGCAACCTAGGTGTGGGTTTTTCGAATGGTTTTATGAGGAAACTGAAGATAATAAGGGGAAATTTTTTATGTCTCGATTGGAAAAGCTTGATAAGAAAATTGAAGAATTGCAGATGGACGTTAACAAATTAAAAGTGTCAAGTGAAGAAATAAGGAAAGAGATATATCAAAATAAGAGGCAGTTGAACAAGATGATCAAGTTGGAAAAATGTTGGATTATGATGTATTTTGTAATGTTCTTAGCTATGTGTTTTTCATGTATTGAGTTATTTTGTCTTAGTTATGGTATTGTACCATTTGAATGTACCAGATTGTTGAGAATTATGTTGTCTTATTTATGATATTGTACCATTTGAAATGTTGTGTAATTCTGCACCTTTTTGTTTGCAACATTTTCTTGAGAATTTTATCTTAGTTGTTGTGTTACATTATAGACAACAATAAATTTTGTCACAAGACAATAAAAGATGGTTCAATAGTGGTTCACAACAATATAACAAAAGACAGTAAATTTTGTCACATTAGAGACATTAAATATGGTACATTAGAGACAATATAAGATGGTTCAAAACATTACATTAATTAGTGGGTCATAACATTACATCAATGGTTAAGGACATTATACTTTAACCCAAAAGTGGTTCCGAATCTAAGATGGTTCCCACATTACATTAGTGGTTCATAAACTAGTAAGACATACTAAACACAAAATACATGCCACAAGTGTTCCATTAAGCATACCAATAGTGGTCCATTAAACAAAATACATAATACCAGCAAGACAAACTAAACTAAAAATACAACTAAAAGTCACAATCTGAGCATTTTTCTTGGATCTTTGGGTAGGGGTAGTCCTCCTAGTTGTTGGGCCAATGGCATTTTTTGTTGTACTTAATCTGGTGGAAGGTCTAGGTGATACCCGTGGAGTTGGTGTCCTTATGACACCCAGCTTCTTTGACTTTGCAGTAGTTGGTTGTTGAGCAACCTTTCCTTTGGAAGCTTGAGAACTCTGAGTAGTTGGTTGTTGAGTAGCCTTTCCTTTGGAATCTTGAGAACTCTGAGTAGCTGGTTGTTGAGATTGCCTTGGTGCGGTCACTTGAGAGTTATGAGTTGCAGCTGTGGTTTGAAAAGACCTTGGTGCAGTGGTTTGAGAGTTCAGAGTAGCAGTTGAAAATGTTTGTTGAGATGGCCTTGGTGCATTTAATTGAGATCCCTGAGCAGGAGTATGACTTGGTGCATTAGCTTGAGAGTTCTGAGTAGGAGTAGCATTCTCTTGAGCAGGCCCTATAACTTTACATGTTTTTTTGTTATGCCCTAGCTTTTTGCACCTACTGCATCTAACAATTAACCTTGTTCTCCTTATTTTTCTGTCACTACCATCAATCTCACCTTGTTCAAGATTTCTTTTTTTTTTAGGTCTACCAGGCATCCTTCTACACCTTGGAGGTCTGACATCTGGATATGGTGTTTTTACCCATAAATTTGAAACATTTACAAGATAAAGCACAGGTTTGTATACTGCCATGTACCTACTCTTTCTATAGTATTCAGGGATGTAATATTCAAACTTAAAGTTTCTACTCTTCATACATGCCAAAGCATGAACACATGGCATTCCAATAAGCTCCCACTTTCTACAAGAGCATATGTAGTCTTTCAAGTTGACAGTTAACATTTTAGCTTGATTTCCAACATGTTTAACTTCAAAGAAGTGTTCATCTGAAATCCTACATTCAATTTATATATATATATATCATACATCAACACCAAAAAATTTCAAATAAGCTGAAATTATTACATAAAAGATGGCGTGTTTACCTAAAATACATGAATTGGTGTAAGAACTAGTTTTCTTATTTTCTTTCTGATGTTTGACAAGATTGCATCATCATTCAACTTCTAGAACCTCCTCCTACTTGTCATCTTCACTACTGCTTTCATCATGCACCTCACCACCCTCCACATTAACATCTTCTTCAACATTTTCACCTAGAACAGTATCACCATCCTCCATATTAACCTCTTCTTCAACATTTTCACCACCCTCCACATTAACCTCTTCTTCAATATTTTCACCCAGAACATTATCACCACCCTCCACATTAACCTCTTATTCAACATTAACACCCACAACATTATCACCACCCTCCACATTAACCTCTTCTTCAGCATTAACACCCACAACATTATCACCCACGTCATTAGTAAGCTCTTCTATAAACAACTCACAATAATCTGGCTCAGCTATCGTAGGTTGAATATAAATGTCACATTTTTTATGCACCCTATAAGTATCAACTATTTCTAGTGCTCCTTTATCATCAACCAGTTCAGACATGCCTAATGAAGGGACTTTGTACCAAATTTTCTCAAACTCCCTATAGCCTAAATCCTTAAGAACACCAACAAACTCAAAACATCCCCAAGTGTTAGCATCTATTCTCAAGTCAAAAATATCTCCTTCTTCATACACACTATGATCATCATCAACGAATTGACCACTATAATAAATTGTTAGATTCATATACTCCTCCATTACACCTAAATCATAAGAAATCCTAAACTGAATAAGAATCACACTATAAAAACCCTAAATCAAAAACATACTGAAAAACCCCAAATCATAACAAACCCTAATTTCCTGAACCATATCGACGCAACATGTAAATCCTAAATGCGCCAAGAGAATCAGAAAAACTAGGACGAAAAACTGACATACCTGAAAGCAAACGCGAACACAACCGTGAATATTGACTGAAATCCTCGTTGAATGTCGCATGAGCACAAGTTGCTCCAATCTTCCCTTATTCCCTTATGCATTTTGTTATGATTAGTGTTTTCCCACGTTTTGAGGTTTTGCAGCTTAGTGTATGTATATCTTTATAAAGGATGACACATGGATAATAAATAACCAATGTGGATAATAAATACATAAAACAACTAACAGATGGTCATAAAAGGATTAATGTGCGTCGTTTTAAAAAGTTAAGGGAGCTATTTGCACTTTTTTAAAATTAAGGGACCAAACTGGACCCTGGGATAAAGATAAGGGGCGAAAAAGAGTATTTAGCCTTTATTTTATTCTTTTATTTTATGCCTTTATTTTTATGCTCTTTACTTTATGCATTTTATTTTAGCATTTACATTTCATGTCAATTTTTCTTTGCTCACTTGAGCATTTATATTCTCGCTATTTTGAATTTGCTCGCTTGAGCTTTATTTTTTCCTTTTGAAAACACTTAATAATCCAACTTAAACTTTAAAAAAACTTAATTCTTTTTTGGACTTGGTTACTATCCCTATGCTTGGAGTTTGACCTTTGGACTTAGGATTAGAACTTTGGCCTAAGCTCGGAGATTTTGGTGTTATTCTAATTGTGCTTGGTTTTTTTTTGTATTCAGGTTATTCTGTTTTTACTCGTATACGAGTGGATTTCCTCTAAATACAGTTGTTACTCTGCCTATTTTTTTGAAGACATGATTTCATCTGAGGCATATATTCATCTGAGATTTGGTATTTTTGTTTGGTTATGATACTTGGTTTGTGAATCCAAAGGATGAGAACATGGTATTGGCTTCATGATGTCAAGTACTGGTTTCTCACCCAGTTAGATCTTTCTTTACCCTCACATTTTACTTTTTGTACATAGGTTAGCCCCTTCATCTCCTCCCATATTCTTTAATTTTCAAAATCTTCTCCCTTTTTCAAAAGATTCTTGTTTTCTAAACTCGAACCGCTTTCACATTAAACTTGGACTTAGGTCCATGCATTTTCAAACTCTTTTTCTTTAATAAACCATCAACCAATTTAATAATACTTTGACATCTTTCTTAAGACTAAAATTCAACTAACCTCACTCAAACTTTTTTAGTCATTATGGCTTTTACCCCTTTAAATTTTTTTCTCAAAAAAGATTAGACTCTTGTTGATTCTTTGTAGTGATGTGAACTGCTATACTTCTACAATATGTAGTGAAGTGAGACATTTTCCACTTGGTGTTGAGCGATGCTTATTGATGAAATTTAGAGCTCAATCCTCCACTTTGAGTTTATGGAATGCTCCTTTCTTATAATTGTGGGTAGTAAGTATGTTTACCACTCGGATATGACAATGATGTCTATTCTTCTTAAAATTAACCAACACACCAATTTTGGTCTTTTTTACCCGAACTACATGGGTTTTGATTTTAACATTGCACATTATTGGTATGTAGGCCTGGAAATCATTGGAAGTTCTATCAAATAAAAAATTGTAAAAAATATTTCTTTTCTCACCTCCACCATCCATTTTGTACATAATTTTTTATAGCACATATATAAATTTTCAAAGAGGTTCTTGTAGAGTATCATAGATGCTTATGGTGCCTAATACATTCCCTTTGCATAATTAACCCCCGTACCTTGATCTCTATTTTTTTAAGGATTTTATTAGCTCTTTTTCCTAGTCCTTTGGATGAAATAAAAGCGTAGTGGCGACTTCATTGTTATTTTTACGAGTTGAGTCAATCAATGGCTTAGTCTCAAAGTTTTTTTCCGCTACAATCGCGACTGAGAGGAAAAAGGTACGGAAATCGGTTATGCGAGGGAAAGGTATGAGCACCCCACGCGTATATGGTACTCCATAGAATCCACTTAAGTTTGCTCCAACCTAAGGGTATATTTATCTATGTTTAAGGCTTGATGCTAGAAAGGAATGCATGAAAAAGAAAATGTAGGAAAAGAAGGAAGATTTTACAAATTTTTGCTCGCCTAGGCCCCGCGAACTAATGCTTATGTATCCCTTTCGAGGAATCAAAGCGTCTTAGTTCGGCTCACGTATTTTAGTTTGTTGTGTATTTTTTACTTTGAAAAAGGGGGTTTGAAAGAAAATCCAAGTTGCAAAAAGGAGTTTGAATTGGTTTGTGTTTTTTACCTTGGAAAAGGGTTTTGTAATATTAGAGTGTTTTATGAATTGGAAAGAAAAAAAAAGTTTTAGTTTTAATAAAAATGTAAAAGAGAAAGTCTAAGCAAAAGGGGAGCATGCATAAGGAATGGAAAGCAATGGAAGCAAACAAAGATCACATAGGAATAGGGAAAGGGATAGTAAAACATCAACACCTAACAATAATATCAAGTTACCAAAGTAGGATAGAAAGCGATAAAGAGATGGTAAAACATCAACAAGTGCAAAGAATGGCGAGAGGAAAATTCACTGGTTGAGTTGGAACAAGTTGGCTCGTGCAAAAGGCGATGGTGGAATGGGCTTCAAAGGTATCAGTGAGTTTAACACCGGTCTTCTAGGTAAGAATTATTAGCGCCTGTTGAGTGATGAGGATTCTCTTATGGGAGGGTTTTTAAAGGGAGATATTACCCAAGGGGCACCATTGATTCAAGCACGGTGAACTACAATCCCAGGTTTGCATGGATGAGCATTCTTAGTGCTAGGTATCTGATAAATAAAGAGCCTCGGTGAAGGATTGCCAATGGGGAAAACGTCAAGGTTTTACACGAAAGTTGATTGCCAAGCAATTATGGTTTTAAGATCACTAGAGTTGATCAAGGAATTGATGTTGATACTAAGGTATGTGAAGCAACTCGATTTTCAAAAATCTTTTAATTCTCAAAAACTAGTGAAATCGCCACCTAATTTTATTTGTTCTAAAAGAGCGGAAAATATAGATAAAACCCAAAACAAGCGGATAAGGCGGTCTACGTGACCAAAAAGTGGGATCGAGTCGGTTATGTAAGGGGAAGGTATTAGCACCCCTTACATCCATCGTACTCGATGGGACCCATTTAATTCTACGCATTTGTGTGTGTGTTTATTGCTAAGTTATGAATACCAAAAGGAAATGTTTATTATTATTTTGAGTTTGGCACGGTTTCGGAACCGTGTGCCTACATATTCCCTTGTGCAATGGGAAAGTCAAAACTCTGTAGTTCCTCTTAAAAAGGTTTTAAGTTTGTTGTTTTGATTTTATAAGAAAAATCGTGTATTTAGACATTTCAAATACTTTGAACTAGGACTTGTTTTGTTTGTTTGAAAAGCTTAAGTCCTCGTTCGTATTTGAAACGATTATTACACCCTCTTTATCCGAAAAGAGTTTTTTATGATCGCGTATGAGCGAGAAAAAGATTTGAGTGAGTTGAATTGTTTTTTATGCGGATGAAAAAAGTACCAAACAACGAGGCTAGCGTCTCACGATTCAAATACTAGAAACCCGAGGAACGAAAGTTCGCCCAAGTCGTCTATCACCCAAAAGTTTTCTTATGAAAAAGTGAAGTGAAACGAGTTCGCGTTATTTAGGAGTCTTTAAGCCACAGGTCTAGCGTCCAACGACTTAAAGACTAAAGTTTGTTTGGGGGACAAGTTTTTAACAACTAGTCTAGCGTCTAACGGCTAAAAACTTGTACTTTATTACGAAAAAGATTTTGAAAATGCACTCGACGTTGGATCGAGGTTTGAAACTTTAATTGCGAAAGTGTTTTTGCGATGCAAGTTATGGTTAATTGAACATATAGTCCTAAGGTGCGATAATGGAAAAGAACAAACAATTGTATACAAGCATTAAATAAAGCAAGTAAATAAATTAAAAGCCCATACAAGGTGGCTTAAACAATCTATTGTGTAGGTGCATGCAAGAAATAAATTCAATCAACTAATTAAACGAAACTTAATCAAGTAATTAGTTTAATAAAATTAATTAGGTAAACTAATTAATTTTAAATAACCTAATTAGATAATTAAATAATGTTTAACTAATCAATTAAGGTTTCATTGTAAGCCCAAGAGTAAGCGTGGTGTGTGCAAAGATGTGTGGCCGTTGTGACGCTTCAAAGCTTTGTCAACTCAGGGTTAAAAGATGGCTCGCACGAGTATTAGTTTGAAAAAATGTTTTTGGTTTGTGCTTTGTGACTAATAATTAAATAAATAAACAATAAAATATTTACTAGCTATTACATCATGTGGGGAATGGGGGTACAAATTTACAAATGGGGATAATATAAGAAAAATGCTAAAAACTCCCTATAATAACAAAATGTCTAACTAAATAATATTATGTTATCTTTTTTTGTATTTTTGGGATATATTAAATATTTTTATGAGTTAAGTATAATGATAATAATAATAATAATAATAAAGACAATAGTTATTGAATAAAATAAAAGTTAAACTAATAATAAAGTATTTGCTAAATAATAATAATAATGATAGTAGTAATATAAACATAGTGGTAAGTAATAACAATATACTAGTAATATAAATATAAATAATATAATAATACTAATAGTAATATAAATAATACCTAGTGATAATAATAATAATAATTTGTAGTAACAGTTAGTAATAATAAAAAAAAACAAAACAAAAGAGTATATATAATTTAAGATATTTAAGAAATAATAAATAAATAAAAAAGGAAAATACCCCAAATGGGTAACAGAACAAATCTGTTTTGATCTCTCCCGCGTTTTCTCTCTTGTTTCTGGGTTTCTCTCACGCGTTTCTCTCTCGCTCTCATCGTGTCATCGCCGCTCTCTCTCATCGGAACCCTCATCGGCGCCGCCCTCTCTGTGTCTCTCTTCGCCGGCGTCGCGATTGTCTCTCTCGCCGTTCACGATTCCCCATCCATTCCACGCCGTCGCCGCTCGCTGTCTCAACGGAATCGAAATCTCTCTTCTCTCTCATCGCGTCATCGCGATCTCTCTTCTGTTTGCATGTTTATCGATTTCTTACATGTTTTGCTTTGATTGTGTTTTTTTACAGATGGTTGGGCGAAAACAGAAAGGGGTTTTGAAGCCCAACTGTTCCGGTTGCTACGGCGATGATGATGGCGGAGACGCTGCTTCGGAGTCTCAACCGGTGAGATTGTTCTGACACTTTTCCTCTCTTCTTTCTCAATATCAGAATAGGGTTTCTGAAACATAAACTCTGAAGGTGTTTGGGTCTGGAGAAAATGATGTAAACATGCTTGCTATGTTTTTTCGTTTTGCTGTCTATGTTGCTTCGTGTTTGAGTTTTTTTCGGTTTGGTGAACTGGGTTTGGAACTGATGTCTGCTTGTGGTTTTTAGTTTTTTCGGTTTGGTGAACTGGGTTCTTGAACTGTTAGAGCAGATGCTACCAAATTTTTTTCTCCCTTTCAGATGTTGAGAACCCTCCCCTTTAAAACTGATAGGTCTCTCCTCTTTTAACTGATGGAATAGATACTACACTCCTTCCTCTGAGAACAGACCTGCTATTCCCTTTTTCTTTTGCCCTGAGCTGATGCTTTTTGTTTTCTATCTCTTTTCAAGGCTGATAGAGCAGGTAATCCTCTTCTTGTCTTTGTGGCTGCCCCAAAACTGATATCAAATGCTATTCTACTTCCAAAATGATGTCTGTTTTCTATTTCCCCTTTTTCACTTTTGGGTGAAAATTATACTTCGAAAACACTCTTTCCTCTTCTATGCTACTGCTGTGTTAATTACTTGTATGACCCAATTTGCTTCTTCTGCTACTGCTGGCTCTGCTGGCTTATGCTGATGACCACATCCCTTGTCTTTTTGCTATGTTACACTTGCTGCTTATGTTGACTTGCTTTTTGCTGATAATCACATCCTCTTTTGTTGCCTGTTGGGAATCATTTGGACTATTGCCTTCGATTACATTGCTGTCTAATGCTTTTGATTATACTTGTTGGGATTAACTGTGAACTGATTATATATGCTGCTGCCCGGAAAAACCGTCGCTTTTGTATCTTTTTCTTGCTGCCCGGAAACTGTGAACTGATACGTATGCTGGTTGTTCGGAAAAACTGTCGCTTTTGTATGCTTGCAGCCCGTTATATGCTTGTTTGTGAACCGGGTTAGCCCGAGATTTGCAAACAAGCCATTTTCCGCCGATGATTAATCTTCAAGCAAGATTCTGAGGCTTTAACGATAAAACCTGATTCCCGCCAAACGCCTAGTGATGAGTCCTCGACAAAAACATAATCTTTTTGATACTTTCTCGCATTTTGTTTATGTTTTGTTTTGCTTGCTAATGCATTTTTTCTCTTTGTTTCATGTGGCGAGTGGAAATCGGATCAAAAGATAGGAAAGCTTGACAAGAAGATGGCGAGGGATGAAGAATAAGCAAGCATGAAGATTGAATGGCGATGTTGGCACGAAGACGGTGACGATTTGAAGATATTGTCGGAGTGTAATTTGTAGTTTTAGGATTTAGAATTTCTTTTGTAGAACATCGCAAACTAAAGACAAACTTGTAGCAATTCTCCTTTTGTAATCTTCAACATAAGACTTGAATGAATGAAATTCGAAATTCAAATTGCCAATGTCGATAATAGTTTTAGGACTTATAAATTTGAGATGAAACACTATGAAATTGTAACAAATCTTGTAGTTTGGAATTGATATCAATGTAAACCATTTGAGTTTGAATAGATATTGAGTAATTCTATTATTGCTTGTAACAATCTTGGATTGTTCTTTTGAAATTTGAATAGAATTTGAATGTTGAATGAACAATATTTCCCTTGCCCCTTAAATCTCTCGCCATGGTATTTGTAAGAACAAATTTCTTTTACAATAAATTTCCATAGAACAAATGGCATTATTCCATCCTCACTTTGAAATTCTAAACGAAACCAGAATGAAGTTGTTCTGAAACTTGAGTTAAAAATAACCTTCTGAACTTCCTTTTCGAATTTGAGTTAGAAATGCCCACCATTCTTAAACAAAACGACAAAGCCAACAGTAGCCACTTTTAAAATGAACCTTGCCAATGATGCCTTTGAGGAAGCGATATTTATCCCGATTCTCAATCAACCTCCCATTGGTAGATAAAACATCAACAAAAATGCGCACATATGAGAAACTTTTAATCATAAACCAACGGATGATTTTGCTCCAAACTTTTTAATCTGATGCAAGCGAAACATACGAGAACGCATCCGAGAAATACCAGGTCATTCACATCCCTGAATCCATGCATATTTTCTTTCAAAGAAACCCGCAACAGTGATGATGACAAGCAGGACGAACGTCTGAGTGTACAACCTTAAAGTCCGACAGAGGAAATCACAATGACCAAGAAACTCAATCTCGAATGAATACAAGAGCCCCTTATATTAATTGTCAACATAACTAAATTTCATATTCTTTGAAAAGCTTGACAAATGAGCCACACGAATTTTATAAAAATAAACGGAGGGTAAATTTTGGGGTGCGACAGTTGCCCCTATTCAATCATCTTAGACCTGGTAAGTGAGAAAGATTGACAACTTTTGAACGTTCAAGGTGTAAGAGGATTGAATACTAGAGAACCCCGAAAATTTGCCCGACGCGGGCAACCAATGCCACAATAGAAAACAGATAACAAATCTTGGCTACGGAGCCAAGAAAAACGCTTGAAGAGAAAACTTGCTAAGCATTAACGGAATGCTTTAACAAAAAAGTGCACAGTGAGAAATAACTAGGAGATTTCGACAACACTGGGGATAACCGTGTAACCGAAATGACTTTGACAACAATTTTAAAGAAAATGCTATGAGAAGGGAAACGAACTTCTCTAGCGAAAAGAAAAACAATATATTGAAAAAATGACATGACTGAGAACTTAACAAAGAGTTCTCTGATAACTAAGGAATACCTGGAGACCTTAAACAGAAGTGAAATGACATGACTGAGAACTTAACAAAGAGTTCTCTGATTGACTAAGGAATACCTGGAGACCTTAAACAGAAGTGAAATGACATGACTGAGAACTTAACAAAGAGTTCTCTGATTGACTAAGGAATACCTGGAGACCTTAAACAGAAATGAAATGACATGATTGGGAGCTTAACAAAGAGTTCCCTGATTGACAGGATTGAGAACTTAACAAAGAGTTCTCTGATTGACTAAGGAATACCTGGAAACCTTAAACAGAAATTGATAAATTGACACGATTGAGAACTTAACAAAGAGTTCTCTGATTGACATGATTGAGAACTTAACAAAGAGTTCTCTGAAACTAAGGAATACCTGGAAACCTTAAACAGAATTGAAATGACACGATTGGGAACTTAACAAAGAGTTCCCTGATTGACATGATTGAGAACTTAACAAAGAGTTCTCTGAATAGCTGGCTAGAACAATATCAGAATTGTTGGTGCACGAAAGTGCGAGGAGCCATGGCATCTTGAATGTCTTTGACCGTGTAACTTCGAGTTACAAGCGAGCGGATTGAGTGCACCCAAGAATACAATTCTCTGGGGATAAACAAAACAATATCTAGCACACCGGCGTGATATAGATGTTTATGAAGTCGGTAAATCTTGTTTCCGACATTTCTGCTGATGAGAGATCTTACTGAACATGTACGGACATGTTGAACAACTTCTGAGTTGACAAGATCTTCAATTTGTATGCAGATAGCTTTACCGTTGATAGAAGGATCAGATTCAGCGCCTGTGACTGAAAAACTTCTAGGGTAGTGAGCTTCGATTTGCTGACATTGTATGGACAATGCGTTGTAGCAAGTGGATATGTAAATCAACGTCTGAGTTGGAGAAATATCTTGAGATTTGAATAAACATCCCGCCGGGCGGACATTTATCTGTTGAGTAGTTGATAACTTACTGGGGAAATAAACGCACCAGAAGTTGATGTAATTTTCTGAGAACAACTCAGAGGAGTATATTGTAGAAGCCACTGCCAATAGTATTTGCTGAGAAGATTCTTGTCTGAAAGAAATCTTTGAACATACCAAGAATAATGTTGTAGTAATCCTTTCTGAAGGAGATTCACTTGGGGAGAGAAATAAGCTTCGCTGGGGAAACTTCGTAAGAAAACCATGTGGAAAATTCACTGGGGATTCCTGGTTGAATGATTTTGCTGACATTAGAGTCCATCTGAAAGAGACAACTGCTCCGTTGGGGAAGAAATCTCGACTGGAGACATCAAATCAGTTGTTAAGATCCATACAAGTATATAACTTGTACTGGAGAAAAGAGGATAATTTGTCGTCTGAGAACTAATCCTTCAAATTGATCCTTACGAGGGCATTTCTGATTTGGTTGATAAACACCAAGCAGATAAGCTAATGCATGAGTATGACATGCATGGTATGATGATTTTTTATATGATTTTTTTTAATGCAAATGGTGTATGATTTCCTGACTGTTGAGAGAAGGAAGATATCATTGGGGAATCCAATTGAACGATCTTGTTGTCATAAGAGTTCATTGGGGATGATCAACCACCTCTTTGGGGAAGAGACTTCAATGGAGAGTTGACACTACTGTCAATTGTCCTGTCACCCAAGCATTCTCCTGGCACTGGGGAGATAAATTGAATTGTCGTTTGAGACACGGTCTTTGACACCCGCATTCGACTTTATTCTGAACAGACCCCAAGTCTGGCGGAGGTTTATGCATGAATATGCTATAATATGACATGAGTAAGGCGACGTGATTGATGCATGATGATGTAATGATTTATGAATGCATGTAGGGATTATAAGACATGTGCCAAATAAAATTTGACCTTGAAGGAAAAATCGTTAGACGATAACTGATTGTAAGTTTAACCACCAGACGGAAACTGGTGAAATAACTTTGACCACTCAGACGGAAACTGGTGAAATAATTTTAACCACCAGACGGAAACTAGTGAAGTGATTCTGACCACTCAGCGGTGAAGTGATTTTGATCACCAGACGGAAACTGGTGAAGTGATTTTGATCACCATACGGAAACTGGTGAAAACATCTTTAACCACCAGACGGAAACTGGTGAAATGATTTTGGTCAACCAGACGGAAACTGGTGAAACGATTAACCACGAGGAGCGGTGAAATATTCGACCACGGGAAGCGGGTGAAAACATCCTAACCAGGCCAGGCGGTGAAATAATTTTAATCAATCGGAGGCGGTGGAAATATTCTAATCAACGGAAGCGGTGAAATGATTTTGATCACGGGCGAAGCGGTGAAGTGATTCTAATCAACGGACGAGCGGTGAAATAATTTTAATCAACAGAGCGGTGGAATGATTTTTACCAACGACGGTCCAAAGATGCACAATTGACAATGCATGAAGATGTTTTGTTGTTTGTTGGTTAAGACCAAGAAAGATTCTTGAAACAAATTTCCCATCAAAGGAAGTTGTTAGCATGATTCCACCACTCAAATTGAGCAGCAATTTGTTGACACTTGAGAGGAAAATTTGAAACGACTTGAAGATCTGAGCGAAATTGTCCGTATATAGCAATCATAGCCCCAATTTGTTGGTTATCCGAGATTTGCTTTGGGAGGATGCGGAGCGACTTCTGAATCCGATATTTGAGATCTTGCCCCGAATCTTAAATTCCAATGCAAGATGCACGATTGACAAATCCTTTGAGGATATTACCGTATCTCGATATGGCGCCAGATTGGTGAATCGTGAAGAGTTGACTTCACTATGCTATAGAAATAGCATGAACCAAAATGCTCACGGAAAGACTCCAGCGTTGAGGTGGCTCCCACGATTGACTAAATCTTGGAGCGCCCCTAAGCGCTCTTTGAGAAAGTCCAAATCACTTGTTGATTGCTCTTTAAGGACCTGCCCCCATATTAGCAGAAATTCGAGAAGCTGAATTTCAATTCGATTGCCCCGAAGTTAACAGAATCTTGAGAAAACAACTTGTGACGCACAACAAAGTCCTTAAACATTCTGCCCCTTGATACAAATAAATGATCAAGTCTTTCCTTTGGACAAAGTTAAACTCTTCGCTGATGTTCAATATGAGAACTTATTTAATGTCAAATGATTGTTCTACATGTAGAAGAATGTTTATTGTGACAATTATAATGCAACATTTATGTGTCTTGAAGTTTTGTATGAAAAACATTAGGACTTCTTTTTTTTGTGAGCGAAACACTTTTAGAGTGCAACGTTGAAAATTTTTTTTTTGAAAGATAAGGCGAGCATATGATACCAACACGGATACTTAGCACATTGGAGTCGGTGCGCGATCTCTTTGTTGTATGTTTTGAATTAACCCATGCTTCAATTAGGACTTTTAAGGGTTGTAGCGCGGCCTGGTTCACGGTTTTTTTTTTAAAAAAGATTTTTAGGCTCAAAATATTTGTAATCCTAACGGCTGGTTGTAACGGCCTCTACTCTCGATGATCGAACAACACAAGTACTTAATTGTTACCACTTAAGAGAACCTTATCGACCATCATCTGAATTCTCGAATTCGTAATCCCTCAATTGGAACTACGATCTAACCAACATTTGCACTCATATAATCAATAACACATCGATCCAACTCTTCACACCAAAACATATCGAGAGTAAAGCCTCTCCCAACTTCTAAACCACTCCTGCAACCAAGTAGTTAGGAAAACAAGCAAGTATCGGCGTGTTTCACACACATGTATCTGAAGGAGTAATGACATTAAGACCTTTGGTCACAACGACCGACTATGCTCGATACCACTATTGTAACACCCCATCTAAATACCCGAATATATTAATTAAATTAACATTTAAATCATCTTTAATCGAGTTTAACACGGTAATCACGGGATGTCACAATTAATAAATAGAATAAACCTTCATTCAAGCAGTAGCCATGCTACGAGGATCAACATTTCAATTAATTTCAATCAAGCTAAGACCATGTCTTACAGTGGAAAGATACCATAACCAAAAGAATAAATTCAATCAACATTATTCGCTAAGTTTTAAATAAATAATAGACCAAGTCTAATTCCTCATCTAACGTTCCCCGGTGTTACAATCTAATCGAGCATGACACGACACGCGGACTAAGCGATGAGCTCTAGAGCCATCCTCACCGACTCTTCTTGCTAACTTTAATCGAAATGGTAAAGTAAGGGTGAGACTTCTCATAATTAAAGCATATTATAAGCTTCTCAATTAACAATATATTTCAAGCATATTAATCTACCCATTTCAACATAACTCCATTCAATACACAATTACAACCATATAATCATCATGCACAACAATCATCAATCGGAGAATAGTAACACGGAAGACATCCTAACATGTTACTATTCCATACAAATATAATGCGGACTCAATGCATGTGGTACCGACTCGTGACCAAGTCACCCAACACGATCCATTCATCAACGGATACGGTACCATCGATTCGTCCATAACCACTCGGACACGAATCCGGCTAACCACCCATCCTCACTCGGGTATCGGTTATCGGCAATCCAAGTCAAATTCCGCACAATGGGAATTAACTTCACCAAACAATGCATACGCACATCACTAGCATGCAACATCAATCGATCTATGTATACATTCATTGAACATAACTGAATCTCAACAATCAACATGATATATCAACTAATCATGCATACATCTCACATCAGCATAAACATGCAAACCAATCAACATGATATATCAACCAATCATGCATACATCAACACAGGTTATGACCACCTCAGACATCATACACCCTTATCACCTGACATGATATAATCTCCTATCATGAACAATTCATCACAACAACGACAATTAAGATCAAAAGCCATCAGGCATATACAACACCAACAAACACATGATATCAATACAATCATGACTACACCAATTATCATAAACCGAATCAAAACCCAAAAACATGATAATCCAACCATCATGCACACAAATAACAACAGCATAACACGCTTTACATTCACTCTGTATCAATATATCCATCACCACCGGATCTCTACTACATACACATCAATATGCGTCAGTCAAGAGTCATCTATTTCGGAATTTGGCCCATTTTCAAAATAATTTCAAGTTTTGGAAAATATTTTCATTTCATAAAATAGAGCTTTAAAATTTGAAAATAACATCCAAAACGGCGCTCAAAACGGACTTACGGTTTGAAAGTTATGAATTTTTGAAGTTTGACATTTTTCAAAAATTTAAGTTGGAACCCGGTTCCGTCACAGACAGGAACCGGTTCCTGAAAAGTCCCAAAACCTCCTTGCTGGAAAAATGTATGGGAACCCGGTTCCGTCACATACAGGAACCGGTTCCTAAGTGAAATTTTCCAATTTTTACCAATTTTCAAAGGAACCGGTTCCGTCACATCGAGAACCGGTTCCCATGTATTTTCAGATTTTTATAAATTTTCAAAGGCAACCGGTTCCTACCCATACAGGAACCGGTTCCCGTGTTAAAAGCCATTTCACGCACTTTTGACATTCATCCATTTCAATTCAAACTCAAACATACCCATACGAACTCAATATGGGAAACACTAAAACACATCATTTTCATCATCTATCTCATCAAACAACATGTTTCCATCATCTATTTTCATCTCTGACACTCTAACCACATTCCATACACATTCGACAATCGGACTCAATCGACACCAGTGACACTATTAGGTATACATCCATGGAAACCTAGAATTTCCTAAACATGATTCCTAACATGCCATGGTCTATAATATTAACATCAAAACCTATAATAAGCAATAACGATCGAAATCACCCTTACCTTGTGGGTTCTTGAGATTCGGCGCTTCTAGGTTTTCCTTCTTCTCTTCTCTTCTCAACTCTCGTATAATAGCTTTTCTCCAAAAGACCTATTTTCTTTTCTTTTCCTTTTATATTCCTTCTAATAATCCTTTATTTATTCCAATAAAATAAAACAAATGGTAATTAGTAAGTGTAGTGTAATTTACTCCTCACACTAATTACACCTCACACCTCCATCTCTTCTTTTCTTCAATTTAATCCCATAAATTCCAAAAATATAATTAACTCAAGTCTTTAATTAATTAAATAATTAAATTCCTATTTATTTAATTTACGAATTAAATCGGGTGTCCAACTCTCCCCACTAAAAGAGTTTTCGTCCTCGAAAACACCACTTAAACGAACGTTCGGGATATGAGTCCTTCATCGACTCTCCGGTTCCCATGTAACATTTCCATCTGCTGGTCCTCCCCAGCTACTCTTACCAATGCGATCTCTTTGACTCAAACCGTTTCAACTCTTCCTAATCAAGAGATATTTCGGCTCTTATGATCACTAATACCTCAAATCGAGAACCATATAAATAATGCCTCCCAACTTCAAAACAAATACAACTGCCAACTCTAAATCATGAGTCGGATAACTCCTTTCATGCACTTTCAATTGTCGTGAAGCATAAGCCACAACACCTTATCTTGCATCAACACACCACCTATTCCCATTAAGGATCGTCACATTACACAACAAAGACTTAGTCGGATTCGGCAAAATGAAGATCGAGCACTAGTCAACCTCCTCTTGACTCTTGCAATCCTTCCTTCCAACTATCACGTCATGTTTGACATCATTCCAATATCACTAACAAATATCCTTCTTATTCAACCACTAGAATCCCCACGATCCATTGCTATCGGGTTAAGAATACATCATTCACTCCTTACCTCATTCACTCTAAGATACGATTTATCACTTCCTTACACTGCACACAATTATAAGAACCTCCACCGAACATAATGTCCCCAACATTTATACACAATGCCAGTACCACGAGGCTACGTTCCAACGATAGAGCTTGCAAATTAATACATCTATTATAATGGGTGTAACATCAATAAGACATAGAACCCTTCACCCAACAATTCTATTCTGAAATCTCTAATAGTTTCATAAACTCCACACCTTCTAATGTTTAATTTGTGACTTCCAAAAGAAATCATACTCGCATAACAAAGTGCATCACGTTACTCTTTCGCTACGCGACTCTGATTAATCACCTTAAGTCATTATCTTCATTTGATTTTCATCAACTACCAGCTCTACAAGTTTCATACTTATCTTTAGACTTTCTCCTTAACATCTACCAAAAATCATTGTTCACCTTCTTACATTCTAAACCTTCCACTCCATGGCAACTTGCGACACACTCAAGTCTTGACCGCTAGATAATTTCCAAGTCTTTTTCATAGTCCTTTTCCTCTTAGTTTCATGCGAACTGATGAACTACTATCCTCTCAATAGAACATCAACCACTTCACACACTATCAAGCTTGCAAGATGAGTCTATTAAATCCAACACGATCCCGTCTATTATCAACAAGAGATTAAGGGTGATCGGTTCCTCAATTTGTCGATAGATGGCCGCAATCACAATGGATTATAAACCACCGTACCAAACTATAATAGCGTTCCTTTAGAACTTGTGCTCGAAGTCACCCAAGCACCATGGTCCAATAATCTTCCTTTAAGGTTTACGACTTCTTCCAAACTTATTTCTCATCTGATATCGACGATGAGATACCATTGATCAAACAATTTACATAATCTCCTTCACCGCTTAGCATCGCACAAACGTTAAGTATTTTCCTCCTCATGAGGCTAACATACCAAATACACCATAACTCATTTTGTCCCCATTTGAAGTCCTCATCCACGGAGAACTTCGACATTCCAACTCTTAGTCTCCCTTTAAATCTCATAACATTTAGGATCCATATATGTTCGATCGAATCTTATTTCAAATGCAATCTCGGTAATACATCTCATCATATGATCGGTAAAAGAAACTTCCAACATTTTCTTAACACATGTCAATATTTTGACATCTTAAACATGATTGCACTTCTGTCAATTTATTTTCCTCTAACACCACTTATCTTTTCCTCAGAAGCTAACGTCACTTATTCATCCTCAATCGACATAAGTTGCATCTCTAATACTTCCACATTCTTACTAATACCAACATTTCATTCATTAAGAATATATCATTCTTGACCTCGTCGCAAATAACTGCGATTGTTACTGGTTATGCCCATAAAATCTTCCAATACCCGCAACAAATTTTGGACTTTCCCACTACAACACTCGTCGACCTCGGGGTCTACCGCATTACCGTCACTTAAGATAACATGATAAAGAAAACTCATATCCTCATACCGTAATCTACACCATGAAAACTTAACAAAATTCTACTCCCCTTTCGAAGTTGGAATTCACCTCACAACATTCAACATACCTATACCAAGTTTTAGAAGCTTACCTCCAACTATCTTCATCCTTAACCTGACCACGAAGGTAAGTTAATCGAAATTCGACTTTACTGAAGGCATACTTTCCAACCAATTGATCCATCAAATCGCCAACAATTTGAAATAGATATTTAGTCTCAATCACCACTTCGTCGGTTATCAAAATCCACGCCCGTGCTACTTTCTTCCTCCTTGACTAAGGAAATCGAGCTCCCAAACAATACACTTGGTTTTACAAATCCATTTCACTGCGCATCTCCCAATAGCTTCTCAATTCTCTTAACTCAAAGTTGACATCTTGCGGTGTCATAGAAATAAGTTTTGTACCAAGAACGACATCAACAACAACTCTGATTCTCCTCAAACATAATTACATGATAAATAATTGCTTTCAGTGCTGGGACCATCTTTAAAACAAAGTTCATCACATTATCTTTCCAACGCTTCAAACGGAACTCAAATCAGACATCCAGAACTCAAGTTATGAATCTTACAAGTTTTCAAAACAATGTTGTCGACGAAATCAATTCCTGTGATAGGTAATCGATTTCCACCTTGTGAGAGTGAAAAATCCCAAAACATCACCGAATACAAAATTTGAGATCCTAACTTCAACATACCGCAACACACATCATTCGCCATGATTAATTGCGTCAAGTTACAATTCCAATAACCAATTCACACAATTGAATACTTTATATCAACCATTGACAACGACACAATTAATCTTTTCAAGAACACCAGAGGTAACTCACAGACGGTTCCACAATCAATAGGAAGTGTTGCAACATTCAACCACACGACTTCATCTTCTAAGAGTCATCCTTCTTAATTACCAAATATCTTCTAGGCCAAGAATATGCATCGACTCATCAAGCGATTCATAATTACTTGGTTTAACTTCAAACATTCAACGAATGATAATTTCAAGCTAATTCAACATCTTGCTCTAACGACGAGTTGCTATTACTCCCGGAGGAACATTAGAACTCACACCTAGCAGGGACACCATTATCCATACCATCGTCCTCTCTCTGATCACGAACAACACAAGTACTTAATTGTTACCACTTAAGAGAACCTTGTCGACCATCATTTGAATTCTCGAATTCGTAATCCCTCGAATTGGGAACTACGCGATCTAACCAACATTTGCACTCATATAATCAATAACACATCGATCCAACTCTTCACACCAAAACATATCAGATAAAGCCTCTCCCCAGGCTTCTAAACCACTCCTGCAACCAAGTAGTTAGGAAAACAAGCAAGTATCGGGTGTTTCACACACATGTGTATCTGAAGGAGTAATGACATTAAGACCTTTGGTCACAACGACCGACTATGCTCGATACCACTATTGTAACACCCCATCTAAATACCCGAATATATTAATTAAATTAACATTTAAATCATCTTTAATCGAGTTTAACACGGTAATCACGGGATGTCACAATTAATAAATAGAATAAACCTTCATTCAAACGGTAGCCATGCTACTTTGAGGATCAACATTTCAATTAATTTCAATCAAGCTAAGACCATGTCTTACAGTGGAAAGATACCATAACCAAAGCGGAATAAATTCAATCAACATTATTCCGCTAAGTTTTAAATAAATAATAGACCAAGTCTAATTCCTCATCTAACGTTCCCGGTGTTACAATCTAATCGAGCATGACAACGACACGCGGACTAAGCGATGAGCTCTAGAGCCATCCTCACCGACTCTTCATTGCTAACTTTAATCGAAATGGTAAAGTAAGGGTGAGACTTCTCATAATTAAAGCATATTATAAGCTTCTCAATTAACAATATATTTCAAGCATATTAATCTACCCATTTCAACATAACTCCATTCAATACACAATTACAACCATATAATCATCATGCACAACAATCATCAATCGGAGAATAGTAACATGGAAAACATCCTAACATGTTACTATTCCATACAAATATAATGAGACTCAATGCATGCGGTACCGACTCGTGACCAAGTCACCCAACGATCCATTCATCAATGAATACGGTACCATCGATTCGTCCATAACCACTCGGACGAATCCGGCCTAACCACCCATCCTCACTCGGGTATCGGTTATCGGCAATCCAAGTCAAATTCCGCACAATGGGAATTAACTTCACCAAACAATGCATATGCACGCACATCACTAGCATGCAACATCAATCGATCTATGTATTCATTGAACATAAGCGAATCTCAACAATCAACATGATATATCAACTAATCATGCATACATCTCACATCGGCATAAACATGCAAACCAATCAACATGATATATCAACCAATCATGCATACATCAACACGGTTATGACCACCTCGGACATCATACACCCTCATCCCCAACATGATATAATCTCCTATCATGAACAATTCATCACAACAACGACAATTAAGATCAAAAGCCATCGGGCATATACAACACCAACAAACACATGATATCAATACAATCATGACTACACCAATTATCATAAACCGAATCAAAACCCAAAACATGATAATCCAACCATCATGCACACAAATAACAACAGCATACACGCTTTACATTCACTCTGTATCAATATATCCATCACCAGGATCTACTACATACACATCAATATCGTCGGTCAAGAGTCATCTATTTGAATTTGGCCCATTTTCAAAATAATTTCAAGTTTTGGAAAATATTTTCATTTCATAAAATAGAGCTTTAAAATTTGAAAATAACGTCCAAAAGCGCTCAAAAGCGGACTTACGGTTTGAAAGTTATGAATTTTGAAGTTTGACATTTTCAAAATTTAAGTTGGAACCGGTTCCGTCACGAGGAACCGGTTCTGAAATCCAAAACCTCCTTCTTTGGAAAAATGTATGGAACCGGTTCCGTCACACGAACCGGTTCCTAAGTGAAATTTTCAATTTTACCAATTTTCAAAGGGAACCGGTTCCGTCACATACGAGAACCGGTTCCCACGTATTTTCAGATTTTATAAATTTTCAAAGGCAACCGGTTCCTACCCATACAGGAACCGGTTCCCACGTGTTAAAAGTCATTTCCTGCACTTTTGACAGCATTCATCCATTTCAATTCAAACTCAAACATACCCATACGAACTCCAACATGGGAAACACTAAAACACATCATTTTTCATCATCTATCTCATCAAACAACATGTTTCCATCATCTATTTTCATCTACTGACACTCTAACCACATTCCATACACATTCTGACACAATCAGACTCAATCTGACACCAACTGACACTATTAGGTATACATCCATGGAAACCTAGAATTTCCTAAACACAGATTCCTAACATGCCATGGTCTATAATATTAACATCAAAACCTATAATAAGCAATAACCAGTCGAAATCACCCCACCTTGTGGGTTCTTGAGATTCGGCGCTTCTAGGTTTTCCTTCTTCTCTTCTCTTCTCCAACTCTCATATAATAGCTTTTCTCCAAAAGACCTATTTTCTTTTCTTTTCCTTTTATATTCCTTCTAATAATCCTTTATTTATTCCAATAAAATAAAACAAATGGTAATTAGTAAGTGTAGTGTAATTTACTCCTCACACCCCTAATTACACCTCACACCTCCATCTCTTCTTTTCTTCAATTTAATCCCATAAGTTCCAAAAAAATATAATTAACTCAAGTCTTTAATTAATTAAATAATTAAATTCCTATTTATTTAATTTCTGAATTAAATCGGGGTGTCACAACTCTCCCCCACTAAAAGAGTTTTCGTCCTCGAAAACACCACTTAAACGAACGATTCGGGATATGAGTCCTTCATCGACTCTCCGGTTCCCATGTAACATTTCCATCTGCTGGTCCTCCCAAGCTACTCTTACCAATGCGATCTCTTTGACTCAACGTTTCAACTCTTCCTAATCAAGAGATATTTGAGGCTCTTATGATCACTAATACCTCAAATCGAGAACCATATAAATAATGCCTCCCCAACTTCAAAACAAATACAACAGCTGCCAACTCTAAATCATGAGTCGGATAACTCCTTTCATGCACTTTCAATTGTCGTGAAGCATAAGCCACAACCTGCTTATCTTGCATCAACACACCACCTATTCCCATTAAGGATGCGTCACAGTACACAACAAAAGACTTAGTCGGATTCGGCAAAATGAAGATTCGGAGCACTAGTCAACCTCCTCTTCAGCTCTTGCAATCCTTCCTTCCAACTATCACGTCATGTTTGACATCATTCCAATATCACTAACAAATATCCTTCTTATTCAACCACTAGAATCCCACACGATCCATTGCTATCGGGTTAAGAATACATCTCACCTCCTTACCTCATTCACTCTAAGATACACGATTTATCACTTCCTTACCTGCGGCACAATTATAAGAACCTCCACCGAACGCAATGTCCCCAACATTTATACCAATGCCGATTACCACGAGGCTACGTTCCAACGATAGAGCTTGCAAATTAATACATCTATTATAATGGGTGTAACATCAATAAGACATAGAACCCTTCACCCAACAATTCTATTCTGAAATCTCTAATAGTTTCATAAACTCCACACCTTCTAATGTTTAATTTGTGACTTCCAAAAGAAATCATACTCGCATAACAAAGTGCATCACGTTACTCTTTCGCTACGCGACTCTGATTAATCACCTTAAGTCATTATCTTCATTTGATTTTCATCAACTACCAGCTCTACAAGTTTCATACTTATCTTTAGACTTTCTCCTTAACATCTACCAAAAATCATTGTTCACCTTCTTACATTCTAAACCTTCCTCCATGGCTTCAACTTGACACACTCAAGTCTTGACCCGCTAGATAATTTCAAGTCTTTTCATAGTCCTTTTCCTCTTAGTTTCATGCGACGATGAACTACTATCCTCTCAATAGAACATCAACCACTTCACACACTATCAAGCTTGCAAGATGAGTCTATTAAATCCAACACGATCCCGTCTATTATCAACAAGAGATTAAGGGTGATCAGTTCCTCAATTTGTCGATAGATAGCCGGCAATCACAATGGATTATAAACCACCGTACCAAACTATAATAGCGTTCCTTTAGAACTTGTGCTCAAAGTCACCCAAGCACCATGGTCCAATAATCTTCCTTTAAGGTTTCGACTTCTTCAAACTTATTTCTCATCGATATCGACGATGAGATACCATTGATCAAACAATTTACATAATCTCCTTCACCGCAGCATCGCACAAGCGTTAAGTATTTTCCTCCTCATGAGGCGCTAACATACCAAATACACCATAACTCATTTTGTCCCCATTTGAAGTCCTCATCCACGGAGAACTTCAGCGACATTCACAACTCTTAGTCTCCTTTAAATCTCATAACATTTAGGATCCATATATGTTCGGTCGAATCTTATTTCAAATGCAATCTCGGTAATACATCTCATCATATGATCGGTAAAGAAACTTCCAACATTTTCTTAACACATGTCAATATTTTGACATCTTAAACATGATTGCACTTCTGTCAATTTATTTTCCTCTAACACCACTTATCTTTTCCTCGAAGCTAACGTCCTTATTCATCCTCGATCGACATAAGTTGCATCTCTAATACTTCCACATTCTTACTAATACCAACATTTCATTCATTAAGAATATATCATTCTTGACCTCGTCAAATAAGCTGCGATTATTCTGGTTATGCCCATAAAATCTTCCAATACCCATGACAAATTTTGGACTTTCCCACTACAACACTACGTCAGCCTCAGACGGGTCTACCGCATTACCGTCACTTAAGATAACATGATAAAGAAAACTCATATCCTCATACCGTAATCTACACCATGAAAACTTAACAAAATTCTACTCCCCTTTCGAAGTTGGAATTCACCTCACAACATTCAACATACCTATACCAAGTTTTAGAAGCTTACCTCCAACTATCTTCATCCTTAACCTGACCACGAAGGTAAGTTAATCGAAATTCGACTTTACTGAAGGCATACTTTCCAACCAATTGATCCATCAAATCGCCAACAATTTGAAATAGATATTTAGTCTCAATCACCACTTAAATCAGTTATCAAAAATCCACACGCACTTCGTGCTACTTTCTTCCTCCTTGACTAAGGAAATCGAGCTCCCAAACAATACACTTGGTTTTACAAATCCATTTCACTGCGCATCTCCCAATAGCTTCTCAATTCTCTTAACTCAAAAGTTGACATCTTGCGGTGTCATAGAAATAAGTTTTGTACCAAGAGCGACATCAACAACAACTCGATTCTCCTCAAACATAATTACATGATAAATAATTGCTTTCGGTCTTTGGGACCATCTTTAAAACAAAGTTCATCACATTATCTTTCCAACGCTTCAAGCGGAACTCAAATCGGACATCCGAACTCAAGTTATGAATCTTACAAGTTTTCAAAACAATGTTGTCGACTTGAAATCAATTCCTGTGATAGGTAATCGATTTCCACCTTGTGAGTGAAAAATCCCAAAACATCACGAATACAAAATTTGAGATCCTAACTTCAACATACCGCAACACATCATTCGCCATGATTAATTGCGTCAAGTTACAATTCAATAACCAATTCACACAATTGAATACTTTATATCAACCATTGACAACGACACAATTAATCTTTTCAAGAACACCAAGAGGTAACTCACAGACGGTTCCACAATCAGGAAGTGTTGCAACATTCAACCACACGACTTCATCTTAAGAGTCATCCTTCTTAATTACCAAATATCTTCTAGGCCAAGAATATGCATCGACTCATCAAGCGATTCATAATTACTTGGTTTAACTTCAAACATTCAACGAATGATAATTTCAAGCTAATTCAACATCTTGCTCTAAACGAGTTGCTATTACTCCCGGAGGAACATTAGAACTCACACCTAACGGGGACACCATTATCCATACCATCGTCCTCTACTCGTTGATCACGAACAACACAAGTACTTAATTGTTACCACTTAAGAGAACCTTATCTGACCATCATACTGAATTCTCGATTGTAATCCCTCGAATTCGGAACTACGATCTAACCAACATTTGCACTCATATAATCAATAACACATCGATCCAACTCTTCACACCAAAACATATCGGAGAAGTAAAGCCTCTCCCCCACTGGCTTCTAAACCACTCCTGCAACCAAGTAGTTAGGAAAACAAGCAAGTATCGGTGTTTCACACACATATCGTATCTGAAGGAGTAATGACATTAAGACACTGGTCACAACGACCGACTATGCTCTGATACCACTATTGTAACACCCCATCTAAATACCCCGAATATATTAATTAAATTAACATTTAAATCATCTTTAATCAGAGTTTAACACGGTAATCACGGGATGTCACAATTAATAAATAGAATAAACCTTCATTCAAACGTAGCCATGCTACGAGGATCAACATTTCCAATTAATTTCAATCAAGCTAAGACCATGTCTTACGTGGAAAGATACCATAACCAAAGCGGAATAAATTCAATCAACATTATTCCGCTAAGTTTTAAATAAATAATAGACCAAGTCTAATTCCTCATCTAACGTTCCCGGTGTTACAATCTAATCGAGCATGACACGACACGCGGACTAAGCGATGAGCTCTAGAGCCATCCTCACCGACTCTTTTGCTAACTTTAATCTGAAATGGTAAAGTAAGGGTGAGACTTCTCATAATTAAAGCATATTATAAGCTTCTCAATTAACAATATATTTCAAGCATATTAATCTACCCATTTCAACATAACTCCAGATTCAATACACAATTACAACCATATAATCATCATGCACAACAATCATCAATCAGAGAATAGTAACACTGGAAGACATCCTAACATGTTACTATTCCATACAAATATAATGCGGACTCAATGCATGCGGTACCGACTCGTGACCAAGTCACCCAACAACGATCCATTCATCAACCGGATACGGTACCATCGATTCGTCCATAACCACTCGGACGAATCCGGCTAACCACCCATCCTCACTCGGGTATCGGTTATCGGATCCAAGTCAAATTCGCACAATGGGAATTAACTTCACCAAACAATGCATATGCGCACATCACTAGCATGCAACATCAATCGATCTATGTATACATTCATTGAACATAACTGAATCTCAACAATCAACATGATATATCAACTAATCATGCATACATCTCACATCAGCATAAACATGCAAACCAATCAACATGATATATCAACCAATCATGCATACATCAACACAGGTTATGACCACCTCAGACATCATACACCCTCATCACCCACAACATGATATAATCTCCTATCATGAACAATTCATCACAACAACGACAATTAAGATCAAAAGCCATCAGGCATATACAACACCAACAAACACATGATATCAATACAATCATGACTACACCAATTATCATAAACCGAATCAAAACCCAAAAACATGATAATCCAACCATCATGCACACAAATAACAACAGCATAACACGCTTTACATTCACTCTGTATCAATATATCCATCACCACGGATCTACTACTACATCAATATATCGTCGGTCAAGAGTCATCTATTTCGGAATTTGGCCCATTTTCAAAATAATTTCAAGTTTTGGAAAATATTTTCATTTCATAAAATAGAGCTTTAAAATTTGGAAAATATTTTTTTGAAGACATGATTTCATCTGAGGCATATATTCATCGAGATTTGGTATTTTGTTTGGTTATGATACTTGGTTTGTGAATCAAAGGATGAGAACATGGTATTGGCTTCATGATGTCAATCTTGGTTTCTCACCCAGTTAGATCTTTCTTTACCCTCACATTTTACTTTTTGTACATAGGTTAGCCCCTTCATCTCCTCCCATATTCTTTAATTTTCAAAATCTTCTCCCTTTTTCA
This sequence comes from Vicia sativa, assembly GCA_021764765.1. Taxonomy (NCBI): domain Eukaryota; kingdom Viridiplantae; phylum Streptophyta; class Magnoliopsida; order Fabales; family Fabaceae; genus Vicia; species Vicia sativa. The sequence goes on from CM038795.1 coordinate 87,122,062, forward strand.
AAAGATTCTTGTTTTCTAAACTCGAACCGCTTTCACATTAAACTTGGACTTAGGTCCATGCATTTTCAAACTCTTTTTCTTTAATAAACCATCAACCAATTTAATAATACTTTGACATCTTTCTTAAGACTAAAATTCAACTAACCTCACTCAAACTTTTTTAGTCATTATGGCTTTTACCCTTTAAATTTTTTCTCAAAAAAGATTAGACTCTTGTTGATTCTTTGTAGTGATGTGAACTGCTATACTTCTACAATATGTAGTGAAGTGAGACATTTTCCACTTGGTGTTGAGCGATGCTTATTGATGAAATTTAGAGCTCAATCCTCCACTTTGAGTTTATGGAATGCTCCTTTCTTATAATTGTGGGTAGTAAGTATGTTTACCACTCGGATATGACAATGATGTCTATTCTTCTTAAAATTAACCAACACACTAATTTTGGTCTTTTTTACCCGAACTACATGGGTTTTGATTTTAACATTGCACATTATTGGTATGTAGGCCTGGAAATCATTGGAAGTTCTATCAAATAAAAAATTGTAAAAAATATTTCTTTTCTCACCTCCACCATCCATTTTGTACATAATTTTTTATAGCACATATATAAATTTTCAAAGAGGTTCTTGTAGAGTATCATAGATGCTTATGGTGCCTAATACATTCCCTTTGCATAATTAACCCCCGTACCTTGATCTCTATTTTTTTAAGGATTTTATTAGCTCTTTTTCCTAGTCCTTTGGATGAAATAAAAGCGTAGTGGCGACTTCATTGTTATTTTTACGAGTTGAGTCAATCAATGGCTTAGTCTCAAAGTTTTTTTCCGCTACAATCGCGTCTGAGAGGAAAAGGTGCAAATCGGTTATGCGAGGGAAAGGTATGAGCACCCAACGCGTATATGGTACTCCATAGAATCCACTTAAGTTTGCTCCAACCTAAGGGTATATTTATCTATGTTTAAGGCTTGATGCTAGAAAGGAATGCATGAAAAAGAAAATGTAGGAAAAGAAGGAAGATTTTACAAATTTTTGCTCGCCTAGGCCCCGCGAACTAATGCTTATGTATCCCTTTCGAGGAATCAAAGCGTCTTAGTTCGGCTCACGTATTTTAGTTTGTTGTGTATTTTTTACTTTGAAAAAGGGGGTTTGAAAGAAAATCCAAGTTGCAAAAGGAGTTTGAATTGGTTTGTGTTTTTACCTTGGAAAAGGGTTTTGTAATATTAGTGTTTTATGAATTGGAAAGAAAAAAAGTTTTAGTTTTAATAAAAATGTAAAAGAAAGTCTAAGCAAAAGGGGAGCATGCATAAGGAATGGAAAGCAATGGAAGCAAACAAAGATCACATAGGAATAGGGAAAGGGATAGTAAAACATCAACACCTAACAATAATATCAAGTTACCAAAGTAGGATAGAAAGCGATAAAGAGATGGTAAAACATCAACAAGTGCAAAGAATGGCGAGAGGAAAATTCCTGGTTGAGTTGGAACAAGTTGGCTCGTGCAAAAGGCGATGGTGGAATGGGCTTCAAAGGTATCAGTGAGTTTAACACCGGTCTTCTAGGTAAGAATTATTAGCGCCTGTTGAGTGATGAGGATTCTCTTATGGGAGGGTTTTTAAAGGGAGATATTACCCAAGGGGCACCATTGATTCAAGCACGGTGAACTACAATCCCAGGTTTGCATGGATGAGCATTCTTAGTGCTAGGTATCTGATAAATAAAGAGCCTCGGTGAAGGATTGCCAATGGGGAAAACGTCAAGGTTTTACACGAAAGTTGATTGCCAAGCAATTATGGTTTTAAGATCACTAGAGTTGATCAAGGAATTGATGTTGATACTAAGGTATGTGAAGCAACTCGATTTTCAAAAATCTTTTAATTCTCAAAAACTAGTGAAATCGCCACCTAATTTTATTTGTTCTAAAAAGAACGGGAAAATATAGATAAAACCCAAAACAAGCGGATAAGGCGGTCTACGTGACCAAAAAAAGTGGGATCGGGAGTCGGTTATGTAAGGGGAAGGTATTAGCACCCCTTACATCCATCGTACTCGATGGGACCCATTTAATTCTACGCATTTGTGTGTGTGTTTATTGCTAAGTTATGAATACCAAAAGGAAATGTTTATTATTATTTTGAGTTTGGCACGGTTTCGGAACCGTGTGCCTACATATTCCCTTGTGCAATGGGAAAGTCAAAACTCTGTAGTTCCTCTTAAAAAGGTTTTAAGTTTGTTGTTTTGATTTTATAAGAAAAATCGTGTATTTAGACATTTCAAATACTTTGAACTAGGACTTGTTTTGTTTGTTTGAAAAGCTTAAGTCCTCGTTCGTATTTGAAACGATTATTACACCCTCTTTATCCGAAAAGAGTTTTTTATGATCGCGTATGAGCGAGAAAAAGATTTGAGTGAGTTGAATTATTTTTTATGCGGATGAAAAAAGTACCGAACAACGAGGCTAGCGTCTCACGATTCAAATACTAGAAACCCGAGGAACGAAAGTTCGCCCAAGTCGTCTATCACCCAAAATTTTTCTTATGAAAAAGTGAAGTGAAACGAGTTCGCGTTATTTAGGAGTCTTTAAGCCACAGGTCTAGCGTCCAACGACTTAAAGACTAAAGTTTGTTTGGGGGACAAGTTTTTTAACAACTAGTCTAGCGTCTAACGGCTAAAAACTTGTACTTTATTACGAAAAAGATTTTGAAAATGCACTCGACGTTGGATCGAGGTTTGAAACTTTAATTGCGAAAGTGTTTTTGCGATGCAAGTTATGGTTAATTGAACATATAGTCCTAAGGTGCGATAATGGAAAAGAACAAACAATTGTATACAAGCATTAAATAAAGCAAGTAAATAAATTAAAAGCCCATACAAGGTGGCTTAAACAATCTATTGTGTAGGTGCATGCAAGAAATAAATTCAATCAACTAATTAAACGAAACTTAATCAAGTAATTAGTTTAATAAAATTAATTAGGTAAACTAATTAATTTTAAATAACCTAATTAGATAATTAAATAATGTTTAACTAATCAATTAAGGTTTCATTGTAAGCCCAAGAGTAAGCGTGGTGTGTGCAAAGATGTGTGGCCGTTGTGACGCTTCAAAGCTTTGTCAACTCAGGGTTAAAAGATGGCTCGCACGAGTATTAGTTTGAAAAAATGTTTTTGGTTTGTGCTTTGTGACTAATAATTAAATAAATAAACAATAAAATATTTACTAGCTATTACATCATGTGGGGAATGGGGGTACAAATTTACAAATGGGGATAATATAAGAAAAATGCTAAAAACTCCCTATAATAACAAAATGTCTAACTAAATAATATTATGTTATCTTTTTTTGTATTTTTGGGATATATTAAATATTTTTATGAGTTAAGTATAATGATAATAATAATAATAATAATAATAATAATAAAGACAATAGTTATTGAATAAAATAAAAGTTAAACTAATAATAAAGTATTTGCTAAATAATAATAATAATGATAGTAGTAATATAAACATAGTGGTAAGTAATAACAATATACTAGTAATATAAATATAAATAATATAATAATACTAATAGTAATATAAATAATACCTAGTGATAATAATAATAATAATTTGTAATAACATTAGTAATAATAAAAAAAACAAAACAAAAGAGTATATATAATTTAAGATCTTTAAGAAATAATAAATAAATAAAAAAGGAAAATACCCCAAATGGGTAACAGAACAAATCTGTTTTGATCTCTCCCGCGTTTTCTCTCTTGTTTCTGGGTTTCTCTCACGCGTTTCTCTCTCGCTCTCATCGTGTCATCGCCGCTCTCTCTCATCGGAACCCTCATCGGCGCCGCCCTCTCTGTGTCTCTCTTCGCCGGCGTCGCGATTGTCTCTCTCGCCGTTCACGATTCCCCATCCATTCCACGCCGTCGCCGCTCGCTGTCTCAACGGAATCGAAATCTCTCTTCTCTCTCATCGCGTCATCGCGATCTCTCTGTTGCATGTTTATCGATTTCTTACATGTTTTGCTTTGATTGTGTTTGTTTACGATGGTTGGTAGCGAAAGGGGTTTGAAGCTATTCGGTTGCTACGGCGATGATGATGGCGGAGGCTTGAGTCTCAACGGTGAGATTGTTCGACACTTTTCCTCTCTTCTTTCTCAATATCGAATAGGGTTTCAAACATAAACTACGAAGGTGTTTGGGTGGAAAATGATGTAAACATGCTTGCTATGTTTTTCGTTTCTTGTCTATGTTGCTTCGTGTTTGAGTTTTTCGGTTTGGTGAGCTGGGTTTGGGCGATGTACGCTTGTGGTTTTAGTTTTTCGGTTTGGTGAGCTGGGTTCTTGAGCTGTTAGGCGAGATGCTACCAAATTTTTCTCCCTTTCGGATGTTGAGAACCCTCCCTTTAAAGCGATAGGTCTCTCCTCTTTAAGCGATGGAATAGATACTACACTCCTTCCTCCGAGAGAGACTGCTATTCCCTTTTCTTTTGCCACAGTGATGCTTTTTGTTTTCTATCTCTTTCCAAGGTGATAGAGCAGGTAATCCTCTTCTTGTCTTTGTGGCTGCCCCAAAACTGATATCAAATGCTATTCTACTTCCAAAATGATGTCAGTTTTCTATTTCCCCTTTTTCACTTTTGGGTGAAAATTATACTTCGAAAACACTCTTTCCTCTTCTATGCTACTGCTGTGTTAATTACTTGTATGACCCAATTTGCTTCTTCTTTGGCTCTGTGGCTTATCTTGATGACCACATCCCTTGTCTTTTTGCTATGTTACACTTGCTGCTTATGTTGACTTGCTTTTTGCTGATAATCACATCCTCTTTTGTTGCCTGTTGGGAATCATTTGGACTATTGCCTTCGATTACATTGCTGTCTAATGCTTTTGATTATACTTGTTGGGATTAGCGTGGCGATTATATATCTGCTGGAAAAACCGTCGCTTTTGTTTCTTGCTTCCGAAGCGTGTCGTATCTTTGGTTGTTCGGAAAAAATCGCTTTGTATGCTTGCAGCCCGTTATATGCTTGTTTGTGAACCGGGTTAGCCCGAGATTTGCAAACAAGCCATTTTCCGCCGATGATTAATCTTCAAGCAAGATTCTGAGGCTTTAACGATAAAACCTGATTCCCGCCAAACGCCTAGTGATGAGTCCTCGACAAAAACATAATCTTTTTGATACTTTCTCGCATTTTGTTTATGTTTTGTTTTGCTTGCTAATGCATTTTTTCTCTTTGTTTCATGTGGCGGTGGAAATCGGATCAAAAGATAGGAAAGCTTGACAAGAAGATGGCGAGGATGAAGAATAAGCAAGCATGAAGATTGAATGGCGATGTTGTACGAAGGCGGTGACGATTTGAAGATATTGTCGGAGTGTAATTTGTAGTTTTAGGATTTAGAATTTCTTTTGTAGAACATCGCAAACTAAAGACAAACTTGTAGCAATTCTCCTTTTGTAATCTTCAACATAAGACTTGAATGAATGAAATTCGAAATTCAAATTGCCAATGTCGATAATAGTTTTAGGACTTATAAATTTGAGATGAAACACTATGAATTTGTAACAAATCTTGTAGTTTGGAATTGATATCAATGTAAACCATTTGAGTTTGAATAGATATTGAGTAATTCTATTATTGCTTGTAACAATCTTGGATTGTTCTTTTGAAATTGAATAGAATTTGAATGTTGAATGAACAATATTTCCTTGCACCTTAAATCTCTCGCCATGGTATTTGTAAGAACAAATTTCTTTTACAATAAATTTCCATAGAACAAATGGCATTATTCCATCCTCACTTTGAAATTCTAACGAAACCGAATGAAGTTGTTACGAAACTTGAGTTAAAAATTACGAACTTCCTTTTGAATTTGAGTTAGAAATGCCCACCATTCTTAAACAAAGCGACAAAGCCAACAGTAGCCACTTTTAAAATGAACCTTGCCAATGATGCCTTTGAGGCGATATTTATCCGATTCTCAATCAACCTCCCATTGGTAGATAAAACATCAACAAAAATGCACATATGAGAAACTTTTAATCATAAACCAACAGATGATTTTTCTCCAAACTTTTTCGATGCAAGCGAAACATAGAGCATCGAGAAATACCGGTCATTCACATCCACGAATCCATGCATATTTTCTTTCAAAGAAACCATAGATGATGATGACAAGCGGAACGACGTCTGAGTGTACAACCTTAAAGTCCGGAGGAAATCACAATGACCAAGAAACTCAATCTCGAATGAATACAAGAGCCCCTTATATTAATTGTCAACATAACTAAATTTCATATTCTTTGAAAAGCTTGACAAATGAGCCACACGAATTTTATAAAAATAAACGGAGGGTAAATTTTGGGGTGCGACGGTTGCCCTATTCAATCATCTTAGACACGGTAAGTGAGAAAGATTGACAACTTTTGAACGTTCAAGGTGTAAGAGGATTGAATACTAGAGAACCCCGAAAATTTGCCCGACGCGGGCAACCAATGCCACAATAGAAAACAGATAACAAATCTTGGCTACGGAGCCAAGAAAAACGCTTGAAGAGAAAACTTGCTAAGCATTAACGGAATGCTTTAACAAAAAGTGCAGTGAGAAATAACTAGGAGATTTCGACAACGGGATAGTGTAAGAAATGACTTTGACAACAATTTTAAAGAAAATGCTATGAGAAGGAAGCGAACTTCTCTAGCGAAAAGAAAAACAATATATTGAAAAATGACATGAGAACTTAACAAAGAGTTCTCGATAACTAAGGAATACAGAGACCTTAAGCAGTGAAATGACATGGTGAGAACTTAACAAAGAGTTCTACGATTGACTAAGGAATACACAGGACCTTAAGCAGTGAAATGACATGGTGAGAACTTAACAAAGAGTTCTACGATTGACTAAGGAATACAGGAGACCTTAAGCGAAATGAAATGACATGATTGGGAGCTTAACAAAGAGTTCCACGATTGGCGATTGAGAACTTAACAAAGAGTTCTCGATTGACTAAGGAATACACGAAACCTTAAGCGAAATTGATAAATTGACACGATTGAGAACTTAACAAAGAGTTCTCGATTGACATGATTGAGAACTTAACAAAGAGTTCTACGAAACTAAGGAATACACAGAAACCTTAAGCGAATTGAAATGACACGATTGGGAACTTAACAAAGAGTTCACGATTGACATGATTGAGAACTTAACAAAGAGTTCTACGAATAGGCTAGAACAATATCGAATTGTTGGTGCAGTGCGAGGAGCCATGGCATCTTGAATGTCTTTGACCGTGTAACTTCCGAGTTACAAGCGAGCAGTTGATGGTGCACCCAAGAATACAATTCTCGGGGATAAACAAAACAATATCTAGCACACGGCGTGATATAGATGTTTATGAAGTCGGTAAATCTTGTTTGACATTTCTGCGATGAGAGATCTTCTTGAACATGTACGGACATGTTGAACAACCACGAGTTGACAAGATCTTCAATTTGTATGCGAGATAGCTTTACCGTTGATAGAAGGATCATTCGCTGTGGTGAAAAACTTCTAGGGTAGTGAGCGATTTGCGACATTGTATGGACAATGCGTTGTAGCAAGTGGATATGTAAATCAACGTCGAGTTGGAGAAATATCTTGAGATTTGAATAAACATCCGCGGCGGATATTTATCTGTTGAGTAGTTGATAACTTCTTGGGAAATAAGCACGAAGTTGATGTAATTTTCGAGAACAACTCAGAGGAGTATATTGTAAAGCCACTGCCAATAGTATTTGCTGAGAAGATTCTTGTCGAAAGAAATCTTTGAACATACCAAGAATAATGTTGTAGTAATCCTTTCTGAAGGAGATTCACTTGGGAGAGAAATAAGCTTATTTGAAACTTTAAGAAAACCATGTGGAAAATTCACTGGGGATTCCTGGTTGAATGATTTTGCTGACATTAGAGTCCATCTGAAAGAGACAACTGCTCCGTTGGGGAAGAAATCTCGACTGGAGACATCAAATCAGTTGTTAAGATCCATACAAGTATATAACTTGTACTGGAGAAAAGAGGATAATTTGTCGTCTGAGAACTAATCCTTCAAATTGATCCTTACGAGGGCATTTACAGTTTCAGTTGATAAACCTGCAAAACAGATAGCCGAAGCTAATGCATGAGTATGACATGCATGGTATGATGATTTTTTATATGATTTTTTTTAATGCAAATGGTGTATGATTTCCTGACTGTTGAGAGAAGGAAGATATCATTGGGGAATCCAATTGAACGATCTTGTTGTCATAAGAGTTCATTGGGGATGATCAACCACCTCTTTGGGGAAGAGACTTCAATGGAGAGTTGACACTACTGTCAATTGTCCTGTCACCCAAGCATTCTCCTGGCACTGGGGAGATAAATTGAATTGTCGTTTGAGACACGGTCTTTGACACCCGCATTCGACTTTATTACGAGCGGACCCCAGTGCAGCGGAGGTTTATGCATGAATATGCTATAATATGACATGAGTAAGGCGACGTGATTGATGCATGATGATGTAATGATTTATGAATGCATGTAGGGATTATAAGACATGTGCCAAATAAAATTTGACCTTGAAGGAAAAATCGTTAGACGATAACTGATTGTAAGTTTAACCACGGGAGGCGGTGAAATAACTTTGACCACTCGAGGAAGCGGTGAAATAATTTTAACCACGGGCGGAAACTAGTGAAGTGATTCGACCACTCGGGAAGCCGGTGAAGTGATTTTGATCACCGAAAGCGGTGAAGTGATTTTGATCACCATGCGGTGAAAACATCTTTAACCACGGGCAAGCGGTGAAATGATTTTGGTCAACGAAGGCGGTGAACGATTAACCACGGCGGGCGGTGAAATATTCGACCACGGGAGGCGGTGAAAACATCTAACCACGGGCGCGGTGAAATAATTTTAATCAATCGAGGCGGTGGAAATATTCTAATCAACGAGGCGGAAGCGGTGAAATGATTTTGATCACGACGGAAGCGGTGAAGTGATTCTAATCAACGACGAAGCGGTGAAATAATTTTAATCAACGAATGAGCGGTGGAATGATTTTACCAACAGACGAGCTGGTCCAAAGATGCACAATTGACAATGCATGAAGATGTTTTTGTTTGGTGGTTAAGACCAAGAAAGATTCTTGAAACAAATTTCCCATCAAAGGAAGTTGTTAGCATGATTCCGCCACTCAAATTGAGCAATTGTTGACACTTGAGAGGAAAATTTCCGAACAGCTTGAAGATACAGAACGAAATTGTCCGTATATAGCAATCATAGCCCCAATTTGTTGGTTATCTGAGATTTGCTTTGGGAGGATGCGAGCGACTCTGATGTCCGATATTTGAGATCTTGCCCGAATCTTAAATTCCAATGCAAGATGCCCGATTGACAAATCCTTTGAGGATATTACCGTATCTCGATATGCGCCCAGTTGATTGAATCGTGAAGAGTTGACTTCACTATGCTATAGAAATAGCATGAACCAAAATGCTCCACGGAAAGACTCCAACGCGTTGAGGTGGCTCCCCCTGATTGACTAAATCTTGGAACGACATGCCCCAAGCTAACTGCTCTTTGAGAAAGTCCAAATCACTTGTTGATTGCTCTTTAAGGACCTGCCCCCATATTAGCAGAAATTCGAGAAGCTGAATTTCAATTCGATTGCCCCGAAGTTAACAGAATCTTGAGAAAACAACTTGTGACGCACAACAAAGTCCTTAAACATTCTGCCCCTTGATACAAATAAATGATCAAGTCTTTCCTTTGGACAAAGTTAAACTCTTCGCTGATGTTCAATATGAGAACTTATTTAATGTCAAATGATTGTTCTACATGTAGAAGAATGTTTATTGTGACAATTATAATGCAACATTTATGTGTCTTGAAGTTTTGTATGAAAAACATTAGGACTTCTTTTTTTTGTGAGCGAAACACTTTTAGAGTGCAACGTTGAAAATTTTCTTTTTGAAAGATAAGACGAGCATATGATACCAACACAGATACTTAGCACACACTGTAGGAGTCGTGCGATCTCTTTGTTGTATGTTTTTGAATTAACCCATGCTTCAATTAGGACTTTTAAGGGTTGTAGCGCGGCCTGGTTCACGGTTTTTTTTTGAAAAAAGATTTTTAGGCTCAAAATATTTGTAATCCCTAACGGCCTGGTTGTAATGGCCTCTACTCTCAGTGATGCGAACAACACAAGTACTTAATTGTTACCACTTAAGAGAACCTTATCTGACCATCATACTGAATTCTCGAATTCGTAATCCCTCCGAATTCGGGAACTACGCAGTCTAACCAACATTTGCACTCATATAATCAATAACACATCGATCCAACTCTTCACACCAAAACATATCGGAGAAGTAAAGCCTCTCCCCCACTGGCTTCTAAACCACTCCTGCAACCAAGTAGTTAGGAAAACAAGCAAGTATCGACAGTGTTTCACACACATGTCGTATCTGAGAAGAGTAATGACATTAAGACCTTTGGTCACAACACCGACTATGCTCGATACCACTATTGTAACACCCCATCTAAATACCCGAATATATTAATTAAATTAACATTTAAATCATCTTTAATCAGAGTTTAACACGGTAATCACGGGATGTCACAATTAATAAATAGAATAAACCTTCATTCAAACAGTAGCCATGCTACACTGAGGATCAACATTTCCAATTAATTTCAATCAAGCTAAGACCATGTCTTACAGTGGAAAGATACCATAACCAAAGCGGAATAAATTCAATCAACATTATTCCGCTAAGTTTTAAATAAATAATAGACCAAGTCTAATTCCTCATCTAACGTTCCCCGTGTTACAATCTAATCGAGCATGACAGCGACACGCGGACTAAGCGATGAGCTCTAGAGCCATCCTCACCGACTCTTGTTGCTAACTTTAATCGAAATGGTAAAGTAAGGGTGAGACTTCTCATAATTAAAGCATATTATAAGCTTCTCAATTAACAATATATTTCAAGCATATTAATCTACCCATTTCAACATAACTCCAGATTCAATACACAATTACAACCATATAATCATCATGCACAACAATCATCAATCAGAGAATAGTAACACTGGAAGACATCCTAACATGTTACTATTCCATACAAATATAATGAGACTCAATGCATGCGGTGCCGACTCGTGACCAAGTCACCCAACACGATCCATTCATCAACCGGATACAGTACCATCGATTCGTCCATAACCACTCGGACACGAATCCAGCCTAACCACCCATCCTCACTCGGGTATCGGTTATCGGCAATCCAAGTCAAATTCCGCACAATGGGAATTAACTTCACCAAACAATGCATATGCACGCACATCACTAGCATGCAACATCAATCAGTCTATGTATACATTCATTGAACATAACTGAATCTCAACAATCAACATGATATATCAACTAATCATGCATACATCTCACATCAGCATAAACATGCAAACCAATCAACATGATATATCAACCAATCATGCATACATCAACACAGGTTATGACCACCTCAGACATCATACACCCTCATCACCCACAACATGATATAATCTCCTATCATGAACAATTCATCACAACAACGACAATTAAGATCAAAAGCCATCAGGCATATACAACACCAACAAACACATGATATCAATACAATCATGACTACACCAATTATCATAAACCGAATCAAAACCCAAAAACATGATAATCCAACCATCATGCACACAAATAACAACAGCATAACACGCTTTACATTCACTCTGTATCAATATATCCATCACCACCGGATCTCTACTACATACACATCAATATGCGTCAGTCAAGAGTCATCTATTTCGGAATTTGGCCCATTTTCAAAATAATTTCAAGTTTTGGAAAATATTTTCATTTCATAAAATAGAGCTTTAAAATTTGGAAAATATTTTTTTGAAGACATGATTTCATATGAGGCATATATTCATCTGAGATTTGGTATTTTTGTTTGGTTATGATACTTGGTTTGTGAATCCAAAGGATGAGAACATGGTATTGGCTTCATGATGTCAAGTACTGGTTTCTCACCCAGTTAGATCTTTCTTTACCCTCACATTTTACTTTTTGTACATAGGTTAGCCCCTTCATCTCCTCCCATATTCTTTAATTTTCAAAATCTTCTCCCTTTTTCAAAAGATTCTTGTTTTCTAAACTCGAACCGCTTTCACATTAAACTTGGACTTAGGTCCATGCATTTTCAAACTCTTTTTCTTTAATAAACCATCAACCAATTTAATAATACTTTGACATCTTTCTTAAGACTAAAATTCAACTAACCTCACTCAAACTTTTTTAGTCATTATGGCTTTTACCCCTTTAAATTTTTTTCTCAAAAAAGATTAGACTCTTGTTGATTCTTTGTAGTGATGTGAACTGCTATACTTCTACAATATGTAGTGAAGTGAGACATTTTCCACTTGGTGTTGAGCGATGCTTATTGATGAAATTTAGAGCTCAATCCTCCACTTTGAGTTTATGGAATGCTCCTTTCTTATAATTGTGGGTAGTAAGTATGTTTACCACTCGGATATGACAATGATGTCTATTCTTCTTAAAATTAACCAACACACCAATTTTGGTCTTTTTTACCCGAACTACATGGGTTTTGATTTTAACATTGCACATTATTGGTATGTAGGCCTGGAAATCATTGGAAGTTCTATCAAATAAAAAATTGTAAAAAATATTTCTTTTCTCACCTCCACCATCCATTTTGTACATAATTTTTTATAGCACATATATAAATTTTCAAAGAGGTTCTTGTAGAGTATCATAGATGCTTATGGTGCCTAATACATTCCCTTTGCATAATTAACCCCCGTACCTTGATCTCTATTTTTTTAAGGATTTTATTAGCTCTTTTTCCTAGTCCTTTGGATGAAATAAAAGCGTAGTGGCGACTTCTTTGTTATTTTTACGAGTTCAGTCAATCAATGGCTTAGTCTCAAAGTTTTTTTCCGCTACAATCGCGACTGAGAGGAAAAAGGTACGGAAATCGGTTATGCGAGGGAAAGGTATGAGCACCCCACGCGTATATGGTACTCCATAGAATCCACTTAAGTTTGCTCCAACCTAAGGGTATATTTATCTATGTTTAAGGCTTGATGCTAGAAAGGAATGCATGAAAAAGAAAATGTAGGAAAAGAAGGAAGATTTTACAAATTTTTGCTCGCCTAGGCCCCGCGAACTAATGCTTATGTATCCCTTTCGAGGAATCAAAGCGTCTTAGTTCGGCTCACGTATTTTAGTTTGTTGTGTATTTTTTACTTTGAAAAAGGGGGTTTGAAAGAAAATCCAAGTTGCAAAAAGGAGTTTGAATTGGTTTGTGTTTTTTACCTTGGAAAAGGGTTTTGTAATATTAGAGTGTTTTATGAATTGGAAAGAAAAAAAAAGTTTTAGTTTTAATAAAAATGTAAAAGAAAGTCTAAGCAAAGGGAGCATGCATAAGGAATGGAAAGCAATGGAAGCAAACAAAGATCACATAGGAATAGGGAAAGGGATAGTAAAACATCAACACCTAACAATAATATCAAGTTACCAAAGTAGGATAGAAAGCGATAAAGAGATGGTAAAACATCAACAAGTGCAAAGAATGGCGAGAGGAAAATTCATGGTTGAGTTGGAACAAGTTGGCTCGTGCAAAAGGCGATGGTGGAATGGGCTTCAAAGGTATCAGTGAGTTTAACACCGGTCTTCTAGGTAAGAATTATTAGCGCCTGTTGAGTGATGAGGATTCTCTTATGGGAGGGTTTTTAAAGGGAGATATTACCCAAGGGGCACCATTGATTCAAGCACGGTGAACTACAATCCCAGGTTTGCATGGATGAGCATTCTTAGTGCTAGGTATCTGATAAATAAAGAGCCTCGGTGAAGGATTGCCAATGGGGAAAACGTCAAGGTTTTACACGAAAGTTGATTGCCAAGCAATTATGGTTTTAAGATCACTAGAGTTGATCAAGGAATTGATGTTGATACTAAGGTATGTGAAGCAACTCGATTTTCAAAAATCTTTTAATTCTCAAAAACTAGTGAAATCGCCACCTAATTTTATTTGTTCTAAAAAGAACGGGAAAATATAGATAAAACCCAAAACAAGCGGATAAGGCGGTCTACGTGACCAAAAAAAGTGGGATCGGGAGTCGGTTATGTAAGGGGAAGGTATTAGCACCCCTTACATCCATCGTACTCGATGGGACCCATTTAATTCTACGCATTTGTGTGTGTGTTTATTGCTAAGTTATGAATACCAAAAGGAAATGTTTATTATTATTTTGAGTTTGGCACGGTTTCGGAACCGTGTGCCTACATATTCCCTTGTGCAATGGGAAAGTCAAAACTCTGTAGTTCCTCTTAAAAAGGTTTTAAGTTTGTTGTTTTGATTTTATAAGAAAAATCGTGTATTTAGACATTTCAAATACTTTGAACTAGGACTTGTTTTGTTTGTTTGAAAAGCTTAAGTCCTCGTTCGTATTTGAAACGATTATTACACCCTCTTTATCCGAAAAGAGTTTTTTATGATCGCGTATGAGCGAGAAAAAGATTTGAGTGAGTTGAATTGTTTTTTATGCGGATGAAAAAAGTACCGAACAACGAGGCTAGCGTCTCACGATTCAAATACTAGAAACCCGAGGAACGAAAGTTCGCCCAAGTCGTCTATCACCCAAAATTTTTCTTATGAAAAAGTGAAGTGAAACGAGTTCGCGTTATTTAGGAGTCTTTAAGCCACAGGTCTAGCGTCCAACGACTTAAAGACTAAAGTTTGTTTGGGGGACAAGTTTTTTAACAACTAGTCTAGCGTCTAACGGCTAAAAACTTGTACTTTATTACGAAAAAGATTTTGAAAATGCACTCGACGTTGGATCGAGGTTTGAAACTTTAATTGCGAAAGTGTTTTTGCGATGCAAGTTATGGTTAATTGAACATATAGTCCTAAGGTGCGATAATGGAAAAGAACAAACAATTGTATACAAGCATTAAATAAAGCAAGTAAATAAATTAAAAGCCCATACAAGGTGGCTTAAACAATCTATTGTGTAGGTGCATGCAAGAAATAAATTCAATCAACTAATTAAACGAAACTTAATCAAGTAATTAGTTTAATAAAATTAATTAGGTAAACTAATTAATTTTAAATAACCTAATTAGATAATTAAATAATGTTTAACTAATCAATTAAGGTTTCATTGTAAGCCCAAGAGTAAGCGTGGTGTGTGCAAAGATGTGTGGCCGTTGTGACGACGCTTCAAAGCTTTGTCAACTCAGGGTTAAAAGATGGCTCGCACGAGTATTAGTTTGAAAAAATGTTTTTGGTTTGTGCTTTGTGACTAATAATTAAATAAATAAACAATAAAATATTTACTAGCTATTACATCATGTGGGGAATGGGGGTACAAATTTACAAATGGGGATAATATAAGAAAAATGCTAAAAACTCCCTATAATAACAAAATGTCTAACTAAATAATATTATGTTATCTTTTTTTGTATTTTTGGGATATATTAAATATTTTTATGAGTTAAGTATAATGATAATAATAATAATAATAATAATAATAAAGACAATAGTTATTGAATAAAATAAAAGTTAAACTAATAATAAAGTATTTGCTAAATAATAATAATAATGATAGTAGTAATATAAACATAGTGGTAAGTAATAACAATATACTAGTAATATAAATATAAATAATATAATAATACTAATAGTAATATAAATAATACCTAGTGATAATAATAATAATAATTTGTAGTAACAGTTAGTAATAATAAAAAAAAACAAAACAAAAGAGTATATATAATTTAAGATCTTTAAGAAATAATAAATAAATAAAAAAGGAAAATACCCCAAATGGGTAACAGAACAAATCTGTTTTGATCTCTCCCGCGTTTTCTCTCTTGTTTCTGGGTTTCTCTCACGCGTTTCTCTCTCGCTCTCATCGTGTCATCGCCGCTCTCTCTCATCGGAACCCTCATCGCCGCCTCTCTGTCTCTCTTGGCGCGTCGCGATTGTCTCTCGCCGTTCACGATTCCCCATCCATTCCACGCCGTCGCTTCATTGTCTCACGGAATCGAAATCTCTTCTCTCTCATCGTCATCGCGATCTCTCTGTTTGCATGTTTATCGATTTCTTACATGTTTTGCTTTGATTGTGTTTGTTTACGGATGGTTGGAAAGCAGAAGGGTTTTGAAAACTGTTCGGTTGCTACTGGCGATGATGATGGCGGAGACGCTTGAGTCTCAACCGGTGAGATTGTTCGACACTTTTCCTCTCTTCTTTCTCAATATCGAATAGGGTTTACGAAACATAAACTACGAAGGTGTTTGGAGTGAGAAAATGATGTAAACATGCTTGCTATGTTTTTTCGTTTCTTGTCTATGTTGCTTCGTGTTTGAGTTTTTCGGTTTGGTGAACTGGGTTTGGGCCGATGTCGCTTGTGGTTTTAGTTTTTCGGTTTGGTGGCTGGGTTCTTGAGCTGTTAGCGAGATGCTACCAAATTTTTTCTCCCTTTCGGATGTTGAGAACCCTCCCTTTAAAAGCGATAGGTCTCTCCTCTTTAAGCGATGGAATAGATACTACACTCCTTCCTCGAGAACAGACTGCTATTCCCTTTTCTTTTGCCCAGTGATGCTTTTTGTTTTCTATCTCTTTCCAAGGTGATAGGCGGTAATCCTCTTCTTGTCTTTGTGGCTGCCCAAAGCGATATCAAATGCTATTCTACTTCCAAAATGATGTCATTTTCTATTTCCCTTTTCACTTTTGGGTGAAAATTATACTTGAAAACACTCTTTCCTCTTCTATACTCTTGTTGTGTTAATTACTTGTATGACCCAATTTGCTTCTTACGCTCTGCTGGCTATCTTTGGCTTATCTTGATGACCACATCCCTTGTCTTTTGCTATGTTACACTTCGCTTATGTTGACTTGCTTTTCTTGATAATCACATCCTCTTTTCTTTGTTGGGAATCATTTGGACTATTGCCTTGATTACATTCTGTCTAATGCTTTTGATTATACTTGTTGGGATTATGGCGATTATATATCTGCTGCCGGAAAAACCGTCGCTTTTGTATCTTTTCTTCTGCCGGAAGCGTGAATCATTATCTTTGGTTGTTCGGAAAAACTGTCGCTTTTGTATGCTTGCAGCCCGTTATATGCTTGTTTGTGAACCGGGTTAGCCCGAGATTTGCAAACAAGCCATTTTCCGCCGATGATTAATCTTCAAGCAAGATTCTGAGGCTTTAACGATAAAACCTGATTCCTGCCAAACGCCTAGTGATGAGTCCTCGACAAAAACATAATCTTTTTGATACTTTCTCGCATTTTGTTTATGTTTTGTTTTGCTTGCTAATGCATTTTTTCTCTTTGTTTCATGTGGCGAGTGGAAATCGGATCAAAAGATAGGAAAGCTTGACAAGAAGATGGCGAGGGATGAAGAATAAGCAAGCATGAAGATTGAATGGCGATGTTGGCACGAAGACGGTGACGATTTGAAGATATTGTCGGAGTGTAATTTGTAGTTTTAGGATTTAGAATTTCTTTTGTAGAACATCGCAAACTAAAGACAAACTTGTAGCAATTCTCCTTTTGTAATCTTCAACATAAGACTTGAATGAATGAAATTCGAAATTCAAATTGCCAATGTCGATAATAGTTTTAGGACTTATAAATTTGAGATGAAACACTATGAATTTGTAACAAATCTTGTAGTTTGGAATTGATATCAATGTAAACCATTTGAGTTTGAATAGATATTGAGTAATTCTATTATTGCTTGTAACAATCTTGGATTGTTCTTTTGAAATTTGAATAGAATTTGAATGTTGAATGAACAATATTTCCCTTGCACCTTAAATCTCTCGCCATGGTATTTGTAAGAACAAATTTCTTTTACAATAAATTTCCATAGAACAAATGGCATTATTCCATCCTCACTTTGAAATTCTAAACGAAACCAGAATGAAGTTGTTCTGAAACTTGAGTTAAAAATAACCTTCTGAACTTCCTTTTCGAATTTGAGTTAGAAATGCCCACCATTCTTAAACAAAACGACAAAGCCAACAGTAGCCACTTTTAAAATGAACCTTGCCAATGATGCCTTTGAGGAAGCGATATTTATCCCGATTCTCAATCAACCTCCCATTGGTAGATAAAACATCAACAAAAATGCGCACATATGAGAAACTTTTAATCATAAACCAACGGATGATTTTGCTCCAAACTTTTTAATCTGATGCAAGCGAAACATACGAGAACGCATCCGAGAAATACCAGGTCATTCACATCCCTGAATCCATGCATATTTTCTTTCAAAGAAACCCGCAACAGTGATGATGACAAGCAGGACGAACGTCTGAGTGTACAACCTTAAAGTCCGACAGAGGAAATCACAATGACCAAGAAACTCAATCTCGAATGAATACAAGAGCTCCTTATATTAATTGTCAACATAACTAAATTTCATATTCTTTGAAAAGCTTGACAAATGAGCCACACGAATTTTATAAAAATAAACGGAGGGTAAATTTTGGGGTGCGACAGTATGGGACCTTATTGACATTGATTTTAGGTGTTGGAAGCGAGATCTTATACAAAACAACTTTGATTCGTTAGAGGCGAACCAGATAATCAGCATGAAAAGGATGGTTGCTATTCGGCTAGATCGACGTATCATTGTTGTATGCAAGGTTTTTTTGCTCTCCAACCGGGACCTTCGGTTCCACCCCTACAGAAGTTGTGGATGTTGATTTGGAAAGCCCGTCGAAAAACATTCTGCCAACTAAAGTGAATCTCTAGAAAAAAAAGGTATTGCTCTTGATGTCTCTTGTGCTTGTTGTAACTCAGTGCCTGAAATCGCTCAACTCTGTTCATGGAGTGTGACTTTGCTAGGCAAGTTTTTTCTTCTTCTATCCTAAGCTACCGTATACACGGGAATCTGGACATAAGCGATTGGATTTTGAGCCTGTTGTCATGCAATGGCATCTTTAGCTCTCAAATCTTGTGTGTGCTTATCCATAAGGTGTGGAATGCTAGGAATTTGCTGCTCTACCAGCATAAACTTACACCCCCGATAAGGGTGGTAGAGGAAGCCTTGGTGGTTGTTGGGGAATTCAACTCGAAGATTCCATATGTGTGAAAAAAGGTATTCCTTCTATTTTGGAGTTGGATTATGTTGGTGCGGATATCACCATAGTTCAAGTTGATGTAGGTATTTTTGCGGATGAATCGGTTTCCATTGGGTTCGTTTTTAAGCATTATGGTTCAGGTGTTCTTTTTACTGCAAGTAGAAGGGACCAACTTACAATTACCCTAGTTTTGGTTAAGATGCTTGCCATTCGATGGTGTCTGAAAACTACGCTTTCCCTGAGGTTAGAAAAACTTCTGGTTCAATTGGATGCTAAGATGGCAGTAGATTGTATCAACTCTTTGGTGGCTTTGGCAGACCTTGAGCCAATAGCGGCAGATTGTAGATTTCTTCTTAACGAATTCAAACTTGGTTCTATTATGTTTTTTAGCAGGACCTTTAATATTGATGCTCACAATGTTGTTGGCTTGGGCCATAATTTTCGAAGATTATCTGGCTTTGGAGTCTAATGTAATTTTTTCTTCTGCTTATCATTAATCGAAAGCATCTTTTTAATAAAAAGTTATTTTTTCACTGCAGATGTACAACAAAATGCTATTTTTTAAAAATCTATAATTTTAATTTAATTATTTAGCTCGTAAGAAGTGAAAAGAATGATAAAATCTAAATTTGTTAATCGAAGAAGCTCTATACAAAGATAAGCGCTACCAGTCAGTATAGTATTGAGATTTATAACCAAGGACACTATCTTCCTTGGGATATATTAATTTTAAGACTAATGTTATTCATACACCAAAATTCTACACTAATACTTACATCAAACACTATTCACCGTATTTATACGGTGAATAGTGTTTTTAATAAAAATATATATTTGTGAACAGTAATATATTATTATAATAATATTTTTTTATAAATAAATTATATTTTTTTAATAATAAAATAAAATTGGTTAGTGAAATATAAAAAAAGGTTAATGAAGTGATTAAGTTGGTTAATAAACGTTAAAATATAAAAATTAATTTTAATAATAGAATAAGGTTAATATAAAGTAAAAAGTTGGTTAATAAAATATTGAAGTTGGTTAATAAATATTTAGATATCATAAATAATTTTTACTAATAAACTAAAGTTGGTTAATGAAGTGTAAAATGTTGGTTAATGAAGTTATGAAGTTAGTTAATAAACACCCAGATAATTTTTACTACTAAATTATTTTTAATATTTAGTCATTTATTAACCAACTTCATCACTTCATTAACCAATTTTTTATATTTCATTAATCAATTTTATTTTATTATTAAAAAAATATAAATTTTTTATAAAAAAATATAATTATAATAATATATTACTGTTCACAAATATATTTTTTATTAAAAAATAATATTCACCGTATATATACGGTGAATAGTATTTGATGTAAGTATTGGTGTAGGATTTTGATGTATGAATAATATTACTCTAATTTTAATATGCTTTAAAATATAATGATATTGGGTTTGGTTTGGGTGACTTTGGGTTTGTGTCACATTCTCTCTATCTCTCTTTTCACTAATAATTCTCTCACATCAAAATAATATATTTTAATTTGGATAAATATGTTTTTGATCCTATAAATATTTTAATTTTTATTTTTAATCATTTTTTTAATATAATATATTTTAGTCTCTACAAATTTTTTATGCATGCAATTTTAGTCCCTACTATTTTCTAAAATTCTAAAAAAAAAATTAATTATCCTTAAACTTCTAAATTTTTAAATAACTTTTTTCATGCATGTTTAGAATACTATACAATATTTCTTTACTAAATTTTAGAAATTTTTAAAATGAAAAGAATTAAATAAAAAAATTTAAATTTCAAAAGATTTGATAAAAGTAATGAAAAGTTCGATTTAAAAATCAAATTTTAAATTCTTTTTTTCGAGAAACTTTTTATAACGTTTTAAAAATATCTGTAAAATAATTATTCAAAAATACACATCGGTTTAATAAGAAGGACTAAAACAACACGTATAATAATTTTGCGATAACCATTATTCAAAAATTTTTTTTAAAAGGACCAAAATATAAGATCGCATATTTATAAGGACTAAAAACGTATTTAACCCTTTTAATTTTTTTTTTCCATCTTCACAATAGCAAAATAGCTAAAGTTACCAAAGTTACACAATAACAAAGTCATCCAAGTCATTCCCAATGATACTCTAGAATCCACATAAATTAAGGAATTAAAAAAAAAAAAAAGTACTTGGACAATGCTGAGAAGTGGTCTCTTCATGAATTACAAACCCAAAACATTAGAAACCAATTACTTTTATGATTTATAAAATTTAAAGTGACAAAATCATACCTCCTTTATATTGAGAAGGAGTTCCATGGAATGGGAGAAGAGAGGAATAAGTAGGATGTCAGAAATATTAGCTCTCAGTAAGTTGGGAAAACATTTAACCATTCCTCCTGTGTTTGGAGTAACTTTCCTCTTAAGATGTACAAGTTCTTCATTTGTTTTCAATTGCAATTCCTCTACAGCAGGGAAAGCTAAGAAAAAGCTGATCATATGTTTATCAGCTCTGGATTGGACATTATCCAAACGAAGAGTTTTGATAGAAGAGACATTTACTTGAGGAACATTTTCCCTAATGTATATGTTTGTCAACTTGAGAACAGTGAGAGTCTTACAAGTGAGTAGGTTAGAAAGAGGTTTCGTCTTAAAAGGTACACACAATGGGTTAAGTTCTAGGGTTTGAACACCTCGGGGTGTTGAAATTTTTGGGTTCGAAACACATGAGACGGAACAATAGTATTGGTAATTTGATATCACAGGATTCTATGACTGAGCTTCTGAGAATACACCAAACATATCAAAAGTCGGGACAGAAAGCCATATTGGTTTCCACCTCTTTGAGAGGATGCTTGTGCTTACGGCTAATTTAGTAGGAAGAAAAGAGAGAATGTGACACAGAATTGAGTCAGGAAGGTCACTAATCTTATTGGCATTGGCTGATCTATATTTGGCTGAAATAGATGGCAATGGTTTTGGCTTGTACATGACTGTTGCAAAACCAAAACTAATGAATTATGGTTTGGTTAAACAAATTGATGATGAAGAAGTAGGATTTAGTGGCACTAAGGTTTTACTTTATAGAAGGAGGACAAACCTAATTCTGAAACATATATGCATTTAAATACGGAGTAATAAAACATAAGGGATTTCAAGGAGCTAACTGCTTTGTCGTTGTTGAGAAATTGTTGCCAAAAGAAACGTACACTTTGAAACAAACAACAAAATCGACATATATATTTAGTTAGAATACAATGAGTATAAAATATATTTCAAATGAATCAGTATTTTTATTTAAAATTAAAATGATCTAACTTTGAATATTTTTTAAGACTAAAAGAAAATTTAAAATTAAAATTTCATAAAAACTTATTTATTAAAAAATAATCATTACATAGTCATCTGTATGGTGAAAATATTTTTTAAATAAAACTATGTCATTTAAATATTTTTTCAGAAAATCAAATTACTCTATTTTTTAAAATTATTGATAATTCAATTAAAGAAATATTTACCTAGTGTTAAATTTATATTCAGTGTTAAATTTTTTACTTCGTATTCTTTATTGTGATGAATAAATTGTTACTAAAATATTGAAAATCATGTTTGGTTTTTAAATTACGTTTACCAAAACAAAATTTGAAAAATGTAATTATATAAAATATGAGATGCAATCTTAAAAAAAATTTAATTAAATGAATTTTATATAGTAAAGACTTTTAGTGAAATTTAAATAGCATAATTTTATATAAAATATTTTAGTACTAGGAACTTGAGTAAACGAGTTTTGCTTCTCAATATTTTAAAATTAATATTATTTTCTTTGAAATTTTATCATCATCCTAGTTCCAAAACTATTTTTATACCCAACTTCTTGGTCCTAATTTTTTAAATAAAATAAAATTATGTCATTTAAATATTAACTATGTTTATAGAAAATATTTAAATAAAGATTTAATCTAATCAATAAATAAAATTATTTTTGATAAAAATATATTTTTATTTAATTTTTAATATTAAACTTAGTAGAAAATAATTCAGTATGATATTCTTTACGTGGAATTTTAAAATCTTAAACGTTAACTAGATCTAATGATTGATATTAATAGTTCTCGTTTCTCATAATACATATCAGTTCTCTAGAATTTAAATTTAAAGAACGAACTTCTGAAATTATGAAATTTTAAAATTTTAAAATTTTGTAAGCGTCGTGATTTTTTTAGAGACCGGGTCCACTAGTTTGACTGATTTAGTAACTATACATTTTTGTTATAGAGACCAATTTATTGAACTGAGTTATCTGATTTATTCATGTTTAATAATGTGGATCGACCAGTAACACAATGTTTCAAACAATAAACTTGTTACTCAGTACCCTCGCCAATTTAATGATTGATCCAATTTTTAAAATATTAGTTATTCAAACGCTTAGATATTGATATTGTATTCCAACATTTTATACCAATACATCATTTATAATTGTAGATGTGACGAAAGAAGAGAGATCAACTATATAACTAATACAAAAAGATAAATGTTAACTCTCTAAATTGTCATTTTCTCTTCCAAAAATTACACTACAAAATACTCTAATTGTAATTAATAAGTGCTAAACTTAACTCGCTCACACTTCTCCATCTTTCATCCAACCATCCTCCATCCTTCATCCAACCATCTACATCATCAATCAATTTAAGAGAGAATCTAAGAGTGCATCTTTTGTTTTCCAAGTTTCAGGGTTTCAAAAACTATTTCTTCTCCTTTCATATTACACTGCGCTACTCTTACTATCATATATCTTCTCCATTCTTCAATTTTTCCTCTTCATCTCTCACTTTATTTACCATTTATGAGTCAAAGATGTTCACAAATAATGATTACGAAATCAAGGAAATAGGTTTCGATCAACGAGTCCTTAAAGTAAATGGAAAATATTTAAAAAAAATATAAACATGCACTTCAAGAGATTCAAGTTGCAGTAAAATAAAGCATATATATATATATATATATATATATATATATATATATATATATATGGTAACCAAATTGGCAAGAAGCCAAAATGGTCACCGTCAGTTCAAAGAGCTTACAAAAAAGGCAAGAATCAAGGGCCAACACTAATAGAGATTACACAAGTCTGCTAGAAGCTAAAGACGAAATCAAGATTTTAGGTCCCTGAAGCAGGTCTTTTCCATAGAAATCTTGTCATCAAGACGCATTTTCTTTGCCATCAGTCGACTGATGCTTTCCTTGAGCCTGAGGGATGTTTCACCATGGGTTGTGCCATCAAGAGTGCTTTGTCAAATTTCATCTTGTGTCAGGAAACCGCTGGTTAAATCAAGTAAGGATTTTTTATGTTACAAATCAATAATTTTTTGTTGAAGCTCGTCAACTTGGGTTTGATAGGCGGTGATTTGCTGGTAAAGAGAGGAACATCAATTATGATATTGAGCTTCAAGCTCGACCACGTTCTTTTCACAAGATTCATTCAACTCCCACTCGACCCTTATCTAGTTAGTTTTAGTTTTGAGTTGGCCATCGACATGCTTATAGAATGCAAGATCTTTTGCAAGTTAGCTGAAGAAAGCTTCAAAGTCAAATAGGTATTGAGCCAGGGACTCAGGAATAATATGTTGAGAAATGGCGTCAAGCAGTTTAAAGATTTATGCTGCCATCCAAACTTCATCTTGCACCACGTCCAAGAATTCATCCTCAAACAAATAAGATTTGAGTTGCCGACGCTGGAGATTTATCTCAGGGCTGAGTTCGGAGGTAGAGAAAGATATGTTTTGAGAAGGGGTCGATGCATACCGGTATTTTTGAAGTTTTTTGAGTGCTTCTGCTGGATTTTGTTTCTTTGGGGTTTGAATCTCCATTAGGACCACAGGACGATCATAAAGTGCATCTTGGATAAATGGAGTTTTGTCAAAAGTTGGGTGTCTTGATCGAGCGTTATCAATGATTTGGGAATGGCCTCATCGGAGCCATTAGTTTAAGAGAGTTTCTTGCCTTCGCGACCAATATGGTGTTGAGGGGTTCGTTTAAAAGAAGACCAGGTCGATACGTTTTAGATTATTTCCCTGAAAAGTTCCCTAGGATCAGTGATTACTCAAGAATGGAAAACATGTAAAGAAAACCTAGACACCGGGAAATAAGGAAAGGCTTTGGGAGCAGAAACTAAATAAAGTAGAACATACCTGGGTTGATTGAGTTCTGATAGTGGTAGAAACCGATAATGGCCATAGTGTGATGTGTCAAATAGGCGAAGCGCTAAAAGCATCAATGAGTCTTTGCAAGAAATCGGGTGCTAAGAAGTACTTTTCCTAAAACTAGGACCACCATTGGTTAAAAAAATTAGTAGCAAAAAAGGAGTGTTCGAACTGAAAAATAGGAAGCTCGAGGGATTGGGTAGCCTCGTGGACTTCAAGGAATTCCATGTGATCATCAATAGTCAGTGGCCCGCCGACCCACATAATATTGGCGAGATTGGAGAATATAGATTTGGGCAGCATTTGGCTAAGCCCAAATTGACGTTCCACTAGATTTGGTTGATATGCCATAAAACCGTAACCATCTTGTTTAGTGTCTGCTCGGAAATAAAGGGATCTTTAAACCAATCTGGTCCAAACTGACGTTCTACAAAAGGAGCCATAGCTGAAACGAAATGAGTAGCATCAACGAACAAGTTAACATATTTCATGAAAATATGCCTGTCAAGGTTTTATTGTGAGGTCATTAGTAACAACCTAAGACCCTCAAGTGACCTGCGTTTATTTAGATGCGATATAACTTTAGAAACGGGGTAACCCAATTGATACTCGAAGGTATCATGCAGACATTGTTGTAGTAGCCAAAAGGGACCCAAGAGAACACAATATTGTTGTTGTCAAGAAGGGATTTTAACTAAGAGGAGGCTTCTCCTAAAGCATGGTATAAACACGCTAACAAAAGCTTACCTAAAGAAATGTTGCGCCCTTCATGAAGTTGGATGGCTAGCAGTGCAAGATTTGAGGATGGTACTCCTGGACATAACAAAAAACAAGAGAGCCAAAAGGTGAGAAAATTTATGTGTTCGCTATCAATAACAGTGGTCTGGCCGGTAACATGGTAGGTAGCTATGTATAGATTCAGATAGTTGCATTTGAATTGAAACGAATGATGAGTCGACATAGAATGGTCGAAAGTTTCATTGAGAGGAAAAGCTCGGTGATTGCTGCAACGTCAAACAAGGTAGGCGTTAACATGCCACAAGAGAATTGGAAGGTGTTCGTCGAACCTTCCCAAGAAAAGAGTGAGGGCAGGATACAATTGAGGTTGATTATGGGGGATTTCCTCAACAATTGGATGACGTTGAAAATACTGACGTTTTTCCATTGGACTTGTTGTTGTTCTTGAACTTTGTCGAGCCAAGCTATGTAAGCTTTATGATCAGATAAAGACATTAAATGACATACATGGGCCATTTGATCCATAAACCTAACGTTAATGGGTTTCATTTTGTTGAAAGTAAAAAGGATGGTGGAGTGAAAATAGGAAAATGACCGTGAACCTTCTTAGGGTGTATTTTCTTAGTTGGATTTAGCCCTTGGAATGCAAAAAAAAATCTCTCCAACAATGAATAGGAACAACATTTGTCATTTCCATTTTTTCTTTGGTTTTGCATCAGGATATGGCTCATGGATAAACTCCAAATTTTCTTCTTCAGAGATGAAAAACTTTACCAGATTATTACCGGTGCGAAAAGGTGGGCATGTAGAAGCAACCATTTTTAGAAGGTGAAGAGTTGTTTGCTCACAAGTTCTGCAAAAATCGTGAAAAATGAAGACTAACAACGCTAAGCGTGAAAGAGTATTTATATAGGCGTGGGAAGTTTGTTAGCCATTGACAAGTGGGGACCATCAGTTAGTGGTGTTTAAGAACTAAACCCATAAGTAAAAGAGTTAGTAGGGTTTGTTAAAACCCCGTGTCCTAGAAACTAAGAGACATCATGAGAAATAATGGATTGACATGGGGAATAATGGCGCAAAAAGTGACCATTATATCGTGTGACGTCACAGGAAAAGACACGCGGTCGAAAATTCAAAAGTCATAAACGCGAAGGTTCTTAGTCAACAAGAGCTCTAGCGAAACTTGGCCTTTGGGGGGAAATTTGTTGACAAGCAAAATTTCGACTCAAATATTAGGCCAAGGGTTAGGTAATATCCTTGACAATTAGGAGCATCAACAAGAGTTATGGGCATGTCGACAAGATTCTAGGGATTACGCTTCGAAAACGGTCGACAAGATAGTATCAAGCGCGAGGCGGAATCGATAAACAATTAGACAAGTCTGGAGCAAAATCACAGGGCGGTAAAATCGATTATCAACAAAGAGTTTTGAAGCAAAACATGGAAGTTTCAAAAGTAGTGTTACACGAACCAGTAATATGAGTGGCTCAAGTAACCGTCGACGATTACATTTTTTTTATTTAGTTAAGCAAATTTTTGCATTCATTTTAAAGGCCACATCTTGTAACATTGTAAGTAAGAGATCACTCAAAGTACCAACGCATAGAGAAACGAGTCAGATCTGAAAAGATGCACGATTACGTCCACTACCTCTAAATTCAAAGCACTTTTATCTGTATTTATCTTTTACAATTTATCTACCATTTATTTGTCATTGTTTTTCTCATTCGCGCCTTGATCTTGTCAAACACCCAAAACACCATCAAACTTAACATGATAGTCTATGAATCTTGTAGTTCATCCTGCAAGTAACCTTTAGTTAAGAGATTAGAGATTGTTCGCGAGAACCCCATAACATACACATACAATATGAGAGTCAAATCAGACATCACATGGTAATGATATTAGTGGAAATGGATCACTAGAAAAAATCACTAATTGGATTTTTAAATATAAACAAAATGTGATATATATATATATATATATATATATATATATATATATATATATATATATATATATATATATATATATATATATATATATATATATATATATATATATATATATATATATATATATATATATATATATATATATATATATATATATATATATTAATTTTAAAATTTATTTAATGTGAATGTCATTTATTTTCTCTAAGTAATTAATAAATAAATAAATTTATAGTAGATAAATTTGTTAATTTTGAAATCAAAATTAATTAAATTTAAATGTAAAATATAATTGATTTTAAAATTTATTTTAGATAGTTGTGAATTTATTTTGTTTTTAGCATGAAACACAATCTATTAGATCATTTTTTATAGTTTATTTTGTTAGTTTATAACTTATTTTTTAGACGCTATTTCAAATAACGTTTTAGCTTATGAGTTATAACTTAATATTTTTTCTTCCTTTTTTATCTTTAATATTTTAACAAAAATTCACTTTTATCTTCAATAATTTATTTTAATTTAAAATAAAATAATTATATATTAATTTCTTTTATGTCATTTTATATTTATAAGTTAATTGAACCGCTAATATTACTATACACTTCAATCAATTTATTAGTCATCAGTCTCAACTATCAACTATAAATTATATATTATTAATCATCAACAAATTATAAACTATCAGTAATGAGCTACCTTATCAATTAATCGCTATTTTTATCAAACATACCCTTAATCTATTTAACTAATTACTTTTTGATCATACATTATTTTCAAAATCTACAATAAAAAAAACCATATTTAACAAAAGATACTTTAAAGAATATACCTTTTCGGCGGCTGTGCGTCTCATTTCTTGTACATGCCTCTTTATCGCCTTTAAGCATTTCTCATTTCAAATTTAAATATTTTGAATATTAATAATACTATCAATATATGGCCTGTAGCTAAAACATATCACTAATATGATCATACATTTTAATTGTACAAAAAAAAAAACATATAATATGATTATAATATGAGTTTAATAAATATACATTAGGATAATATTGAAAGACAAGCCCAATTTAGACTATAAATTTTCGGTTTTGTTGTAATTCTATTTTAATAATTAGAAAAAATGAATTTAATATATATATTATTATTAAAGATATATAATAAAAATATATATTTTGGTCTAATAAAAATTAATTATTTAGACATGTGATGCATTAGTTTAAAAATATAATAATAATTATTTATATATATATATATATATATTTAACTTTAAATATTTAAAAATGAAATATAATGTTTTAATCTTATATAAATTCCTAAATTTTCTATAGGAATAAGTAATATTATAATCTATAGTGTTAGTGTGATCCAGATTAAGCGGAAAAGTATCATCCGTTAGATGAATCAAACGCTCCAGATCTTGCATCTTAGTCTATTCGTTGGTGGTGCACAGTATGATATTTTCGATTAACCATAAGTCATTCTAAAACCCACTTCGGCGAGAATCGATTTGTTGTTGTTTGGATCTGTGAATTCCGCAAAGATGGTAACGAAAACGGAAGAATCTGAACTGAACAATCTAGAAATCCAGGTCGATAATGGCGGCGGAGGAGCTTGGGAGTATCTTTCACTCGTCAGGAAACTCAAGCTCCGCCGCTCTGATAAAGTCCTCAAGCACGGTTTGTCCATCTTGAATCATTCTAAACAACGATCCAACCTCGGTGCCGAAGGTTAGTTTCTCCACAAACCTAATTTTCAATTTTGTTTTTTTTGTAATTATTATGGTTTGATTTTGTGTAAGAGTAATTTTATGCAAATCAATTTCAGTTTATAGTGGTTGTGATGATTGATTTATTTATTTTTTCGATTCAGAATGGACTTTGTATGAACAGGTTGCAGTTGCGGCTATGGATTGTCAAAGTCTTGAAGTTGCTCAGGTTGATCTATTCTATTGGTTTATTGTTTTTTGATGTGAATCTCACTCGTAACTCACTTTTGGAGAGGTGTTTTTTGGTTTTTGGTTTGGAATGATTTTGAGGTGTTTGGTTCTTTTAAAGTAGAATTGATTCTTACTGAAGCTAGAATTTGTAGCTTTTGATTTTGAATTTATACGCGATTTTCCATTGAAATTTACTGTTCAGCTCAATTTTGAATAAAGTTATCCAAACGTAATACATTCAACTCATTTTTAAC
Organism: Vicia sativa; assembly: GCA_021764765.1. NCBI lineage: Eukaryota > Viridiplantae > Streptophyta > Magnoliopsida > Fabales > Fabaceae > Vicia > Vicia sativa. The sequence goes on from CM038795.1 coordinate 87,152,348, forward strand.
CGGAATCAATTTTACAGAATTAGTTCACTTAAAACTATTTTTTTTTTCACCGCAGAACCAAACTTATGCATACGCTATTTAAATAAGCTGTCTCATATAGTGTCACTAGTAGCCTATAGAAATAAGTTGAAAACAATTTATGAATATGTTGTTAGGTATTTAGATAAGCTCTCCTGGACAGTGTCACTGATATTTTCGCCTGTACAATGTACATAGTCTCAAACTAGTCAAACCAAACAGTCTCTTACTTTCTTGTAACTTGACTCACTTATGATATTGAGATACTGGGAAATGCATGTTTTAGATCATAGATGGTATGGTTTTATAAGAAATCTTGTTTGCTTTTGAAGTGTTGGTTTTACTTTCCTGTCACTTGACTCACTTATATAGAAATCTTGCTGTCCTTCGTAATCTTTATGTTGCCTGAATTGAGTATTTGCTACAGGAGTTTTTTTTCTTCATATATGATGAGAAATCTTTTTGTTTTAGAATTGACGGTTGATCGGATTTCACTTCTTTATTAGGATTGTACCAAGGCTCTTCGAAAGAGGTTTCCGGAGAGCAAAAGAGTTGGTAAGTTTATACTTTCTTAGCCTTCTATACCTTTTCTGTGTTGTGGGTTTGAGTTGCTCGAATAAATAGCCCCGTCAACACAGCTCTTGCTACAGTCTACACAAGAGGCATTATAAACATAATAATAATGACAACAACCAAGCCTTATCCCACTAACTGGGGTCTGCTACATGATCAAATTCCACCGTTATGTTCTATCCAATATCATGTTTCTATCCAATAAACTTAAAGGAAAAATAAATAAATATTTAAGTGGCATCACCTGATCTTATAGACACCTGCAAATGTAGTAGTTGTCCGATTATCAAATGTGACTGCTGTTGAGGTAGACGTAGCAATAGGTTGCTGAACTGGGTTTATTTGATGAAATATGCCTTTTAATTTGTTAGGTACCATATATGTATGTGTAGGCCCAATTTTCCTAGGCCCTTTTGTAGTCATCCAAAGAGGAGAGTTAGAGAAAGGGAAGTTATTTGTAGGAGAGAAAAGAGAAAGGGTCGAGTTTGTTATAGATGGGCTGAAGGATAGAGAAGAGGTATCTTTGGGGGGAAATAATTTGCGTAGTTTTGGATAGAGAATATTGTTCTCAGTAGGAGCTTGACTCTATGAGCATTAGGATATTTTGCAGTTATAGAAATAATACACTATTGGGCAGTGATGATGCAACTGCGCTGCAACTTTGGGTCACGACTAGGCTAAGAAACCATATATTTTAATTAACATTCTAGTAGTAGTTACATTTAAAACTTCTAAAACTTAGTGATAATTATAGTTGTAATGCTTACTCCCAAAACACAAGCAACTACACACACCCTTCACTGATTATTGATGCCCAAGTCTGGTTTCTTGAACAAATTTTGGCATTGGTGTGATTAACATGGATGATTTCCATTCGTTCAAGAGGGATGCTATATAATGTTAATACATTCATAGTTTGGAATCCAAATGAGTTTGTTTAGCATATGCACGTTCTTGCTAATTCTGTTTACTTTGTTTGTGGTGACTAATTTTTACAGGCAGGCTGGAGGCAATGTTGCTTGAAGCAAAAGGCTCATGGGAAATGGCAGAAAAGGCTTACTCAAGCCTTTTAGAGGACAACCCTCTTGATCAAGTAAGCTTGCTTAACCTTACTGGGAAAAAATTGGGAGGGGGAACTGTCAGTTAGTTGTTCAGTTATAATTTATACCCTACGTGATGAAACAAACCTTGTACTAATAATGACTCTTTTTTTTATTGTTGTTTTGTCAATTTGACTTGATAATATATGTCATTCTTTTACTTTAACCTATAAAAAAGACTAGCTGGTTGAGACTACAAACCAAAAAGGACAACCTGATGCTTAAGGTGAAATTTTTTTTGTAGTCTTGCTCAGCATGTGCAAGAGGCGGATTTTGTGACTTGAACCTGTTATCTCCAGTCATATGACAACTGCGCCAAGGCTTTCTTGAGTTTTGAAAACCTAACTTTTCTTTTTGGCTGTGTTGTTGTACAGACCATCCATAAGAGGAGGGTGGCTATGGCAAAGGCACAAGGCAATATTTCTGGGGCTATTGAATGGCTTAATAAATATCTGGAAATGTAAGACAGCTATTAATTTTTTGCCTTTTGAAGTTGAAAATAAAAGGAAAATATTACTTATAATTTACATCTGACAAAAGAACATATATCTGAACTATTTTTCTCACTTTCACAGATTCATGGCAGATCATGATGCATGGAGAGAACTGGCTGAAGTATACTTATCCCTGCAAATGTAAGATTATTTTTCCATTTATCTTTCAGTGGGGATTTATTTATGTTGCTAATTATTAATCTTCCTTTATTTTTTGAATGTGTCTTTCCGCTAGGTATAAACAAGCAGCATTTTGCTATGAGGAAGTGATATTAGCTCAACCAACTGTTCCACTCTATCACTTAGCATATGCTGATGTAAGTAACTTCTTTAGGAATTATGATTAACATCATCTTGATTTTATCCAAGCTTTGCATTGTATCCTAGAGATACACAGGTTAACCTGGTAAGAGTTATACACATCATCTTGACTTCAATGGCATTGTGGTATTGCTAGGTACTTTATACACTTGGTGGATTAGAAAATGTCCAAACTGCGAAGAAATACTATGCATCCACTATTGACTTAACTGGAGGCAAGAATACCCGAGCACTATTCGGTATATGCTTGGTGAGCTCTTTCTCCTTCTCTTTCATATTTTGGACTACTTACGAAGTTCATGATTCTGTTATCTGAATATAAGTCTGCGTAGGTAGATATCATATTTTCCTTCATAGATTGTTATTTTTCTTCTCAACAACTCAGGTTTTCTGGATTTTTCTTTCAAACTTATTCACTTATATGCTTGAAAACTGAGTTTTTCCCCTTTTCTCCAGTGCACTTCTGCTATTGCGCAACTTACAAAAGGAAAGAACAAGGAAGACAAAGAAGGATCACAGTTACAATCTCTAGCAGCGAAAGCGTTGGAGAAGGATTACAAGCAGAGAGCTCCTGACAAGCTCTCTCAACTTACAACTGCCTTGAAGAGCTTAACATTGTCGTCGTGATGCAGCACTTCTTAAATATTGTTATGTAACAAACTTTTTCACTTTATTAGATCAATACCATAATGAATCATCATATTTAGAATTCGGCATTTATTTTATTTTCTATTTTAAAATGAGAATTCATCCTGTTCTGCTTTTTACCTTCCGTAATAAGTATTCATATTTATCTAAAGAAGTGAAAGTTTTGATGACATTGTGGCTCTAAAATATTGTGATAAAACTTTCATAATGAATGTGATTTGACACTGTATTTCCTTTCTTCTTAACTCTGAGAAAATTACTTTAATTGGTCTAGTTCATATACTATTTGTTATTTACTCTGTCGTTTACACATCCACATTAATTGTGGTCCTTGCCACATCACTGGAACAATTTTCCATTTCTAGAGTATTAAGGTGCATATAGCAGCCTTTTATTATTGGGTTATTATGGTATCCACTCCAGGCCCATCTCAATCCCGCAAGACATGCATCCTTATCGGACGCTGTTATGTTTCCCTTAAAAAATGGGCACTTCTTTGGTCAACTGGGACACTTTTAGTATCGTCTTGTCTATTCAAATTTCAGAGCACATGTAATAACTATATTAGAGATGTACACTTCTTGAGGAACTTTGAGAGTTTCCTATCATTTACATTTCTTTAACATTTTAGAATGTAAAAAGTAGAAGAATGAATGTGGCATGGAAGAGAAAAATGTAAAAAAATACTTGCAAGTTAAAAAACTTAGGGCATTGAAGATTATCTTAGAAACACTTGTTGGCTAGTACTTGTACTTGCATATAAGTTGGATGTCATGTTTCATCAAAGAATTTGAAAGTAAATAAATTGTAGTTAATAAATAAATTGTAGTTAATTAATAAGTTGTACTTCATTATAACTGACAATTTTACTTGAACTGAGTAACAATAAGTATGGTACTGAAACTGTAAAATTCTCATTTATTAAGTTCTCGTTAAAGCAATAATATGAGAGACCATCCTCTTCAATAAAGAGTGTGACTTTATCATGAGTATCCATTCTCTTGGCAATATCAACCTTACGAAATTGTGAATAAATCTATGTGCAAGGGTTACTACTAATCCTTGACAGTTGGAGCTGAAGATGCAGCCAAAGGCAATAGTTGCAATTTAAATTTCGAACTAATGCAGATAGGGAAAATACACTCTCGGTCTCATCAAGTGTTAAAATCTGCTAGACTATGGAAATTGTTTCCAGATCATATCTATCATCTATTATTCTTGTTATTCGTTGCATAACAGACGTTCTTTAAAAGATATACATCTGAATTCAGCAAACTTCATACTAACTGTGGGATTACAAAACAAGAGATCACAGCATGAAAAATACATTCCAAGTTGTCAAGCACTTAACCATGTAGAACAGTTCCATAGCAGGATTTAGCAGAAAATACCAGACTAGATAATTCTTGCACAAAGTTTCGGGGTCTATGCTAACAACTCTTAGGAGTTTGTCATGCAAAGTGTGTGTCTGTTGGGATGACAAGCGTGTAAAATGCTCCTTGCATAGCTACAAACAAGTTTACAAAAGGATCTACAGGAGTGTGAAGTTATAGCCTGTGTTGGAGTTTGAGAAGAATAGCTATCATATGCAGTGGAGCCATCACTTTTGAAACAGATACCATGTCAAGAATGATAAGAAAATTATAAATAAAATTTTCTATATAGCCTGAAGAGTTATAGTATGTTTGGTTTAGCGGCAAAGAATGCAAAATCACGGTAAAAATTCATGGTAGCCTAGATGCTCCTTTTTGTAGCTTTTTATTCACGGTGGAATTGACCATAAACGCGCGGTGGGATTGCACAAACGCGTATCCAAACACACGCCTAGAAGATTTCTTCACATGAGGTTTGCAAATGCTGCCCAACATTCTTAAAAATGGAAAGACAACAATGATTCACAAACAGTGGCAGAATGGAAATCGTATTAACAGAGCAAACTAAAACGATATCCAGCCTACCAGCATGTTAATATAAAATTGGTCAGAATCTCATCCAATTTGCGCTAAATATTCTCATTCACATCTCAAATGTAGAGCAGAAAACTAGTATAAACCTTCGAGAGCATGAAGATAGCTTCACCATCTCAGTTCCCTGAGCAACAAGCAAATAAGAAAGCCTCCAACAGTCGTAAAAAAAGAAAGAGCATTGACATTCATTGTAATTAGGTGACTGTCTTCTTCAACCTTAGCTCTCCTAAGCTTATGATTGTCGTAACTTTGCAATAATTGTGCATTATCAGTTTGGAGTATCCACATTACATATTTGATAAAATGATTTCTCGATGCAAAAAAGTGAAAACAAACAGCAGCCCGGAACTGTGTATAATTAATTGTACGTGCGTACACTGATAAAAAAATATCGACATGTACTATCTGTTTGTTAATCGGAATACTAAGTTGCAAAGCATGAGAAACAAACTTGAAACAAAATGGATCATAAAATTAACACCTCAAGGCAAATATACAGCCATTTGTATTGCCAAAACAAAAGCCCCTGATCTGTTCAAATATCTCAGCTAAATCAGAGATTTGAATTTAACAGGGGGAGTGAAAGAAACAAAACTAAAGAACTCTTTTTCAGTCAACTGTATTTCAGTGACATAGTTGATAAATAAATAACTCACTAAGATAACTGTTAGTATTAATAAATGTATGATGGATTCTGCATCTCTACACGTTCTTCCAAGCATACAAAATGAGCGAAAAACCAAGACCCGGAATTTTGGTCTCCGAAAACCTCTCAGAGAAAGACCACTGAAGCAGACCAGCATCATCAGAAGAAAGTGGTTGTCTAGTCCACAACTTGTCCGCGGGGAGACACGTCCTGAACATAAAAACAGCATCTGCAAGAGAAGTACCAAAGAGCCAATTATGAACATCCCAAAAAACTTCTACCGCAAGGCCATCAACAAGGATTATATGATTCCCTCTGAACTTCCACCTCAACCGCTTCACTTGCATCACAACTTTGCTGTCAATGCGAATTATAAGCGCCGGATCACTAACACCACTTGTAGTATCACATTCAATCATGAGATCATGAGTTTGACCGTTATCACAAAACACAGTCTTGGTACCAAACAACTTCTTACCAAAAACATTCTCTTTCTTGGCCACTAAAACAGCCCCATCGGAACCACACGGAGACGGAACAGGAACAGCATTCGTTTTCTTGAAAGCTTCTTTCCTCAAATCCCCAAGAAGAAGAACCATCTGCCGATCCACAACAATCCCAACATAAAACCCTTCTAACGGCTCCGGCCCGGAACCAAATTTAGCCGAAGAAAGATCCCAAAAGACATCAATCTTAGCCGAAAAAGCCTCTAAACTCTTACAACCCTTCTTCTTAGAAAAAACCCACGGTTTCACATCCACCTTACAAACACAATCATGGATCCCAACCGTCAAAACATGACCCACCAAATTCTTACTCCAATTAACATTAACCGGACACGACCTCCCCCGTATCCGGCATTGATAAACACAAGTAACCATATTATTCTGAGCATTTCTCACCGCATTTTTCGCAGCACTCGACGAGGACGACGAAGAATCTGCAACTTGAACTCCATTCTCACCAAAACAAGTAGGAAAATCCTTCATTTTGAATTCCGTTAGAGGCTTTTCAACAAACAGATGGAGCCCCAAGAGTGAAAACAGTAAAAGTTACCTTAATTGCAAAACCTATGTCAGAATAATGGTTGGATTGAAGAAACATTAATAAATAAAAAAAGGACAGACAAATTTTAAGAATGTAGGATCAAACACAGAAACAGACAAAAAAATAACATAGTAGTGAACTTCAAAAATCAAAATGCGTGTTCTTCTCTAAAAGAAAAAGCATTAAAAAAAGAAAAAGCACAATAATAATAATAATAATAAATTAAATAAAAAACAGAAAAAGAAAAAGGAAGAGAAAAGAACGAACCTTAGGAAAATGGCGATGGCGATGGCGATGGCGACATGATCCAGAGATGAAAAAGAAAACGGAAACAGAAGTGAACTGAAGTGGGTAAAAATAAAAGTGATGAATGAAGAGGGAAAAAGTTAATATTAATATAATAATATTTTTATTATTTATTATTTTTTTTCTATGTATGATTATGAGATGGTTGGTTTTATTATTATGTTACTCGGTTACTAATACAAGTACGTGTGGTGTGATGTGAGAGAGAAAGATTGATGAGAGAGAAGTAAAGTGAACCGACTCATCGCATAATATAACTGTTTTTTTATTAAAATAAAATAAAATCTAATGAAGCATTACTACATGTTATGGATATATACATTGACCCAATCTAGTAAAGTTTTAGATTAGTGTATGAAATTAGTTTTTTTTAGGGGGCGTGAATTAGAAATATTTTTGAGTAACTAATTATTCAAGAATACAATGATAGGAAATTTATTCTAAAGAATTTCTTACAAAAAAGTGTTTGGCAAAATATTTTGATATTCCAAAGAAATTTATGATTTTAATTAATTTTTTTGAAAAAAGTTTATAAAATATCATTGGAATCTACATTCTCATCCTTTTACATGAGAATATTTTCATGGGAATATGAGAAGTTACTAGAAGTTACTTTTTTCCTTTGAATCTTTATTCCTGTGAATAATTATTTTCAAACTTGTAACAAACATGGATATACACATTTTTTATTTATGTATTTCCGAGAATCTTGTTTCTAAACTTGAAACAAACACCTCCTTAATTATGATTTTGGTTTAAATTACTATACATATAAAGCAAATGTGGTAGTTGACGCATTGAGTAGGAAATTTTTGTATATGTCGATGTTGATGGTTCGAGAGTTAGAAATAATTGAACAGTTTTGAGATATGAGTTTGGTTTTGAAGAGACTTCTTATGAAGTTAAGTCTGGTTGAGCATTGAAGTCATATAAGTTAACGTTGTGTTTTATTGGTCCATACCAGATTATGCAGAAGATATAAGATGAGGTCTATAAGATTACTTTGTCATTGTCGCTTGCTAATCTCCATGATGTGTTTGATGTATCTCAATTGAGGAAATGCATTGCAGATCCGTCGCACGTGGTTGAAGTAGATGATGTGCAGGTGAGAGATAACATGACTATGGAGACATCACTTATGTGGATAGAGGATTGGGAGTTGAAACAACTTCGAGGTAAAAGTTTGCCTTAGTGAAGGTAGCTTAGGGAAGACTAGCAGGTGGAAACGTGACGTGGAAGCTTGAGAGTCAAACGATGGAGTCTTATCCAGATCTATTTGTTTGAGGTAACTTTCGAGGGAAGAAATCTTTTAACTGGGGAGAGTTAAAACCCCAATTTAGTAATTAGTTATATTTTATATTAATTAATTATTTGTGTAATTGGTTTAATTTGAATTGTTTGACATATGTTCTTTCTAACGAGTTAGTCGGGTGAGACTGCCGAACCATTGAGTTATCGTTAGAAAATAATGTCAGTTAATGAAGGGTTATTTTATTAGTGATAATTATAGAAAAATAGCAGAATAATGGTAATTGGGCCTAATATATGAGAACATGAAGAGTAGGCAGGAGTGTGATAGTAAGCCCATTAGTTTGGTTATTGGGTTAGTATTATTTTGTTAAGGGTTTAATAAAAGAGAAAATAAGGTTAGGAAAGGGAAAAGAGGAAAAAGAGGCTAACCAAGAAAAAAAGAGAAAAGGAGAAAGAGGAGAAGAGAATCGTAGAAGAAGAAGATTCAAAGAGTTTATAGCAAATCAAGATAACAGTGAGTTTTTACTTGATTATTGGGATTGTATGGTGATGTATGATGAGTATAATCATGTTTAAAATGCAAATTATCAATTGTAAGGTTTTGGAATAGTTATATTTTGATGATTGATTGTGTTGTGATGTTATGGTTGATGAATACATGTTAGATATAAGTTATAGTGCCTTAAATCCTAGCAATTGGATGTTAAAAAATGTGTTTTGAGTGAAGAAATCGCATAGAGAATCATTTTGTCTGCGCATAATTTTTCTGCAGATTGTAGAGTTCGCTTAGCAAAGTAGCCTTGGAGTAGAATTTTTATATGACTTCAAAAATTCATAACTTTCAAACCGTGAATCCATTTTGAGTACCGTTCGAAGCGTTAGTAAGTTAACGCGATAATATTTTCAAAAAAATAGTTTTGTTGGCAGAAGGCAATTTAATCATGGTGTGGTTGTATAAAATGACATGTATGTGTGTTATGTGTATTGGTGATTGGTGTTGGATTGTAACGATGTTTTGTACATTATTTGTAATGTGTTGTGAAGATGTTTTGGTGCAGGAATACTATGTATATGAATTGTATGTGAATAATTCATGAGTATGTATTTGTATATGCAAATGTGTGGTAATTTAAGTGTGATATGGATGTTAAGATTAGAGAATGATCTTAATTACATATGGTTTTTGTAATTGCACATGAATAATTTGTTGTTAAGAGGCATGATTGTTAGTTCCGAGTGTAACACCCCCAAATCTACCCAGAAATTGTAACAAAAATCAAAGTATTTAAAAACCTTTAACATATTTGAGGTATCACATTTCAACATAAAACAATCAACTTGTACTGCATTTAACATAGATACATAGCACTCAGATGAACAATTTACAACATACTTTATTCATATGAAAACATAACAACCTTTTTATTAAATACACAGCAGAATCACAACTTTAAACTTTAAAGTCATTTATAACTTTATTCAACTAAAACAGATTTCAAATTATAATTATCCAACAATTAGAGTAGTAAGAATAACATAGAAACAAATAACATTCATTCCTCCCGAGTGCTACGTATCAGAGCAACTAAATCGACTTGGACTAATAACAACTAATTCTTCATCCTTCGTTACATGCACGTTACCCATGTAGAGACAACATCACAACAGAAGGGGTAAGATATCAACCAATAGTGTATGATAAAAAATATATTAGATTAGATCATACAAATATCACCACTTTGTAACAACAATCATGCAACAACCAACAAACAACTTAATAACAACAACAACAAGACACTTCAATCAATCAACATAACAACTTAAATCAACACAACTTAATAACAACGACAACTTTAATCAACCAACCCATCAACATAAAAACTTAGAATATACAACTTCAAATGCGACACAACTATGCAACTCAACATAATGCATATGCATGTGGTACCGTTGGAGCAAAACTCCAAACATAAAAAATGCTATATTATGAGGCATCAAGGCATAAGCCTTCGTCGCTAATTTTCCAATGTAGGTCAACGTAATAATTTTGCCAATCTAGGAAAACGTGGTTTTGCCAATCCAGACCAACTTAATAATGCAAATGTATGTGACTCAATGAATGCAACAATCACATATAACAACAACAATCATCGTCACAAAAGGCACAAGCCCATATCAATATTGTACCAATAAATAGAGGTACTAAATGTCACTTCAACACTGGCCATATGCCTACAACTTAATCAATGCATCAACAACAACTTATAACGACAACAGCTCAACAACAACAATGTATTCGGCAACAACTTATTTCACAGTGATAAACAACACACAATTCCATAAACTGGAACGATTTGACTTAATTCGACTTCACCTGCAAATCAACTTATTCGACGAAGACTCAACAAACCAAATCAACCAAAATTAATTACACGTGTATATGAATTACTCTTGCAAATTTTAACTAATTTCGGTTAATTAATTTTACTGCTTAAATCAGATAATTCTACTTTTGGTACTGTTTAATATACAAGTCCTGCCAGATTGTTCTTTTACTAATTAATCACCGCTACTGCTATCCAATTATTTCCATAATTACTGCTTAATCAATTTACTTAACTAAGCTACTGGTGTTGTTACGCCATTATCTGCTAAATTCATACTACTGCTATATAAACTCCCATTGCTGCTCCTATTACTATATATATATATATATATATATATATATATATATATATATATATATATATATATATATATATATATATATATATATATATATATATATATATATATATATATATATATTATGATACTAAATTATCCATTGCATCATACCTTCACACAAACACTACTATTATAATGCTAACTCTATTATCACCCAGCTTACTAACTACATTTCCTGCTAATTTATGCCACTGATTCGTTATACGCCAAATTCGACTTCCTGCTACCATGGATTTCCAACAACTTATTGATACAATATTTTTCTGCTAAATTATCTTCTAATATCAACCAATTCTCAACGTATCTACTTATTCATTCAACCATACAGTTACCGATTAATATCCAAATCCCTGCATACTACTACTTCGCCTGGTACGATTCGCTCTAGAACTTGCCACCGGTTAAAATATCCTGATCGACTATTAATGATTAAGCATTATTTAATAATTCGATTAACCAAAACAATTTAACTATAGCACATTACTACTTAGATAATATATTAATTAACTATATTTAATTAATAATCAACTAATCAATTACTACTAATTTACTAACTGCTATGATGCTATATCATTTTTACGTGCAGAAAAATTATAGCATATATATCCTGATCGAAACCGATTATCACCAAAATTAACAAATTAAAGCACAAATTATTTAAACTACACCTAACCTTTAATTTCAATTTCTGGAACGGTTATCAATTCGATTCGACACAAACAATACAGATTACATCAACACAAAACTATTGTTCTATTTTGCATAATACCACAACAACATATCAACACAACAACAATTAATTTCAGGAAATCAACACAACACAGGAAACCACAATCAATTCCATGGCAGAAATTCATATAACCTAACCCCACATATGGTCTATCATATACCCGATTATAGAGATTAAACTCCACCCTTACCTTGGATTGACGGTATCTCTATAATCTCCGGTCGATCTCCTAGTTTGCCTATTTAATTTCTCTCTTAGAAATTCCACAGCAACTTCTCGTATCGGCTTCCAACTTTTGCTATGCAATTTTTCCTCCTACAACCGCTTTCATGACTTTTTCTTCCACTTTTCTGCAGCCTCTTTTCTTCTCTTTGCAAACCTTTATTATTTTCTTATCTCCACGCACTGCTACTTCAAAAACCCTTCCTCTTCTTTTTCCAGTTAATCCATATAATAATAATAATAATAATATCATTCCATTATTCCATTGGGCCTAATATTTACACCTCCAACTTTGCTATTTATCACACACCAACTAAATCCAATGTAATAAATAGTCCAGTAAACTAATATTATTTCTAATATTAATTCTCCGACTAAACCGACTATTTCACCCGACTATCCACTTAACATCTCAAATCAACATATTAACTCAATTACGCCTCTTAGATAATACCGATAATTCACTACTTCAACTAATTCCAACAAATAAATCCTTAATTAATTTAATTAAATAATTAATTAAATTTGGGGCGTTACACCGAGGGTGCTAGTGACTTTTATCAAACCTAGAGAGGAATTTGAACGCTTAGGGGGCGGACTTTTGTGTGTTATTGGTCTAAAGGACAAACCCGATTTAAAGTAAAAACCCAATAAAAATAACAGTGATTGGCACTACATGCATGAGTATTACATTTGAGTTGAATTGAGTCGTATCATGTGTATGTTTGTAATATGGAATTATATACACTATGTGACATCAGGGCCGGCCTTGGACCAGGTCAAGCACGCCCACAGTCTCAAAAAATTGGGGGCTTCAAAATCAGTAAAATAGGTTAAATAATAATAAATATAAAATAATTAATAAATCGTTTGCAAAAATTAAATCAAGTAGTTGTGGTAGCCCAGCGGTACATGGCGATGTCCAGGAATGTGATGCTCCTGTGTTTAATTCTTGCCAATGCTTATTTTACAATAGTAGGTGTTTATTTTTTTTGTTGAACAACAATGGCCCACATGAATTTTCAAAATAATTATATTAATCTAAAAAATCATAAATCCCATAAACTTTTTTTTTAATTTTTTTAAAAATAATTTAAATAATATTTATTTCTAGATTTCTTGAAAAATGGCATGACTCTGGAATTCTTTGGTCCTAAAATTTTAAAGGGAAAACCTATTGTTGAAATTGAGCTTGAAGATGTCATCGGAGAGCTGAAATTCTAGAAATCTGCGCTAATTATGTATATAATTGGGCGAGATATTACGATGCATTCGATCAAGCAGTTAATGGAGAGGAATTGGAGTTTTATCAAGCTACCAGATCTTTTCTACAACGATGAAGGATATTTCATTATGAGATTCCACTATTTCCAGGATAAGGATGAAGTGATCTTGAAGGGTCCATACATTATCTTGAACATGCCTATGCTGCTAACAGATTGGTCGCCTGATTTCAATCTGAAGAGAGACATGTTGAGGACCATTCCTATTTGGATAAAACTCCCCCAATTGCCTCTCTACCTCTGGGGTGCGAAGAGCATGGGGAAAATTGGAAGCATACTGGGTAAACCCATTGTTACGAATGAATGCACAACTCAAAGGTTGAGAGTCTCGTATGCCAGGATGCTTGTGGAGATTGACATTACTCAAGAGCTACCTAAGGAAATCAGATTGTAGATACTGAAGGCAATGAGATAATGCAGGCCGTGAAGTATGAACGGAAGCCAAAATTATGTGGTAAATGTAAGAAATTTGGCCATATCTATGAAAAACCACATGCCAAGTTGGAGAAAGTCTGGCAGCCTAAACCCATCCCTGCACTGGTTGAGCCTGATAAAGGCGAGCCTATTAATTCATCAGCTGCTATGGCATCAGTAACCAAAACTGTTTCTATTATGGATCCGGAATGGACTACAATTCATAGACCTGGAAAGAAGATTGCGAATGACTCAAGAACCTCTTTACTCAAATGCACTAATGGTTTTGGTCCACTAGGAATTTTGAATGATTCCTCAGTGGAGCAAGATAAAGTGCCATGATTATCTCGTGGAATCTTAGGGGACTAAATAAGGTTGGCAAGACTAGAGAGATTAGTTCCCGTATCAAGAGTCTCAACCCCTCTATCATTATCCTATTGGAAACTCATGTGAGGAAAAATAAAGCTGACTCCATTAGGAGAAAACTTAACTTGAATATGCAGTACCTAGACAACTATGAAAAGCATGAGAATGGGAGAATTTGGGTGTTGCGGCATGCAAACAAAGTTATGGTTAAACAAATTTGTCGCTCCAGTCAGTTTATCCACTTTGGTGTGTATGATCATAGCGATTCCTTCATCCATTGGTGTACTGCGATTTATGCATTGAATCACTTGGAAGACAGAAGATATTTATGGAATGACATTGTGAAGTTGAGGGTGAAACAAGATGATCTGTGGTGCTTATTGGGAGACTTTAACAATATGTTAAAAGCTCAAGATCGTGTGGGAGGTAGGGTCGTGACTGAAGCTGAATTCTCTAATTCGCAGGATTTGATGAACACAATTGGCCTTTACGAAATGGATAGTTGTGGTGATTTCTTTACTTGGTCCAACAAGCAGCCAAATAACACTATCTACTCTAGGATAGATAGAGTTATGGGAAATTTGAAATGGCTCCAACTTCACATTGATTCCACCCTGACGGTTTTTTCTACGAATGTCTCTGACCATGTCATGCTTTGCCTCAAGGAAAGGGAGCACAGTTGTAGATTCACAGATGCCTTCAAATACAGAAATAGTTTAGCTAGTATTGCTGGTTTCCATGAGACTGTTCGAAACAGTTGGACTGTGAATGTCCAGGGTTTCCCTAGCCTTAGACTTTGGAAAAAGCTCAATAATCTCAAATATGTGCTTAAGAGATTTAATACCCCGTTAGTGAATATTCATGGCAAGATCACTGAAGCCAGAAATGACTCGGAATAGGCTCAGGATGTTGTAACACCCCAAAGTCTACCCGGAAATTATATCGAAAATCAGAGTATTTTAAAATTTCAAACAACACATGGGATGTCACATTTTAACATTAACAACACAAACAGATCAGATACATAACACTTTAATTTCGGAGGATCACATAACCACTTGCATTAGCTTTTAAAACAAAATAATATTTTATTTAATACGCAGCGGAATTCATAAGTATTCAACTCAAACAACTGATCATCTTCATTCAGTTAAAACAAATTGAAACATCATAGTACTTTTTATTATTCAACTTAAAATGCAACAACAATAACAACAACTTATACGACATAGAAAAAAACATCCCCCCGAGTGCTACATATCAGGGCAATTGACACCAACTTGAACTGACAACAACTAATTCTTCATTCTTGAATACCTGCACGTTATCAGTATAAAGGCAACGACGAAATAAATGAAAGGGGTGAAATATCTACCAATATAAACAAGTGTATGATCAATAATATGCTAGGATTAAATCATACAAAATTATCACGTCGCAATTAACACATCACAAACCACTTCACAATTAACAACATCCCAAAATCACTTCACAGTTAACAACAACACAAATCACTTCACAGATAACAACAACACATTTCACTTCGCATCACAACAATCACATTTACGACAACTCAAATGAGACACAAAAATGCATATGCATGTGGTACCAACAGGGCTTCAGTCCCCTTCACTAATTGCCAATTAATAGAGGCACAAGGTATAAGCCTCCTTCGCAAATCCGCCAATACAGACCTTCACAAGTATGCAAATGTATCTAACTCAATAATGCACGTCACACAACATAAACAACATAATCAACAATTCCACATCGTCAGGCATAAACCTATATCACCAATATTCTTTACCAATAAATAGAGGTAAACATCCTCACTGAAACATCATGCACTTCGCATAAAACAACAACAACATACAGCAACGTACACATCGCCAATAATTCACCAAGAAAATAACAACTCAACATAGTCAACATAATCCACAAAACAAACCAATAATAAACACTTACTAAAATATACGAACTATCTCGACAATTCTCAATTAATTTCGGATAACTAATTTTTCCGCTTAATTCACTAATTCGACTAATTCGGTACTGGTTTTATGCACTATTATTACTATTCTTTTATAATTATATTATTGATATATTAATTTCCTATATTCAAAATTATACTGTCACTAAATTAAGCTTCTGCAACATATATACTACTTTCCTGTTATTACTCCTAAAACTGCAACTAAAATTATACGCATCAGTACCATAATTTTCTACTACACGTTATTTATTATACTACAATTAATATTTACTCCCTTAATTAAATTAGTCTACCTAAAGTTACATCTAAGTGCCATAATTAAATAAACGATCACCTATGTATCAGTAAGAAAACAAAAGACAAAACAACAAATATGGGCCCCCTTCCCATCAAGGGCACCCGCCCCTCCTTTATTAGGCACCTGGGGTGCCCACCCCACTACTCCTCCAAGCTTGGGGCGCCCACCCCACCTAGGTGTGGCCCCCGCCCCCAATTTTCTTCAAGGGGTGGCCCCCTCCACCTAACTGTCTGATACCCGTCACACAGTTTCTTCGTCCTTTTCAATTTTTCTTCTTTCTTAGTTCTGCTATATTTCATCCAGAAATTATACCACCGATTCATCACTTTCTCACCTCCGATTATCGAATTCACAAACCAACACAAAATTTCCAAAACTAACATACAATCATCACAACAATGACATCTTTCAGGAATTGTTCCACTTTTCAGTTTTTCACTTGATTATCAATTCAAATCACCACAAGACATAACACAATAACACAATATTCACATCCCCAGTAGAGCAATAACAATGCAATTTTCACAGAACGGCCAAAATCACGGAATCGTAATAAAATTAAACAATTATTCTACAATACAATTCTACACAACCAAAGATAATTCTATACAATTCGATCCCCACATACGATTCATCATAAACCCGGTTATAGAGTTAGAACCCCACCCTTACCTAAATTTAATGGTCGCTCTAACTCCAATCGAATTCCTAATTTCTGTTCGAACTCTGATTCGGCTTTCCGATCTGAAATTCCTCTTTCGGAGGCTGAATCCACAAACCCTTGCTTTCTCCTCTTTTTCCCACGTACAACAAACTTCTTTTCTTCTCAACAAAAACCTAATTCTCCTTCTTTTCTTTATTTTCAAATCCTACTTATAATAATAATAATATTATTATTCTATTGGGTATATTATTCACACCTGCACATTACTATATATCACACCACAACTATACCAACTTAAAATAAGGGTCCAATAATAATAATATTATTTCTAATATTATTTCTCCAATATAACCAACCTTATTAATCTTCTGACTAACCGACTAAATATTCTAATTACGCCGATTAATTCCCAACTTCGACTAAGTCCAATAATTAAATTCTTAAATAATTTAATTAAATAATTAATTAAATTCGGGGCGTTACAGATGCGCTTTGCAATGACAGATTCAATGTTGACCATATTAATCGGGTTCAGGTTCTGACTTCTAGGCTGATACATCTGCATGATTTGGAAGATAGTGATTTGAGACAAAAGGCTAAAGTTTATGGGATTAGACTTGGGGATGGAAATAACAGCTACCTCCATGCCACTATCAAGGATAGACACAAAGCTAACCTTATCAGGTCTTTACTGAAGAATAATGGCCAGATTGTCACTAGTCGTGATGATATGGAGGAAGAAATCCTTGCTTTCTATGGTGGTTTGATTGGATCTACTGAAAGCAACATAGATGGCATTAGTATTCCTACTATTAGGGATGTGCAGTCTCTGAATCATGACCAACGTAACAGGCTTGTTGGTCCAGTCACGAATTCTGAAATTGATAGAGCCATCAAGGGGTTGAGTGTGAACAAGACCCCTGGCATTGATGATTATGGTGCAGGTTTCTTCAAGAAAGCTTGGCTTGTTATTAGCGTGGATGTTAGGGCTTCCATTCAAGATTTCTTCATCCACAATAGAATCTATAAAGAGTTTAATTGCTCGGTTGTGGCTCTTATTCCTAAACACAATGAAGCAAAGATGGTGAAAGACTATAGGCCAATTTCTTAACGCACTACTACTTATAAGATTATTTCTAAAATTCTGACCAATAGGCTCACCGAAGTCATTCATACAATTGTAGGAAAAAATCAGGTTGCTTTTATTCCTGGGCAACATCTGCATAATCATGTTTTGCTGGCGTTCGAGCTCTTAAGGGGTTATGAGAGGAAGCATGTGACCCCTAAATGCCTGCTGCAAATTGACATTCAAAAGGCCTATGATATGATGCATTGGGATGTGTTGGAGCATATCCTTCAAGAATTTGGTTTTCCTCACAAATTTGTCAACTGGATTATGATAACAGTTTGATCAGTTACCTATGTGTTTAATCTGAATGGCAAGCATACCAGGAAGATGAAGGCTAGGAGAGTGATTAGACAAGGAGATCACATATCCCCTTTACTGTTCATTTTGGTAATGGAGTACTTGAACAAAATTCTGAATCAGCTTGATAAAATTCCGAATTTTAACTACCACTCTAAGTGTGAGAAGTTAAAAATCACCAACCTTTGTTTCGTTGATGATTTATTACTTTTTTCCAGAGGAGATTTTGGGTCAGTCCAAATTCTGATGGATCATTTTAATTCTTTTCTTCGCTCAATGGGCCTTTGTGCTAACTCGGATAAATGCCAGATTTATTTTGGCTCTATGTAGAGCACTGTAAAAGTTGAGTTGCTTCTCCTCACTGGTTATAGAGAAGGTAGTATGCCTTTTCGATACCTTGGTATCCCGTTGTCTAATAAGAGGCTTCAAATGAAACACTATCAGCTGCTCATTGACAAGATTGTTAACAGGATCATGCATTAGAGTCCCTAGCTTCTATCTTTTGCAGGTAGGATCCAACTTATTCAAAGTGTCGTTTTTGTAACAATCAATTTTTGGATGCAATGTTTGCCGTTGCCCAAAGGTGTCATTTCTAAAATTAACTCAATCTGTCTGAGCTTTATTTGGACATGAAAATGTGTGATCTCTCGGAAATCTCCCATTTCTTGGGATAAGGTTTGCAGTCCTAAGACCAATGGTGGTTTAAGCATTGTTAACCTGGCTGTTTGGAATAAAGTTTCCATTCTAAAGCTTCTTTGGAACTTATGTCGTAAATCTGATAACTTGTGGATTAGATGGCTTAACACTTACTACATCAAAGATTCCTCCTTTTGGAGTATCCCTTCTAAAACCAGCCACTCTTGGATCTTTAACAGCATCCTGGATGCGCACCCGCTGTTTCAGCAACATTATCAGTCTGTGCAGGATCACTTCAGCATGAAGGCTACCTATTTGAAGTTGTTTGATCACCATGAGAAAGTCAGTTGGAGTCATCTCCTTTGTAGGAACACGGCCAGGCCTCATGCATGTTTTATCTTATGGCAAGCTTGTCATAACAGGATGGCTACAAAGGATAGATTAAGAAAGATTGGGTTAATAGTTGAAACTATGTGCAACTTTTGCTCTCAAGCGGAAACTCATGACCACCTTTTCTTTGCGTGTCTTGAATTGCAGCGAATTTGGTCTGATGTACTTCTCTGGTTACAGATTTCGTATTCGCCAAGAAGTTGGACAGAAGAATTGAAGTGGATTACCCAAGCTTGTAAGGGAAAGGGGCGGCGTGCTGCTTCGCTTAAGTGTGCCGTCGCGGAAACAATATACCATGTTTGGACTTATAGAAACAACAAGATTTTTGGACATGTTGTGAATAATAGAAGCATAGAGGATATGATTATCACTAAGATAGTTTATACATTTTGGGATAGAATGAAGTATATGAAGCATTTAGCTATCCTTATGCTTTAGTTTTTGTTGGGTTCGTTGGGGCTGGATCCGACTTGTATATATCGTTTTTTTTAATTAATTCAAATAGTGTTTTATTCAAAAAATATATTAAAAAATCCATCATATAATAAATTATTTATTATTAAATTTATATGATAAAATATAATATATTATTATTTGTGTAATTTTATTACTTTTGATTTTATTTTATAAAAACGTATATTATTAAAATTTTATTTTATAGTAATAAATTCAGTATTGTCCCGAGGCCTCTAAAAGGTCGGGACCGGTCCTGGGTGAGATGATTGTATTTTGTGAAATTGTGAATGATGAATGAATACTTGTGAATAATATGATTATTTGGGTGATATTATGTTTTTAAAGCATATGAAGTGTGAGAATATTATTTGTATGCATGTATGTTATGTATTATATATTGTTACTAGTAGAAGACCCGTGCATCTGCATGGGTAAATTCATTCATATTTTAAATCATTCAGTAAAACTTGGTTGTTTTTAATATGCAATTGTTATTATAAAATCACTAATAACTTCAAATATTTAAAAATAAATATTTAGCAAATCACCAACATGATAAATCTAATATGTCTAGTAACTATAAATATTTATAAACATGACTAATAACTATAATATGTACAAATATCACTAATAACTATAAATATATACAAATATTTTGTTGATTAAAATAAAAAAGTATTGTGGTGATAGTGACCCGTGAAAATAGTGAATTTCAGTGATAAAATTCACATGATATAAATAATTATTTTTCTATAATATAGTTATAAATATCAATTTATTAATGAATTTAAAATTTTAAAATATAAAATTGTTAATTATGAGTAGATGGATCGAATGGATTAATCAATAGATTGGATGATGAATTAATAGATGTAAAATGAAAAACCCTAAAGGAAAAACCTTAAATATGATGTTGTAAGATTAATAATATTAAAATTCTAAGAAGTTAAAATATCAGTTAGGAATATATAGAATAAAACAAAACTAACTTAACCTATCTTAAATCCCAACTAAGTGATTGCTTGCATAGTCTTTTCCACATATTTTGAGAGTATTGTTTCACAATATTAGCAGCATTCCAATAAGTTAATATATAACTTTTGAAGTGTTGAATCCATTGAATCCTCCAGCTTAAGAATCAAAACTATTGTATTCAGGTTAAACTTTTTTTCTATTATGTGTCAACTATTCTACTCCAAATTCCAAATAACATGAGCTTTACTTGTTTAAGAATCTCAAATAACGTTATATATAACTTTGTGCATACTAATTCATGTCTTATACAAGAATGCAAATTTGATATAGCCATCATCATTTTCACAGTAAACAATCTGCTAACATTGACAACACTTCTGTACAATCTACTCCATGCTCCTATTTCTGCTATGCATTCTACTAACATGTTAAGTTAACATCTATAAAAGCATTGTGGTTTGTAAAATATAATTTTAACTAAACCAGGTATATAGAAATATAGAATCAGTTGGATTTGAGCATGCAGTGAAAATAATCTAAGTTTGATGCAACAAATGCGAAATCATAATAGAATTTTAATTGGAGGCCAGAGAAATTTTCACTTCAAAATAAGATGCTAAAGTAATTTCACCCTTTCCCGGATTGAAACAGATAAGAACAATCACCAACATTATTAGAGTCCATTGAAATTAGAGAACAAAACCTTCTATTTCACTCAAATTTTTAATGAATTGTTTAGTCAAAGTCACGTAGTTGTGAACTTGATGAACATGCATAAAGTCATCCGAATAGTTTACCATAAAAAAAACCAATTTCGAGCAGTGGCATACATGAGAATACAATCCAGCTACATCTAGGGATATTCCCGGTGCGGTTTGAGTGATTTTGACGCAAAAAATTATTCGGACCGCGAGAGGAAAAAGCATGCGGTTTGGTTTGATTCAATTGATTTTTAGAAACAAAACAAACCAAACCAATGCGGTTTGATTCGATGCCGTTGGTTCGGTTTTTTACAAATAATTTACTGAGTCATATATATATATATATATATATATATATATATATATATATATATATATATATATGACAACATAACTTTGTATTTGGTCATTCATGCATGATACACTACTAAATTATAACAAAAAACTAATCATATTTGGACAATAACTTCTCATTTAATATGTAAAAGTTAGATTAGACAAAAGTGAAATAATAAACATAAAATAATAACATAAAAAAATATAAAAAATATTATAATAAAACAAAAAAAATAGAAGAGATGAGAAATTAGTGAATATAAAAAAGAAAGAAAAAGAGGAGAGATTAGAGATAAAAATGTGCGATAAAATGAAATTGAATGAGAGAAAAATTGCATAAAAAATAAAGATGCAAAAAGGAAACACTATAAGAGAGTAGAGATTAGAGAAAAAGAGACAAGATGTAAGTGGTGAAGATGAAGTGATAATGTTAGAAGATATTTAAGAAGATTGAAACCGAAACCATAACTGGAAAGATGAGAAAGAGTTAGATGCGAGTTAAGTAAAATTTAGGTTGTAACATAATGTGGTTTGATTTGGTTTACAAAATACAAACCGCAAATCGAACCAAACTATACAGTTTTGTTAAAAAATGACTCAAACTAATCCGAACCAAATGCGGTTTTTTGCGGTTTCAATTTGATTTGATTTTGAACACCCCTAACTACACCGATATAAATAACAGTGAATCACATAAACAAAATTGTTACACCGGTATAAATAACAGTGAATCACATAAACAAAATTGTCAATGATAGAATGAATACGAGTGTTGCTCTAGAAGTTGTCCATTGTCATTATACCTCAATCCTCCAGCAACACAATATGTTCCAATAATATATCATCTTATTCCTAATAAAAATAGGTCAAGTTAAAACTAAATATGCACTCTTTTTGATACAAAAACGAAAAGACAGTATATAATTTCAATGAGAGGCCAAAGAAATTTTCACTTCAAAACAAAAAAAATATTGAATATTCAAAGTAACATAGAAATACCACTATATTCACTATATACATTTATAATTTTAATATTACATGAGATGCCACTGTGTAAAAGTACTGAATATTCAAAGTAGCATTTACAAGATTAGTGCCGCAAAACATTCTTTCCTAATATAAGTTCAAGACAGATTCAAGTACAGACCTTATTGCTTTAACAATCGACGCACAACAGATTTGATTTCGAACAAACCAGACGAAACTGGAAGACAAAGACTGATTCAAAACCTCGTCATACTCTAAAGAACAAAACGAAACATCCTCCGCAATCTCCTCGATAGTTTTCCAATCCAACTTTATCTAAAATCATGGCTTCAATGCTTCAAATGCTCTAAGAGTTTCTCTCAAACCATCTTCACCATGAACAAATTGGGTAACTTCTTCAGCAAGCCACTGCTGAGCAGTATTGGGCTCATAGAAAAATATTTGAAAAATATTGATAAAAATATTTGGAACATATAGACGCCTCTTCATCCAACTTAACTATATGGAACATAGAAAAATATAGATAAAACTTGTATGGAGATAACAAAGACAAAGCAACCAGAACTAAATTTTAGCATCATCATGTTTTTTGAAACTTGTATCCCTTAGATTTGACGCATCAAAAACCATAAAGCCAACAACAGAAGAGATGAGTGAGTAAAATGGAAAATTGTAGTAGTGAGAAGACCAGTTCCCTAAATTCTGGTATGCAATAGCCACCCTCCGCCCATGCGGGGTAACAACATTTCTTGGCGAGATACGAAAAAAGCTAAAGTTAGCACCTTCGGCTAGAGGCTCCAACTTCTCAAACGTACTACTGAAACATCCATCCCAGAAAGGTTTTGCGAAAGAAGAGTGTCATACGGAGAACCAGTTTGGTGTCGGTGTCTCGCCATTGACCTAAAAGAAAAATTTTGAACCTGAGAATTTATTGACTCTCTGGAAGTACTGTTCAAGTTGTGCACCGTGAAGCTATAACACAAAGTGAAAATGAACACCCATATGAAATCTCATATCATGTTTTGGTTGGCACTCACTAACACCACAGCCTCTCTAAAAACATGACAGATATATGTGCCACATTGTGTATCATAAACAGTGCAAATAATAGTAATATGTTCATATTCTGCTATGTTATTGGCTCCAATTAACAATAATGGAATAATAGAAAAGGAGAACTTTTGTCTACCTGAGCATATGCTTTTCCTTTATCATATTTCATGGAGGAGGAGTTCGAGTTATTTTTCTGTTATGAAACTCCGAAGATACCAACCACAATATGTGAGTAATATGTGTACAACAGATCTACACAAAACAAACAAAAACCATTGCACATTTTATCAATTAACCATAGATATAAAAAAAATTCTATCAATAGGAATTATCATTAACACGAAAAGCAAACCAAAAACCCTGCATTAAAAAGCAAGTCATAGAAAAACGCAATTAATACATCAATAAATGCTTCTTTGAGTTAGCAACAACTTTAAATTGTAACTTTGGACAAAATCAATTTACACAATTCTACTATACCAACTAGATTATAGGAAAAATAAGCTTAAAAACAGATTATATACACAATGTTATAGCTGATTCTATAAACTCTTCCAAACAGTGTCAAATTAAGTCAATCTAAATACTTCTAATTATGAAATCGATAAAGTTACGAGAGTGCTTTGGAGAAAGGAAGGAAGAAGAGTACATATCGAGTCACTTCTCCAATTAAATGAATAGCTCCTAGCCAAAATAGTGTTCAAACTGGAACTCTCACAAAATTGACATTTTTTTGAAACACTAAACCGGATTCAAATATCCTGAATCTGGAAGAACAAACAAAGATTTATAATCATAATAGAAAAGTGAAAAATATAAAAAGAAGAAAACCCATTTGATGTACCTTACATGAAACATGACTTTACCCTAAAAAACCAAGAACTAATAACAAAGCATTTGGAATATGAGCCATACAAAAAATATTAATTAAATCGATCACAATAATACCAACTACAATACATATTATCCAAAGATAATTCTTTCGATAGTATCGTCCATTTATTTCACTTTCCTCCATATTTAATCAAGTAGTCAATCATATTAGAGACCTAAACAATTATAAATAATTATGAAATGATATCATTCAAAATGAGAAGAGAGAATTCCAAATATATATTAATTGATATTATACTTCCAAGACCAAAACTTCTTGTTTCTGAGGGTGAATCTATCAAACATGATTATCCATTAACAAGTAATTCTAATGTGGGTGAATTTGGTAGGGGGTGCATAAATAGTGTTTTAATATCGGTTACGTATTCAAGGTCTCGTGTTCTTTTTGGTATCTATTATTTTGACACAAATATTTTTGGTTCTTAGTTCAATTGTCCGAAATAAATTTTTGAGAATGTGAATTTATCAAATATATTGAGAATGTGAATTTATCAAATATATTAAGACAGTAAAAAGAACTCCACTTTTGTTGATAAATTCTGTAAAGACATTGGTTTTTTTTCTCTAATTTTTTGGACTATATTTAGAGAATTCCTTGTATCATAATATTAGTCAGTCATATCATGTATATTCAAGAATATAAATCTTAGAAATTCTATATTCAAGAATAAATCTAATATTGAGCACCTATTCAAAGATGTTAAAGTCAGTCAAGTTGTGCCTTTGATATTTAGCATATAAGATCATCTACTCTTTCAAGTCTTTCGAAGTATTACACAATCTGATGTAGTAATGAAATATCACATATCTCTCAACTACTAATTGTAGAATGTTGATAGGCCCTTTACAATGCCAACAAAATTATATTTATATATGGTCATATCTATAGCTCTAAAAATGTAACTACACTTTGAATAGTGTTTTTCTTCCTCATTAGATAGCTTGGTTGCAATTGCAACAACCAATGTCATTATATCCGCCTCTTTTTATTAACTCGTTTGTTTTTCTGCCTCTTTTTAATTTTCTCTCTTTATTTCTTGATGACTTTTCTTTTATTAACTCGTTTGAGTTATTTGTCTAGAGAAAGAAAACTCTTTCTGTAACCAAAAAAAAAAAAAAAAATCATTCATAAAGGACAATATATTGAAAAAAAATTGAATTCTCAACACAACTCAATTACCCTTTCTTGTATTTTTCTACTACCTTAATTTTTTTTCTTATAAAACAATTTCACAGAATACATCGTAACTTATATTCTTCAATGATTGTAATAATTAGGGGCGTCCTAGAGGGTGTTTGGGAGGAACGGTGACACAGTCCCAAATTTGTAGGGACACCAAATTTTTAATAATATATATATATATATATATATATATATATATATATATATATATATATATATATATATATATATATATATATATATATATATATATAATTTGACTATTTATTTGATACATATGACTATAAATCTGGTAAAACAATTACGAATAAAAAAAGGACACAAAATTTATTTTGACAAGGCACTCAAAATCTCAAGGACGGCCCTGGTGATAATTCAATACAATTCAAATCATGTCCATGACTACCAATTTGAGTTATATAAGAATAAAAATCCTCAAATTTTCGTGAACCGTTGAGAACGCATAATAAAGAATTTGATCAAAGTCATAAATTTTCTTGAATAAAATTCCATATTTTTATTCTCTGAAAAAATGTCTTTCGAGATCCACAAATAAACCACAAATAAATGTGAAACAAAAATCAAGAACAAAAAATCGTTCCTAAAATCGGTTGCATTGTTAAGTTTAGAACTTAGATTTATAATATAAAACAGAAAATTTCAGTGATTTAGAATCAATGGAAGAAAAAAATACTCTTTGAAACTCAAGTTAGAATAATTAATGCTCAAGATTTATTGTGCAAGTCATATATGATTTGATTGCATCTATTTAAATTTTAATTACATGAAAGAGAATGTTAAACTGAATATTATTAATACTCTTAAACTAATAATGTAATTTATATTTTAAAATAATAACAATAATTAGTATTAAAAAATATATATTATCTTGTCTCATGGAAGAAAAAGTACAATTAAGTTACCCTTTCTTTCGGAAAAGGGACAATCAAAATAAAGAATAAAAAAAAAAGCCAATTCATATGCAATATTATCACAAAGTGACATATAATGATTGTGATTATTAAAAAAAAAACATAGCATAATCAAAAGTGAAGATCAATGAAGCAAACCACAAAACAATGAATTAATGATTTGCTAAAGGAATTGTAATTGCTTTTCAAGTGACAATATGATCACAAGTTGTTTCAAGCCACCTAAACCAAATAATTCATCAAGTAGTAACAAGTACTCTCAAGTGCCACAACATGTTGTAACATGCATATATCAAACTCAATTATGTAACTCTCCAACTTATCACATGACCCTTACATGGTCAAGAACCCTATCATCTCATTCCTTAACCATACATGCCCCGTATATATTTTCCAATTCCATCACCATTTCTCTCAACCCATGGTCAAATTTCTTCCAAAACAAGCTACACACCTCAAAATCCATCATTCATAGACGTTATTCACACAAAATTAAGCTCCATTGGAACTTCTCCAAGGCAAAATTCATTCAAAACGCGGCGGAGCCACACTCATGCTTTTACTTTGCAATTTCATACAACAAAATAATCCAATTTTTCATGGGTGATATTCACCCTAATTTGAAACATAATCGAGGCAAATCTGCTAATTCGGTTATGTTGTCAAGGAGAGATCACATGTTTGGAAATAAGAGTTGTGTGTCACATGCAGTTTTGATGGGTTCAAAACATAAAATAGAAATTGAATGCAATGAAGGTGTGATGAGAGTGAAAATAGATGGAGAAATTCAGATGGTGGTAAAAAGAATGGCATGGAAATTTAGAGGGTACGAAAAAATTATATTAGTAGAAGGGATCCAAGTGGAGATCTATTGGGACGTGCTATGGAGTTTGGATGATCACAACAACAATAATAGTATTGGACATGGTGTGTTTGTTTTTCAAGTAGGAGATTACATTTCTGGCACAATGTGGCCAGAAATGGTGGGTGTACAAAAGTGGTTAACAAGGAAGAGCGTGTCTGATACTGATTCTACCTTACTGTTGGAGTGGGCAGAGGAAAGCAACAATGTGTATAATGTGAGTAACGTTGCTAATGGCTTCTCCATGTTGTCCTATGCATGGACACAAAATTGAAGATTATTATCAATTTCAATTTATTGTCATATTTCAATTTTTAGATTTATGTGTCTAAACGTGTTATTTTATTAATATTTTTTATTTTTTATTTACTTATTTTTAATAGAATATATATTAATTACTATATTTTATTTTTTATTTACTTATTTTTTTAATAGAATATATATTAATTATTATTTTTTCGTTTTTATTTATTTATAAATTGTTTTTAATAATTATTTAAATAAAAATTAATACTCAACACATTGGACTCTTGGCCTTTTGGCCCGTTTAAACTCAACATGTTTTCAATTCAAATATGAAATATGAGAGTTTGCTTTATAAATGCTTAATAAATGCTTAAGTTGTTAACATGCCAACCAATTGGACTACATTGCCTCCTACTATTTAACAAACCACACAATCATGTCCCACCATTTTCTCAAAGAGGGTGGTTATTAGTTCAAAGTAAGTTTTCTTCCATGTGCTTCACATTTATGCTTCATGCTACAAGAATTCTCTCAATAAGATCAAATATATTATACCTATATTATATACAGCAGCAGCTACAACTCAACCATAGCAGTGAAGCTCTCAAAGAGTTTTCATAGGTTTAGCATTAAAAGCGACGACCTTCAAAAACACAAGTAGAAGAAAGTGAATAACAAAGTGTTTAAGCCGTAGAGTTATCGGTTCAACAAAAAGGATAAACAGATTTGATAGGGCACTCAAGATAATCAATAAGACTTGATAAAGATTATTCATAGCAGCAGACATCAGTGAATGTATAGTGGACAACCCTGGGTTATTCATAGCAGCAGTGACACTAACAAGCAAACTTCATTTCAAAATAAAAGAAAAGTATGACAAGTATTAAAACTGTAACAAATCTCAAATTCAATATAATTAACTTGCGACAGTATAAAATTGTTGGAATAAACTTAAATGCGGTTAAAGAGAGTTTGAAAGTTATATTTTCTCGGGATTTGAAATGTCCATTCCTTGAATTTATACCTCCTTGAAAATATTCAGCATTTCCTATGTAACATTTATATCTTTGTATTTTTGAGTCTCTATATATAGAACTCATTTGTATCATATTCTCCAAGGCAGTTAAACGTTTCAATATATAAAAGAAGTTGTAGTCCTCTAAACACCACCTCTAGATAGTTTATATTTATTATTGTCTTGTTGTTGTCTTCAAATTGGCATCAGAGCAATGACGAACATGATGAATCAGATGCCACTGCCACAACTATCAAAATCGAATTATGAAAATTGGAGTATCCAGATGAAGGCGCTTCTTGAATCTCTAGATGTGTGGGAAGTAACAAATGATGGGTTTGCAGAACCAACTAATACAACTGGGTACACAGCAGCCCAAAACAAGGCGTTGAAAGAGACGCGATCGAAAGATAAAACAACATTGTATATATTGTTTAGGGTTGTCGATGAATTAGCCTTTGAGAAGATTGCTGGTTCGACTACGTCAAAAGCAGCGTGGGACACTCTTGAAAGAGCGTTCAGAGGAGCAGATAGAGTCAAGCAAGTTCGCTTGCAAACTCTTCGAGGTGAACTAGAAAGAATGAAGATGAAGGAGACGGAGTCCGTGTCGGAATACATAACGCGTGTGCAAATAGTGGCAAACAAACTAAGTTGAAATGGAGAAGCATTGACTGATGCTCGCGTTGTCGAAAAGATTTTGAGATCTTTGACAGACAAGTTTGAGAATATAATATGTGCAATAGAGGAATCGAAGGATCTTTCAAGAGTTACTGTCGAAGAAGTTGCAAGTTCTCTCAAAGCACACGAACAACGCAAGTTGAAGAAGAAATAGGAGGCATCTGATGACGCAGATCAAATCAAGGAGATTGCAAGAGACAAAAGAGCACTGTTCTCTCAAAACTTTCGTGGAAGAGGACGTGGTTTTGGAGGACATGATGGTGGTCGGAGTTATCAAAACAACAACTTCGAAAGAGAACAATCAAGCCAACAAAATTAGCGTGGCAAAGGACGTGGTCAAAGAGATGGTCGAACAAACTACACAAACATTGAGTGTTACAAATGTAACAAACATGGGCACTATGCGAAGGAATG
This sequence comes from Vicia sativa, assembly GCA_021764765.1. Classification (NCBI taxonomy): domain Eukaryota; kingdom Viridiplantae; phylum Streptophyta; class Magnoliopsida; order Fabales; family Fabaceae; genus Vicia; species Vicia sativa. The sequence continues at coordinate 87,182,600 of CM038795.1, forward strand.
TAATTTCTAAATTTGCTACAATTGTGGAAAGGTGGGACATCTTGCAAAAGATTGTCGTCTTAAAAGAAAAGTGGAAGAGACAACAAACTTTGCCCTAGATACAGGTTCGAATGAAGGTTTCCTACTGATGACTCAGAAGGAAATACACGAAGAAAATGATATTATGTGGTATCTTGACTCTGGAGCAAGTAACCATATGTGTGGTCATAAACACTTGTTTAGAGAGATTGCAATGATTGAAGATGACCATGTATCTTTTGGAGATGCATCGAAGATAAAGGTCGAAGAAAAGGGTACAATTAGTTATGTGCAGAAGGATGACTTGATAGGGTCAATCCAAGATGTGTACTATGTGCCAGATCTCAAAGCAAACATACTGAGTCTGGGACAATTTACTAAGAAGGGATACTCGATTCTCATGAAAGATTGAACGTTACACCTCAAAGATAAGTCTGGACATCTGGTTGCTAAAGTCAAAATGGGGAAGAATCGAACGTACAAGTTGAACTTGAGGAGAGCTCGAGAGAAGTGTCTGCAGGTTAATGTCGAAGACGAAGTATCTCTATGGCATCTACATTTTGGTCACTTAAATCATGTTGGGCTAGTGAGATTAGCAAAGAAGAACATGGTGCATGGACTCCAGACATGGAGTATGAAGGTAGATTATGTGAATATTGTTTTCTTAGCAAAAAAACAAGAACTTCGTTTCAAAAGAAGGTTGATTATCAGGCTAAACACATTCTCGAATTAATTCACACTGACATATGTGGGCCAATTACTCCAGAATCCTTCAGTGGTAAGAAATATTTCATTTCGTTCATTGATGATTTCTCAAGAAAGACTTGGATCTATTTCTTGAAAGAAAAATCTGAAGCATTCGAAGTATTCAAAAAGTTCAAAGTGTTGGTGGAGAAGGAAACTGATAGACACATCAAGGCCCTTCGATCAGATAGAGGTGGAGAGTATACTTCAACAGTATTCATGAAGTATTGTGAAGAACAGGGGATAAGAAGATTTTTGACTACAACATACTCACCTCAGCAAAATGGGGTGGCTGAAAGGAAGAATCGAATAATCCTTGACATGGTTCGATCAATGCTTAAAAGCAAAAACATGTCGAAGGAATTTTGAGCAGAAGTTGTTCAATGTGCAAAATATATGTCCACATTCGAAGCTAGGAGATCAAACTCCACAAGAAGCTTCGATTGGTCAGAAGCCAACTGTGTCTCATTTCAAAGTCTTTGGTAGTGTTGCATATGCACATATACCAGATCAACGAAGAACGAAGCTTGAGGACAAGATTCAAAAGTACATACTCATTGGGTATGATGAAAAGACAAAGAGATACAGGCTGTTCAATCCTGTAAACAAAAAGGTGATAATAAGTAGAGACGTTCGCGTGAGCGAAGCAAGTAGATGGAGCTGGAACAGTTCGATGGAAGCAGTGGTTGAAGCTGGAGAATCATCTGTTGTTGTGCCAATAAAAACTTCGACAGATCATGAAAACTCCGATAGTGAAACTGAATCCTCACAGATCAGAATGCGAAGCTTACAATATTTGTTTGATAACACAGAAGAAGTGCATCTTGTATGTCTGTTGGCAGATTCTGAAAACACTAGTTTTGAAGAAGCATGTAAAAATGAAAAATGGAAAATGCCATGAACGAAGAATTCAAGGCCATTGAACATAACAACACTTGGGAATTTGCTGAGTTACCAAAAGGAAGTAAAACCATTGGTGTGAAGTGGGTGTTCAAGAAGAAGATGAGTGCTCAAGGAGAAATCGAAAGGTATAAGGCGCATTTTATGGAGAAAGGCTATAAACATAAAGGAATTGACTATGATGAAGTATTTGCACCTGTTGCAAGAATGGAAACAATTCGATTGCTCATTTCTCAAGCTGCTCAATTCAAATGGAAGATATTTCAGATGGATGTCAAATCAGCTTTTCTGAATGGTGTGCTCGAAGAAGAAGTATATGTCTGTTAGCTGGCAATTTCGAATAGGTAAATTGGCATAAATGAATAAAATATTTCACATCCACCTGGAAAAGAAGTCAATATTAATTATTGGTGGATAAATATAAGACCTTTTTGTTCTGAAAAAAGGGTTCTTCGATTGCCAGTGATAGGTGATATTTCAATTAGAAATCCTTAGTGTTTAAAATATGAGGAAATTCCTTTGGTAAATATGCCAGCATTGGAACGGTCCAAACAGAGGATTAAATCGAAATTCAAGAGAATATAGAATTCGAATTTCAAATAAGAACTGAAGATTCGAATTTTGAATAAGAGCGCCATTTTAAAGGACGCGTGGAAGCCAGTGAACGAAAGGGGTTTGCATGTTTCCAACGTGGCGCAATGTTAAAGTAGGACCATTAGGGTCAGAGCACTATAAATAGGTGTTTTATGTTAGATTTTGGTGTGTTCGTTTTATGTACTTAAAATTCTCAAACACTTAAACTACCGTAACTGAAGGGAAACGAGTCAAGGAGATATCATGTACGTTATGAACATCATGATCTTTTACAATTTAAATACAAGTTTGTTTATATTCATTTCCAGTTTACTGCACTTTTATTCTTAAAGCCTTTCGATTCCCTTCCATGTCTTTATTTTATTTGCCTTTAAACACATTTATTTCTTCAGAAACTGCACTTTTACTTTTATCTTTTCGTTCAAAGCATTTTACGTTCCAGAAACTTTTACCTTTTAAAGAATCTTTATCCTTACATTCAATTATCAATAGTCAAGTTTAAATTCGAAGTCTTTCTTTACACAACAAGATATTTCCATAGTCAATTTTAGAGAAGTTTCTTAAAGAATCAATTGAGATCATGGGTTTGAACATAAGAATCTATTATGACACATGTGTCCTAGGATCAATCTAGTCGATCCTGCAAGTAACCAATAGTAATTAGTAAAAATTGGAAGACTAGCGGTTGTTTACTAGAAATCACTGTAAACAATGTCGAAGTACCACTAGGATTCAGGAAAGTCGAAAATGAAGGAAAAGTGTTGAGATTGAAGAAGGCACTTTGTGGGCTGAAGCAGACACCACGAGCATGGAATACGCGCATTGGCACATACTTCAAGGAGAAAGGTTTTCAACAATGTCCTTATGAACATGCTCTGTACGTGAAGAAGAATAAAGAAGATATTCTACTTATTGCTCTTTATGTTGATGACCTGATTTTCATGGGCAACAATGATCATTTGATCAAAGAATTCAAAAGCGAAATGACACGTGAGTTCGAGATAACAGACTTAGGCCTGATGAGATACTATCTTGGCATAGAAGTTCGACAAGAAGAAGCAAGAATCTTCATCTCACAAGAAAAGTATGCAAAAGATATCCTGAAGAGATTCAAAATGGATAGCTGCAATCCAATTTCAACACCGGTGGAACCAGGAACAAAGCCTTCGAAATTTGATGGGGGAGAGCGTGTAGAAGCAAGTAAATTTCTAAGCTTGGTAGGAAGTCTTCGATATTTAACTTGCACAAGGCCAGGTCTTTCATTAAGTGTTGGTATTGTAAGTCGATTTATGGAAGAACCAGTCCACACACAATGGAAGACATTGAAAAGAATCCTTCGACACGTCCAAGCAACGGTGTCACTTGGAATGTTTTACTCAAAAACAGAAGATTACAAGCTGACTGACTACTCTGACAGTGATTAGTGTGGAGACATGGATGATCGAAAGAGCACTTCAGGCTATGTGTTCTTCATGGGAAATACTGCTTTCACTTGGGTTTCGAGGAAGCATCCAATTGTAACCATTTCGACAGGTGGAGCAGAGTATGTAGAAGCATCTTTGTGTGTATGTCATGCAATATGGCTTAGAATACTGTTGAGTAAGATGGAACAAAGACAAGAGGATGCAACAACAATTCCAGTCGACAATAAGTCAACAATCGAACTAGTGGAGAATCCTGTGAATCATGAAAGAAGAAAACACATTGATGTTCGATTCCATTTCATTCGAGAACACGTGAAGGAAGGAAGTGTCGAACTAAAACATGTAGCAAGCAAGGATCAGGCTGCATACATCTTCACAAAACCATTGTCGAAGGAGTTATTCAATAGAGGCAAAAGGATGCTGGGAATGATGGATCAAAGAAGCATTTAATTTTATGGGAGAGTTTTGTTGGAATAAACTTAAATACAGTCAAATAGAGTTTGAAAGTTATAGTCTCTTGGGATTTGAAATGTACATTCCTTGGATCTATACCTCCTTGAAAATATCCAACGTTTATTATTTAGCATTCCTATGTATCATTTATATCTTTGTATTTTTTAGTCTCTCTATATAGAACTCATTTGTAGCATATTCTCCAAGGCAGTTAAATATTTCAATATATCAAAAAAAGTTGCAATCCTCTAAACACCACCTCTAGATAGTTTATATTTATTATTATTTTGTTGTTGTCTTCAAAAATAACAAATGACTGAATATAAAGCATAGAGATTTATAAATCTTTGTAGTAGTAATAGTACACAAACAATTCATCAAAACCTACATAGTGACAAACAACCATTTTCTAATTTTAAATTCATAATGACAACAATTTCTAAATTCTACATGCAACATATGATTGATAGAATTGAATATGTGAATACATCACAGAACTATGCTAGAATCTCTTTAACAACAATTGCAATAGGAAATTGGTATTTAGTATGTTCCTACTTTTCATGTTTAATTATCAAAAGTTCAACTTCATGAGTTTTCAAAGTAACATGAAGAAAAATTATTCCAAATCAAATTAGGCATTAAAATTTCAATGCAGGAGTTTTCAAATGATTCTAATATTTTCTTCTGCACATGACTTCATAACAGTGACCTGGTTGTGGATAGAAAACGACTCCATGCCTTAACAGAACCAATGAAAAGAAAATAGGAAGCATGAACTTAATGAAACTATTTCTTAAGTTATCAACTTAACAGTTTATCAAAGAGAATTGCATGTCGTGGAGAGTCTGAAGTAATGAATTTGGTTGAATATTGCTAAGGTTATTGTATTTGCATTTGAAGTTGTTGTGTTAAATATTGTTCAGGTTAGTGTAAATGCTGTTTGTTTTAGAGTCACACATCGAAAACAGTTCATCAAATGTAAGTGTTTATAAATCTCTTTAGTCCACTTGTTTTCAAATTCTAAAGTAATGGGCTTGGTGAAAAGGACATGGGCTTTGTGAATATATTGAATCCTAAATTACTACTTTAATAAAAAATAAAAATAAATAAATAATGAAAAATCTAAAAATCTACGTGGCAGCTCTTTATTTAAAGTCTCATAATACAAAACTCTTTAACAAATGGCCACTCTTTTAAAGTGTCATAATACAAAACTCTTTAACAAATGACAAAACTTTGATAAACATTTTAAAATCTCTTATATATTGTATCCGCCAAGATTTATGAATAATTTTTTATTGGTTTACATAGTCTTTTGATTCCTGCCAGTCGACGAATTTTTAATTTTGGTCCCTAATTTTTTAAAAATTTTTTGAGTATTTGAAACATGTGCATTTTCAATATTTGGAACAAGCGCTCTTTGGAAAGTAACATGATTCACATTTGGTTGAGATTGTATTGCCTCAAATGTTGCTGCAAATGGCCACTCTTTTAAAGTGTCATAATACAAAACTCTTTAACAAAAGTGTCATAATACAAAACTCTTTAACAAATGACAAAACTTTGATAAACATTTTAAAATCTCTTATATATTGTATCCGCCAAGATTTATGAATAATTTTTTATTGGTTTACATAGTCTTTTGATCCTTGCCAGTCGACGAATTTTTAATTTTGGTCCCTAATTTTTTAAAAAAATTTTGAGCATTTGGAACATGTGCATTTTCAATATTTGGAACAAGCGCAGTTTGGAAAGTAACATGATTCACATTTGGTTGAGATTGTATTGCCTCAAATGTTGCTGCAAGATTTGCACCAAGCATTTCAAATTCAAGATCAACCTCAATTTGAGATTCAAAAGGTTGTTATCTCTGGTTGCAGCTCCAAAATCACTAGTTTGAGATTGTTCTTGTGTTGTATTCTCAGATGCAACTTCCGTTGTAGTTTTATTTGAATTTCTATGCCCATATAAATCATAGAATTAATATGACACAATGACATTAACACTAATACAAAGTATGAAGATAAGTAAATACTTTTATTTTTTATTTTTTTAGCTTCAGGGTCAACCGAAAGACTAGTTAAACTTCATGCATTATGGTCATGTATACCACATTTTTTACAACAATAACTTATTTGTGTCCTTTCGATCTTTATCATGTTTCATCCTCCTTAATTTATTTAGCCTTTTAGATCCTCTTTTGTATGTTGAAGGTAACATTTCTTCAATATCAACCTCTAGCCACATGTATTATTCATTAATTGGGCTTAAATTAAAATTATAGCATGTCAGATAGGTTTCTTTGGAGTGGTAATCATTCATAACATCTCTAGGGCACCGGTTCCTAAAATCTAATGCAAGTGCTGCATGTGTACAAGGTATACCTATTAATTCCCATAAATTACTAGTGTAGGTTCTTTTTGAAGTGTCAATTATAAAACTTTGTCTAATATGAATATGTTCAACTTGCCATATTGTTTCAGCATATCAATTTAGAATTCAATTACAAGCATGTTATACTTTCTTATCTAACCTAAGTCTCTAGGTCTAGGCATTTGCACATCTCTAGCCCAAAGTGAATATTCCATAAGAAAATGAGAATTTCACTTAGAAAATTAATGTTATGAAGAAGTTAATGTCTATTTATTCTTGAAATCGCTAATGTTGTCATAATTTTCTTAATAACGTGACACATTTTTTTCAAGTAGCATCATATTAACATTGAGACATATTAAATAAAATGGGACTAATGGTCATGCACAATCAATATAAAAAGTTTTACATAAAATCTATTACAATTATTCATAATTATTATTTTTATATAATTAAAATAAAAGTGAAATATATTTTAAAATCTAACCGTTATAATTTACTGTTAATAAAATAAATATCAATCCAAGAAGTAGGCTAGCTAGTTTGCCGCCTTGGGCCTCAATTATTTTTTAAGTAAATTATTTAAGTATTTTATCGGTGCATTAAAAAAACACTGCATGTCTTGTATTTTAATTCATAAAGTGCTTATGCAATGTAGATATTAGTTGTAATGACTTCTAATGCAATTTCTTTTCCAATCTTATTCTTTAAGCAGCTGATTATTATATTTTTTTTTATGATTATAAGAAAGTTGTCGTAAAAGCAACATAATTATACTCCTTTTATTTTTTTTAAATGTCATTTAAACTTAAAATTCTTCAGAATTATTAGAGTTATTTTTTTAATTATATATTCTTATTTATTTTTTCTTTTCTAATAAATTCATTTATACACCCTCTTATTTATTAAAAAAGTAAGGGTTTAATTGACAAATTATGACATTAAAATATAAAACGACAGTTAAATAAAAATAAAACAATTCTTCTAAAACGACAATTAAAAAAAATAGAAGGAATATATATCTTTATCTATCAAATATTATGCATCGCAAATGAACATGCTAGCACATTTTTTTATATATATAATATAAACAATAAAAATAAAATACAGTATTCTTTTCTAAAAAAAGTTATAATTTTTTTTCGTTTTACAAGTGAATAAATTTAATAAATAATTAGAGTATTTAAGCCATATAAATATAGTAATTAAAAATGAAATCAAGTCGATATTTTTTATCCACATAAAGACAAAAAAAAGTTATACCAATGAAAATTAGAGTATGTCCAGATTCATTGAATCGATCACAGGAGATTAATGGCTCAAATATTGCTTAACATTTCGTTTTTGAGTCTCACCTTCATTTCTAGCTAACTCTTCATCGATCTTTCATGGCTGGAATCAAAATCATCGTCAGCGCCGATGACAACGGCACTCCTCTCAAAGACGCTCTGATCTCCCACCTCCGTTCCCTCAACATCCAAATCGAAGACCTCGGAACCTCTTCCTACTACTCCGCCGGCGCCGAGGTCGGCCGTCGCGTCTCTCAATCCAAATCCTCCTCCTCCTCCTCTCCGGAAGTCCGCGGTATTGTCGTTTGTGGAACCGGTGCCGGCGTATCCATCTTCGCAAACAAATTCCCCGGCGTATACGCCAGCACATGTCTCACTCCCTCCGAAGCCGCCAACTCCCGATCCATCAACAACTCAAACGTGATCGCCTTCTCCGGTAAGTACACTTCAACCGAAACCGCGATCGAGATCGTGAAGACCTGGCTGAACACTCCGTTCAAGGCTGCATGTCCTGCAAACGATAACAAACCGTGGCCAGAGGAGATCGAGAATTTTCTGGACAAATCGCTGATCGAAATGCCGGAGATCGGAAAAAGCGAAACGGTTGACACGTGTGCGGTTTGTTGCTTGGTGAAGAACCGGGAGCTGAACCCGATCGATTTGATTCCGGGAGGTTCCATGAAGATTGTTAGAGAGACGCCTACGTCGGCGTTCGTGAGATTCAAAGCCGGGAGTGTGGAGCCGGCTCATCATCACACGTTTGGGCATGATTTGGTGGTGATAGAAGGGAAAAAGAGTGTTTGGAATTTGACGAAAGAGGAGAGATATGATCTAACGGTTGGAGATTATTTGTTTACTCCTGCTGGTGATGTGCATAGAGTGAAGTATTACGAGGATACTGAGTTTTTCATCAAATGGGATGGGCACTGGGATATGTTTTTTGATGAGGATTTTGAGACTGCTAAACTTGCAATTGATAAGGAATTAGGGTTAGCTAAGTGATTTTTACTCCCTGTCAATGCTTAAAGAATTTTGTGATTTCGCTCGGTACAGTGAATAATGGTAAACCCTCTGTTATAAGCAATTTTTACTTTTTTTTGTTTTTGTTTACATTTAACTATTAATGTATTTGGTCCATATGGATTATGATATCGTTTTGTCTCACGGTTTTTGCAGTTGTTGGTCTTTTTTTGATGTGAAACTTGGCAATGTATGTTTATATATGCTTGATTTTTGTTTGTTCAAAGCAGAGAATGTTATCTCATAGACTAATTTCTGCAATTGACAATCTGCTATGACTACAACAACTACTTTGATATGATATATTTGTTTCTAGTTTTGAATTTTTTTTAACAATGTTGGTGAAGCTTATATCAGTTGCATGTTATGATTTTAAACATGAGAGCAAGAAAGGAGAATAAGGACAATTCTGGAAACAAGAAGAATATAGAGAAAACAGATAGAAGAATACTTGTTGAGGAAGCATCCAAAAGCAATTACTCTAGCAATCCTACCAACAATCAAGATGAAATTATCGGAAAAAAGGTAAAAAGAATTTGGAGGGTACTAACATTATGAATAACATAGAGTTTTAGATCCAAAAAGAATGGGAGAAGAATTCTCCTAGAAAACAAGAGAAGAGGAATACCGGAAACATTAATAAAAGTTTCTTTCTTAGTAATGTGGTAGATCTATAGGATATGGTAGTTGATGGCAACATACATCTTGTTGATGTTAGTGGTGACAAGTTAGAAAGAAGAATGATGACTGAGCAACAAAAGAAAGACTACATAAATCATCACAAAGATAGAACCATTATTTTAAATGTTATATCATACATTGAGTATGAAAATGTCACAAATAGAGACACAAAAAGTCTATATTTTATTCCTTAAGAATGACTCATGGTGAAAATGCTCAAGTGAAATAAACCAAGGTATTTGCCTTGATACAAAAGTATGAAGCTTTCAAAATAGAGGATAATGAAACAGTTGAGAACATGTTCTCAAGGTTTCAAGGTTTCAGAATATTCAGAACAAATATAAGGATAAAAAAGAATTCCATGCATCTGAATTTGAAGCACATAGTAATCTTAAGAAAGAATTATTTTAAATGAAGACAATTTTATTCTTAAGAATGAAAACTCTTCCCTTAAAAGCAAGAGTTCAAAACTTGAGGAAGAAATTCTTTCAGAAGCTACTATAGATTTTGAGAATGTCATAAAGAAATATGACAAATCTTTTCAGAAATTTTTGGCTAAAAACACAAATAAAAGTAAAATGGCTTCAATGATCTATGAAGTTAGAAGAAATGGAAGAAGAGGTATTGTTTATGTGCCTAAAGAAAAATCCATTTCAAAATCAAAGGCTCTTTATTCCTAATTCTCTTATGCATATACACAACATGATTATTCTGCACAGAAACCCAGTTCCATTAAGAACTCTGGGAGAAATAACCATAAAGGACCCCAAAAGATATGGGTACTTAAGGACAAAAAAATATATGTTGCATGTTTCCTTAGCGGCCAAGTTAAAACAATAGTCACGGTACCTGGACTCTGGGTGCTCGCGACATATGACAGGAAGAAGGAATATGTTCCAACCCTTGGAACTTAAGCTTGATGGCTTTCTAGGTTTCAGAGGTGATCAAAAAGGAAAGATCATAGGCTTAAGAGCAGTTGGTAATGGTTCTCTCCCTTCTATTACTAATGTTTTACTTTAATGCATAATTTATTGTCCATAAATCAATTAAGTGACAAAGGTTATGATATAATCTTTGATCAAAAGTCTTGTAGAGTTACTAATCAAAAGGATGACGCCATTGTTTTTAATGGCAAGAGGAAAAATAACATTTATAAAATTAAACTTGTTAATTTGAAAGATCAAAGTATTAAATGTCTCACGTTTATTAATGAAGAGCAATGAATATGGCATAAAGGATTAGGCCATGTTAGCATGAGAAACATTTCTCAGCTAAATAAACTTAATTTAGTGAAATGCCTTCCAAATTTTAAGTTCTCTTCTGACGCTCTTTATGAAACCTGTCAGAAAGGAAAGTTTTTAAAAACTTATTTCAAAGCAAAGAAAGTTATTTATACCTGTAGGCCTTTGGAACTCTTGCACATTGACCTTTTTGGACAAGTGAAAAATACTTTTGTTAGTGGAAATAAATATGGTTTAGTCATTGTTGATGACTACAACAGATGGACATGAGTTAAGTTCTTAAGACACATGGATGAGTCACATTTTGTATTTTCTACCTTCTTCTCATAAGTGCAAAACGAGAAGGATTTTAAATTTATTAAAGTTAGAAGTGATCATGGGGTGAATTTGAAAATAAATATTTTGAAAAAGTGTTTGATGAAAATGGCATCTCTATGATTTCCCATGCCCTAGGACTCCATATTAAAATATAGTTGTAGATAGGAAGAATATGACTTTGCAAGAAATGGCCAAAACCATGATCAATGAGACAAAACTGGCTAAGCACTTCTGGGTTGAGGCAGTTAACACAACATGTTATATTCAGTACATAATCTCTATAGACCTATTATGCATAAGACTCCTTATGAATTATGGAATAATAGAAAACCCAACATTTCATATTTTCATCCTTTTGGATGTGATTATTTTATTCTAAGCACTAAAGACAGTCTTAACAAGTTTGATTCTAAAGCAGATAAGTGTTTAATGTTAGGATGCTCTGAACGCTCAAAAGGCTATAATATATTTAACACTCAAACACAAACTTTTGAGGAATTAATTCATGTTAAATTTGATAATTAGCTTGACCATAGAAAGTCAAAGGTAATTGAAAAGTTTGCAGATCTAGAGATTACATATTCAGACTCTGAAGGTAAAGAATCTGTTGCTGAAGAACCTAAGGTAAAAGACTCTGAAGTTGTTCAACCTGAAGCTGTTGAAGTTCATAGTCCTCTAAGGAAGCATAGAAAAAGATCTTCATATTTTGAAGAATTGATTTTGGGTGACAAGACTGAACCAAACATAACCAGATCCTTATTCAGACATTTCGAAGAAATGCTTCCGGGTTGGGTGTCCCTCATAGAACCTACTTTTGTCGATGAAGAACTTCTAAACACTGAACGAATTTTGAAAATGCAAGAAGAACTCAGTCAATTCTCCATAAATGATGTTTGAGATCTTGTTTATGGTCAAAAGTTTATAGTCACCAAGAAGGGATTGACTATAGAGAAAGGTTTGCACCAGTTGTCAGGTTGAATTCTATTTGTATCTTTTTTTTCTTTTGTTAATCATAACATCATCTTATATCATATGGATGTTAAGAGTGTATTTCTGAATACTTACATAACTAGAGAAATGTATGCACACCAACCTCCTGGTTTTGAAAATCACAAAAGTCCAGATTTTGTTTTCAAACTTAATAAACCATTGTATGGTAATAAACAAGCTCCTAGAGCATGCTATGAAAGACTAAGCAATTTTATTTTAGAAAATGATTTTACCAGAGGAAAGGTTGATACAATATTACTTTGTTCTATAAGACTTTCAAAAATGACAATTTAGTAATTCAAATATATGTTGATGCTCAAAACCCTAAAATTTCTCTGCAACAAAACCCTAAAATTTTACCAAAGGAAATGTTGATACCCATTTTTCACACACTTCGCTCTTCATCCTACACATTCTATTTTTTCAAAATCCTAAAATTTCTCTACAACCAAACCCTTGTTCTTGTTCGCCATGGCTGATAAACAACAAGTTTCGTTTGTTCAACAATAATAATCTTCAACTATCAACAACAACAACATGATCAACAATAGAAAAAAGGAATTCAAGAACTTAAGTTGTCTGTTTTCATTTGATGAATTGGAAGTTCTTAGTGAGTTAATCGTTGATTTTGGGAATATCAAGACAGACGCTTACGTCCTCACTGATGTTTTGAAGATGAGATTCTAATTAATGACACCCAACTTGATCCTTATGTCCTAAACTTTTTTCGAACCAACATTCTTCGACCCTCCAAATCAAAAATGGATGAATTAATGTTACATTTCGAAAGAGAAGTAAATGAGCGTTTGCACATATTTTTAAACTCTACGAGAGTGTTGCAGTCTGGATGAGTCCCAGATGGTGGTTTAACTCTCTCTCTCTCTCCTTTGTTTATATTGAAAGCCTAGATTTTTTTTTAAAATTTTTAAATCCAATTTTTATTTTATTTTTTAAATTTAAAGAATATATATTAATTAATTATTTTCGTTTTTATTTTTAAATTTTTTTTAATGATTATTTAAATAACATTTAATAAGAACAAATTGGGCTATATAAACACTAATTTTGTTAACATGCCAACCGATGTGATACTATATTTCCTGCAAGGGAAAAGATATTCTTACACACATTTTAACACCCACACCGTATGATTGTACACAATACATATTCATTTTAACTTTTTTATAATTTAATTGTTTTGGTTTCAGTACAAAAGTATGTTACTTGGGTATTATGTACGGTGTAATGGGCTATGATGTATAAAAAGAAAGAATAGTGTTATTTGAACATTGAAAATTTGATATCGGTGACACCATATATTAATCGTATATCTAATGTCTTTATCTCTCTCGTACTTTTTTATTTTATACACTTACACGAATTTCAATAACAAACTACAATGTCTAAAATTTATACTAAATACCTTTTTAACACTCAAATTTAAGTGTCAAAATATCATTTCTCAACAAAAAAATTGTAAGAATAGCACACCTCTTTCAGCCATTAACCACACTGATAACACAACGACAACACTCATGCATGCAATATTCAATCAACCACAGTGATAACACAACAACCTCAAATAGTGACACAATTCTTTAACCTCACCTTCTTCTTTTCCTTTTCATGAACCCCAACAACAACACCTTAACCTCACCTTCTTCTAAATCTCTAGATTAAATCAATTTTATGGCACCTCCGAAATTGGAACCAATTCCATGGAATAATATACGTGTTCATGAAAGTATATTTATATATGCATGATACATCCAAGTTATATGCGTGAGTACTACGCATTAACTACATATTCTTCAGGACAACCATATTGGAAACTTGTTGCAGTAAGTCATCAATTTCACAGTTGCATTCACACTGTTTGAAAGTGGGTCTTGTTCATGATAGTTTCATTGTTACCTAGCTCAATGTTTCTATATGCTAGATATGCTTCAATTCACCATGCACATAAGATGTTTGAAGATACGTTTTAATGGTCATGATGAAGAACTCATTAGACCCTGCATGTTGATGTTCGCATCGAAAATTCATTAAGAATTGAAAATCTTTATAGTGCTCCTTTAAACAATAATTGTAATGTTTAGGTATTGGGACGTTATGCAATGCAAAGTCATTAATAAAATGGGTTTTTTTAATTAAAATCCACTTGAATGCCAAGTCCTTAATAAAATGGGGTCTAGCGGAATCTTGCGGGTTCTAAAATTTAAACTAACATCAATTTTTTCTGATGCAAGTTGGACTAAGTGGTATCTTGGAGAGTGGATCTTCGCCTGCCTTTTGTGTTCTGCTCACTATCCAGCTTCAAATCCAATGGTTTATATGCAATACAAAATAATAGTTTAAAAAACTAATGTGCATATAATGTAATTCAATGGTTAAGATTAAGGCAGGAGAGAGGGTAGCAGAAAAAATGTCACAGAGGATCCATGTCCGGTATCTTGATGGTGAAAGGAACAACCTACGAGAACATGAACCAAGTACCAGACCAATAATATCTCTACGAAACACATTTTAACAAAAAATATTATTGGAGTAATACATGATCATTTCATCTCATATTACCTTGACAATTGACATGGATAGGGCCAGGGCCAGTCCTGAGTTAAGGCAAATAGATTTCCTGTTTGATAATTTTTTCAAAAATTGTTCCGATATAATATATTTTTTTTAAAAACAGTTTTGGGTATGGATTTCAACTATTGCTAAAACTAATTTTTAAAAAAACTGTTTTGGCTACGGTTTTGAACCGTTGGTAAAGTTCTTTTAGGAATATTTAAAAATTGAAACTTTCAAAAAGTGTTATGGTATCTTAATAATACATCCAACCAAAACACTTTAAAAAAGTGTTCCGGGATGATAATTTTTTTAAAAAACAGTTTTTGATATAGATTTCAATTGTTGCTAAAACTGTAATTTTATTAAAAAAATAGTTTTGCCTACGATTTCAAACCGTTGGTAAATCTCTTTTAAAAATTTTAAAAATTGGAACACTTTCAAAAAGTGTTCCGGTATCTTAATAGTACACTCAATCGAAACACTTTCAAAAAATGTTACGGTATAGTAATTTTTTTTAAAAACAATTTTGGATATAAATTTCAACTGTTGCTAAAACTGTAATTTTTTAAAAAGCAGTTTTGGCTACGGTTGTAAACCATTGGTAAATCTCTTTTAGGAATTTTTAAAAACTGGAACACTTTCAAAAAGTGTTTCGGTATGGTAATTTTTTTAAAAAATAGTTTTGGATATAGATTTCAATGGTTGGTAAAACTATAATTTTTTAAAAAGCTCTTCTAGAAATTTTTAAAAACTAGAACATTCAAAAAGTGTTCCGATATCTTAATAATACACCCAATCAGAACACTTCAAAAAGTGTTCCAGTATCTTAATAATACACTCAAAAGTGTTCCGATATGACAATTTAAAAAAAAAAAAAACAGTTTTGGATACATATTTCAACTGTTGCTAAAACAGTAATTTTTTTAAAAAGCAGTTTTGACTACGGTTTTGAACCGTTGGCAAAATAGTTTTAATTTTTTTTAAAAACCGGAACACCTTTTTAAATGTTCCGAAACGTATGTATAGGAGTATAAATTTTGTATTTTTAATAAATAATAGAAATTAAAATGATAAATTGATTAAAAATATTGAAGGATAAAATTGACATTTTTGAAAAATTTGATTATGTGGATACAAAGTATAGCTCAGCAGTCTACAACTATCCTTATTTTTTTTAAAGGAAGAGTGTTCGAACCCGAATCCCAATAGGTAGATACTAGAGTGAGGGCTCTAACAAATCTCTCACCAGTGGACCATTTGGAAAGAATAAATAAGGGCCTTTAGATTAATCTAACTTAGAATTCTATTATACACCATAATTACTAAATTATTTATATTTTTTTCTTCATTTTCTTCAAGTCTCTTTTCCCTTTTACTATTCACAAGCTTATATACGCGCCATTACAAAAAGTCCTTCCACTATCCCTGTTAACTTTTGCTTTATAGTAGATTATGATATTCACCATTAATGAGTTTAATGAAGTCAGTTTTTGCTTTATGGATATTATATTAATTTGAATTAAAATTACAGTATCTTGAATTTGATCATTTAGTTAAATTGAATTTCTATTTTCTTTTGCAAAGTAAGTGAATGATAACAAAAACAAGTGATTGAATCTATTTGAATGTCAGGCAGATTTTTATAATGACAAAAGAATATTTTTTCATTATGAAAAAATGTGATTTAAAGAACTTCAGCCATGGAACTAAAGGTTTCTGATGCCAAAATAAAATTTTAATTATAATTTTTTTTTACGGTGTTCAGGAAGAAGAAAAGAGCAATTTTTGTTAGAGATTTGTGTTGTATTTGAATTTTTTAGCATTTCACCAATTAGTATCTCATTAGGTTAGATGATTGTGTATCATGGACTGGTCACTTTCAAAAAGAGAAAGGAAAACGTGAGAGGAATTAGTGGATTGAAAGAAGATGGAGTAAGGATCGTGTGTGAAAATACCCGCATGTTCTTTATTTGTTTTCAATCCATCTAAACTCTTCATGTAAATCATACAAGTGATTCACTCATGGACCATTTAATTGATGCTTGATTCTAGACTACACTCCAATTAAATGTATACTTTTAATTTTTTTTCTTCCGAAGAGTAATCCTTAATATTATTTGATGTAACCTAACCAAAAAAATCACATTTTTTTCTAAAATAAAAAAGAAAAATAGTAACTTTCTCCTCTCCTCTATATGAAACCAAAAAGAAAAATAGAATTTAAAAATCAAAATTTAAAGTTAATTATTTAATTTTTTTAATAGATAATTTTTTTAATCGATAATTTCTTTTTATTTATTGTTTATTTTCAATATGTATAAATTCTTCGTACATATTGAAATTAAAATTTGTTTGGTCCAATAATATTTATTAAAATAGAAAATTATTTTGTTATAAATTTTTCATGTTAAAACAAACCGTGAAGAATTTATTTTTGATATCACACACGGTTAGTCCTATTATAATAATTTTTTGTCTACTATTTTAATTTTATTTTTATTCTGGACCTCTAAAAAGTCAAGATCGACCCTGAACATAGACATTCATGACAATTCATTCATAAAGGTACATATAACGAAACAAGAAACATGGTCATATGTCTAGATAATATTGTATCATTATCGATTTAACTGTAATTGATTTTAAAAAATTATATCTTGAGGTCCCGTATCACTCTTCTCAATATTGTTCACTTAAATTAGGAGTGTTTAAAATCAAACCGATCTAATAGAAAATTGTAAAACCGAATCGAACTAAATTGAAATTACAAATCGCATTTGATTTGAATGTATTTGAGTCATTTTCTAACAGAACCGCATGAGTCGGTTCAGTTGGCGGTTTGTATTTTGCAAACTCAACCAAACCTCATTATGTTATAAAATCAAACTAACCAATATATATTTCTTAATTTCGTTAGAGAAATCAACATGTATTATGTGTATATTTTGTCATATTCTTTGTATGATATTTATTTTAATTTATAAATCATAAAAGATAAAATATTATTTATTTATAAATATTATTTTCACAAAATATATTTTACCGTTTTCTTTATATAATATTTATTTAAGAAAGAAATCTTATGAATATCATTCTATAGATTTAGATAAAATTATATTATAATTTTATTTATCAAATTAATAAATTTATTTAGACAATTATAATTTTTTTTATGGTAATGTATGAACGATTAAACACAAAATTATATTTATCTTTATACGCGTATATATAGTTCAATAATTTTTTGTGTGTAAAAAACCAAATCAATCTTAATCATATTAGTTTGATTTAGTTTGATTCAGTTTTATTTTTAAAAGTTAACAGAACCAAACCAACTGACATATTTTTTCTTTTGCGGTTCTAATGACTTTTGACTTCAAAATCGCCCAAACCGCATTACGAAGCTATTTGTCTACATCATGACCTAATGCATTTTATTGGTATATGTGAGTAGAGAGCTATCAAAATAGGCTAGCTTATATGGGTCGGCCCGTCCGGCCCGAAAAATTATATAGGGTTTGGACCTTCAAATTAGAGTCCATATTTTTAAAGATTTTTTTAACTCAGTCCTAAAAAACCCGCTATCTGTTAGAACTAACCCGTATGGACCATGGATAGCCCATTAGACCCGCATAACTATAAATTGTTAAAAGATTATATTAAATCTTGTATTGAATTACTCCAAAATAATACATTGATTTTTCTCACTTTATTAAATATTATCTCTATTTTTTTTAATATTATACATTAACATAACCAACACTCTTTTATTATATTCTATTAATTTCTCGTATGTTAAATATTTAAATATTATTTTTTAGAATTTAGTCATGTATGGTATTTAAAAATACATTGTAGTATTTATAAAAGATAATATAATAATAAATATATTATGTTTAAAATAACATAATTTTTTATTTTGTTTATAATAATATAATAAATTTTTTATTTTTTATAATAAATATATATCCTTTTTTTCGCAGCCATGGTACCACACTGATTAAAGGTAGTACTTTCGATGAAGGTTTTAATCGCTTATAACAAAAAGAAAGTGCTTTTTACAACGTGGAATTAAGACACTAAGTACGTCAAAAAGATATATCCACGAGTGCGTGTGAAAACCTCCGTCTAGCCATCCTTATCTTCCTAAATGTATAAGAAAAAGAAGTCAATATGGAACACCAAAACATTTTGACTAAAATTTATATGATGTCATGTTATACGTATTCAGTATTCCACAAATCTCATGCACCATAAATATGTTAGACCAAAATTCAGGTATGATTAAAGAGTTTTGTTAGTATATCTAGTTCTTATCTAAATACACCTACTTAAAAAAGAATCCGGCAACTTTACGAATCTAATTTATGGTTAACAACCATTTTAAAGAGAATTCAAGTTTAATATTTTAAAATTACAAAACTAAATTTTTAGTGAATTTTTTCTGCCGATAACTCAGAGGTTACATGGTTAAGACATTTGGCATCTCATGTCTCATTGCACCTTCGTGCACAACAATTTTAATATTGTTCCAGTCACATATCTTTGTTAAAGTATGTGGGTATTCTTTAACTCTTTGGGACGTTTCTGACAATTTCTCAATCATATCTTTGTTAATACATTATGAGATGGCTTAATTTGTTATTTTTCTTTTCGCTTGAGAAGTACGGTTTTCTTCTTCAAGCATTTTTGTTAAGACATCCTGAGATGGCTTAATCTATTATTTTTCTTTTCGCTTGAGAAGTGCGGTTTTCTTCTCAGTGCATTTTCATTAAAACTTGTTGTTTATTGCTCATTTTGGTTACTCGGTTATCCCCAGTGTTGTTGAGATCTCTTGTTATTTCTTAATTGTTACTGTTGTTGTTAAGACATTTTGATGGTGCTTAACAAGTTTATTCTCCTCAGCTCATCAGAGATCAGGATTTAATTCTTGGTTATCAAGTTCTCTTCAATGGAAGCCAGAAGATGGGATTCTATCCTTTGAGTTCGCAACCAGACGTCTTTGCTTTGACACCTTCCATATAGTAATCATCATTGCATTGCATTGCATCCTCAAAAACGCGTAGCATTTTCATTGAATGGAGCATTACGTTAAAAAAATTCAAACATGCATTGAAGCAAAAGCCAGATTCATGTCTTGCTCGAGAACCTTTTGCGTCTCCGAAGAGAATTCAATCCATAAAAAGAATCCCAAGTGATATTCCCCACAGGTTGTGCTCAAGACATATCTTCTTGTTGTTTCTATTCGCATCTTTGACCCTGTGTCGTTCTCTTACATCATTCAATTCAATTCAATTCAGTTGCCAAGCATCTTGCTTTTTGCAAATTCTTATTTTAGTCATCTTACCCGTGTTTGCTTTGTCGTTAGAGTGTGAGTAGGAGTCGGTGTATAACCTTTCTTGCTTCTCAGTTGTTTGAGTATCTGTACTTGGTGTGTGGTAATTCAGATAATTGTCACTCTTGAAGAATTGTATCTCGTCTTTGGCCTGAGGGATATTTTAGTTTTTTCATATTTGCAACCTAATAAAAATCCAACATAGCCTGGAAATCCTTACTAGGGTCCCTTTTTGGTTGGCCTCTTTCCCCGTAAATTCGTCTTCGATCGAAGATTTTACTGTTCCATATATCTTTTCCCTAGTGAGTCTGCTTCAGTCGGTCTCTTCCTTGTGTATATCTAATATCTTTACCTGACATATACTCCCCTTCTATATATTCTCATTTGTTGATCTACGAAGCCTCTTATTCAAGTGTATTCGTGCCAAAGATCTATGAGTTCTCTCTTTTTGATCTACGAAGCCGTTTATTCAAGCGTATTTTTTGCCAAAGATATATATGTTCTGATTTGTTGATCTGCGAAGCCGCTTATTCAAGCGTATTTGTGCCGAAGATCTATGAGTTCTCTCTTTTTGATCTGTGAAGCCGCTTATTCAAGCGTACCTGTGCCGAAGATCTATATGTTCTCATTTTTTCTCTACGAAGCCGCTTATTCAAGCGTATCCGTGCTGAAGATCTCGTTAAACATCTCTGTATATGTTCAATTTTACCGGACATGTAGATTTGGTATCTTTCGATAGAACCTTCTTCGGTTGGTCTTTGTCTTGTATGTGTCCAAAATATTTACCGGGCGTGTACATTTGTTTCCTATTTCTTGTGTGTCTAACCCTGACTTGACATACCAGAATTTTGTTCCGAATTTAACTTTTTACCGAAAAACCAAAAAAAATTGAAAATACCGAAAACAAAAAATAACATTTGATATTCTCTTTCTCTTCAGAGTGTAAATTTTATGGTTCTATTGAGTATTCAATCCTCTTCTAACTTGAACGTTTGAAAGGCTAGAGCCAATATCACTCTCAAGTTTAAGAAGATTGAATAGGGGCAGTTGTTGCACTTCAAAATTTACCCTCTTCATC
Organism: Vicia sativa; assembly: GCA_021764765.1. Lineage (NCBI taxonomy): Eukaryota > Viridiplantae > Streptophyta > Magnoliopsida > Fabales > Fabaceae > Vicia > Vicia sativa. Next base: position 87,203,632 of record CM038795.1, read on the forward strand.
TCAACCCTAATTGGCTTGTACTTCATCATCGCACGCACATGCATTCATATCAGTGGTTCTATGGTTATGGATTTGAGGTGGCTCCCTGTGGTTCTTTTACAAGTTATAGAAGATGTTGTGTTTTCAACCAATCCAAGAGGTCTGAGAATGACAAGGGTTGGCCAGTGAATCTTATTTTTCTCTTATCTGCTGGTTCTTGTGCATGGGTTTTGATTGCTAAAGCGGGTGACGTTTATCTTGACAAATTCTAGAAGCATTTTTATCTCGAGTATTATCTCAGTACGTAAAACATCTTGATTCAAGAGATCAGTTCATCACGAGTTTATGGTTTGTTGGTGGTTTGAGGTTTTATTCAATAAAGTTTGATGTCTCAGATTCTCCTGATTATTCAGTTTCTTCTTCAAGAAGTAAAAGGGTGGAATTAGGGTTTCTATTGGTGTTCTCATCAAATAAAGATTGATACTATTTTCTTTTCTTTGTAAAATGAGCTCTGAGATTAGGGTCTCCAATCATGCTTATGTGGGTTTCTCCTTATCAGGCTACAATGCTGTAAGTTTAGATGCCCATTGTTTTCTTACACCTGTCATCATCGTTTCTTGGATTTTCTTTGCAAAGGGCAAGAATTCAGAAATGTGATTTCCTTGATGATTTCTTGGATGCATTATCGTGTGTTAATAAGTTGGATTGTAACCGGGAATAAGACCATCATTTGATCTACTATATGATTCAAGTTTCTCATCTTTGGAGTGAAGTATGGCACAAAAGTTGAAATTATGATATTCTTGCTTCCTTGGTTCATATAATGTTTGATTTGGATATTGAAGTTTGAATTTGATAATGATATGAATTTGGATTTATGGTTTATTATATGATACATTAAGTTTAGATTCGTTCAAAAGCTTATATGTTTATGATGACACGAGTTAATGCAAGCAAAATTTGGAACATCCCTTTATGATTAATTTCTTGTTTCAACCAAAATTCATTCAAACAACAATTGAAGTTACATTCAAGTATTATACAAAAGAAAAGCCATGTTCATTTGAGACTTTGTGAAGTTACAAGAATTTAATTTGTGTCAATCCGAATTTGCCAAATTCAAGTGATTCAAGAGACTTAGGATTCAAGGATCTATATCATCACCAAGTCCACTTACAAATTCACTACAAGAAAGGCATTTTTTACATAAAAGATCAAAGTTGAAGATTACCATTTGTTAAAGATTCAAAGAGCGTCCAAGACAAAATTTGATTTCGTTCAAATTACATTGCTACAAGAGTATTTCAAGAGTTGGAAATTTTCATTCAAGTTCACCAAAGTTTTCAGATCACCTTACAATTTTAATCATGATTTTGAATAACAATTCAAGTTTCCTAACTCTACAAAATTGCCTAACTACAAGTAAATTATTTTTGTTATGCTCCAACTACAAGCTACAATTCTCAATCATTTGCTTCGGTTTCTCTAAGCTTCGCTCACCATGGTTTCCTTTTCAAGTTCCTTTATCTTCATGGCCCATAACCATTACTCATAATGCATTACATGAAACAAAGAAAGAAGAAGTTGGTTAGTAAATTATCAAGAACAACCAAAATTGAGAAGGAGAATTCAAGGCAATTTCTAACGATTTTTTTACACAAATTCTCTTAAGATCTCATCATTAGGGTTTGTGCTCGAAATCAAGATTAAAGGGTTTTCTCAAATCATGTTCAATGCCAAACCAAAGCCTCATTTGTATCGTTCATAACAACAACAATATTCAGAAGTTCAATAATCAGTCATGGGCTAACAAGAAGCTCCCATTGCAAATCACAAAATTTTTAAGGTTTGGTTCGCAAAGGGAGGTGTGAGAAGGAAAACTCATAAATGTCATCATAGTCAATAACAAGTACAAAAATTAGATTTTCAGCCCAAGTTCAACACATCAAAAACATAACAAATCATAATCAGAAAGCCCAAACACTGATTTTCCAGGCCTGTTAAACATTTTAGAGGTCTAATCTCAATAAACCCTAATTCTGAGAGTGTATCAAAAGCATAATGGCATAGAAACCTAGGCAGCAATGAACAGTTCATGAAAAACCCTAACAGAACACAAAACGACAACAATTAGCAAACCCCAAAAATTATTCTGACCCTAAATTGTTCACACAAAGCCGTAACAAGCAACCCAAACACAAAACCTTAAATAATTTTCCTCATCATTTTCCTGCACTAAACCCTTCAAATCGAGAAAGAGAAAGAGGAAAAGAAGTTCAAAAAAGAAAGATCTCACCCAGAACGCCGGAAAAATCAAATTGGAACCTTAGGGTTTCGTTCACTCCTTTCGAGATCTTGGCCAAATCTTTAGTTCCCTGAAAAATCAAACCACAAACTGAGAATAAGAAAGAAAGGACAATTCCAAAAAAGTAAGAAGAGTTTATATCGGAGAAAGTTTGTTGCCGCCGCCGTGAGGCGATTTTTAGCGTGGCGGCACCTTAATCATTCTCGACGAGACAACAGCGAGTCAGTGAGAACATAAAGGTTCCGGTGAGAGCCTCGAAAGCAACGAGAAACAAGATCGGTTCCAAATTGGTGCGAGACTCCCAAAGGTGTCAAAGAGCAACCCATATTTCCGGCGAGGATAGCTTCACAAAGTTCCCAGAAACATGCAAGCGGCGGCCAGATCGAGAGTTTCGGCAACCACAGAATGATGAGGCAGCGAGCAAGAGATATTCATGCAAACCAGCGAGACCGATTGGCGACAAGGAGAAAGAAAGATAAGAGTCTCAAGAATACAAAGAGAGAGAGAGAGAGAGAGAGACGAAGAGTAAAAGACTAAACGAGAGGACAAAGTGAATATGAAGAGATAATTATCTCTTCATATATTTTTTATTTTGTTGTTTTTGTTTAATTTTTTTTGTTTAATAAGTGAGTTTTGTTTAATATAATTTTGTTTAGGAACATTTAATCTGCCTTGTGGTATATTTTTGATTCTACGCTGTTATACTCCAAAATTTGCCCTCTTACTTCTCAAGATATTTCACATATCCATACTCAAGGATTTCACAAGGGTTGACCAGACAAACCCTCTCCTAAGCAATTAACCCAAACTAGGGTTTGGACATTCTCAAATCAAGGTGGGCTTCTAACACTTCAAGTGGTCATCATGCCTCATCATATGCTTCAAAGAATCTCCATGTCAAGTTTCAAGCCTTACAAGTCAAGTTTCCTCAGACAATTGCTCAGATGGTTGAAAATTAGTTGTATTGGACAAAAAGTCAACTGTGGTCAACATACAGTCAAACTTCATAATTTTTGGTCAACATAAATATTTTGAAGTGATATTCATCATTTGATCAAGGGTTGATCATGATTCATCAAGAAAAGTCAAGAATTGATCAAAAGTTAAAGTTTCTAAATTGGGCTTTCTTAGACAAAAGTCAACCGAACTTTGACCAGGCATAGCTTTCACATACTTTATCAGAAATTTTTCCATCACAACTCATTATGAAGAGAATTCAATTCTCTACAACTTCATGTCTCACAAGCTTGGGCAGAAAATGCTTCATTTGGAAGTTATGGATCAAAATATTACAGGTCATTCTAAAAGTCAACAAAAACTCAACTTTTTGTAAAAGAAGTGTTCATGAGCATGGAACATTCAATTGAGATGAAACCAAAGAGGCTGTTTAGAGGACATCTTGAGCTTTCTAAAAAGTCCAAGAACACCCAAAAATGTTAAAAATTGAGCAAGATACACCTTGCACAAGTTGAGCATTTTTGAGGAGGTGCACAAAGAGAAATACTTGACAAAACCAATTTTTTTGCAAATAGGCCTAACTTTTCTTGATTCAAACATGTTCCTTAGCTGAATTGGAACCTCCAAGTCCAAGGCCACGAATTTATCTTTTACTTTCCATTTATTTTGGATTTTTAATCATTTAAAAGCCAATTTAATTAAAATAAAAGATAGAAAATCAAAATTAAATTGCAAGGTGGATTTTTCTCTCATTCTTGAGACCCAAGCAAGCCATACAAGCTGTCAGTTTCGAAATTGCATTGATTGGCAAAAGAATTGAATGAGATTTGATCAAAAAAGGCAATATTTGGTTTCATTCCAAATCAAATATTTTCTCATTGATTGACATATAATTTCTTCACGATTCTTGACCTAATTCACTCTACTATAAGTACATTTCTTTTTTCCAATATTATGTAACTTCTCATGGGATGTAATAGTTTAATTAGGATTTACTTTCCGCACTCCTATATTATGTAACTGCCCCAAAGCATGTAATAGCGTAGGATTTACTTTCCGCACTTTACTTTCCGCAATTTTGCACCCTATAAACTGCTAGTAACTAGGCGTGTATGGCAAGATAAAAAACGAACGTAGATCACTTCTAATTGCAAGATAAATTATCTGAACTCAACACACTCATTTCACACATGCACCCCTTAGGGTATTCTCTCTCGTTGCCTTTCGAATAAATGGTCAAGTCCCTTGAACGTAGAGGTATCCTAGCACCGTTGCCTACAAACATATCATCATAGTCCCTTCGATACAAAGATCATAGTCCCTCGACGTGGCCTACGAATACATGATCTCGTCCCTCGATTGTTTCCTACGAAAAGTGATGATCGTCCCTACGAATGTGCTAGGATACTCCTACAAGTTGCCTTCTATGACCATCCGATGTCCCTTCGAATGTCCCTCTTACATCCAACGAATAGGGTTACTTACCAACTAATGGTATGGATAGAACTATTCTAAAGGAAAGTAAAATAACACGGAAACGACCGTTCTGATTAGGTAATAAGACTTTTAGTTGCTTGCTCTATCAAAATACTTTTCACACCTCACACTTTTGTCAAAGATAAAACACTTTTCAAAAACGAAACATTTCCAAAACACTTCGTATACATTCCAGCGTGAGTCATTACGAAGTCAAAGCGAAATTCCTTTTCAAAACCTTTTTCAAACACACACACAGAAAGCAAATTTTTAAAGATGAGCTAAAGCAACTAAGAGCCTGTAGATAACTACGGATGAAAAGGGGTGCTAATACCTTCCTTTTTCATAACCTTCTCCCTTACTAAGAATCTAACGAAGGTCTTTTCCTGTTCTTTTCACCTTCCCTTAATTGGATAAAAGAAAAGTCGGTGGAGACTCTTGCTATCTGCAACATTTGGGATCAAAAGCAAAACAAATTCCAAAGTCAGTTCTCCCACCGTGTTACATGCGTAGAGATCCCATCGTAGCTAGCGTGCTTCCTCATCAAACCATCATTTGATCTACTTAGATCTAGATCTAACGTCCCAGAATGCAAACACACGGTTGTTGCACCCCAAAATTTGCCCTCCTATCTCGATTTTATCTGGCTTAGGCTTCATAATCATCCGCATACGCTTTCATTAGGTCATTGACATTAAACAGTCATTCGTTCACTGCATATGCATCATTTCGTCGTATTTAAATTGACCAAAAGTCAGTTTAAATTGACATTTGCATCGTTTTATAATTTTAAAATACCCGACATTTTACTTCATTCATTTTTATCTTCTTACCTGTTTATTGTGTCATTTTAAGTTGATTATATGTCGATGATATCAATATTTCGATTTTACAAACAGACTGCTAAAAGCAATTCGACACTGTGCGGAAAATTAGCGGGAAAATATTTCAAACTTTTGCCTCTAACTCACTGATTTATGAATCTACGTGTCGCGTAGATCATGAAAATGTGATCTCTCTAATTTTTCGATACATTTCGAAGTTTTGTTTTTAACCGTAAGTGTTTTAAAATCAGGTATTTTTTATTATCGTTTTATTTCGATTTTAATTATTTCAATAATTTTTCTTTAATCTTTGATACCTGTAATTTATTTTAATATGCTCATATAATTTTTTCGGATAATTATTGTCCGAACTTTTACCATTTTTAATAATTTTAGGTGTCTAATTTTTGTCTCTAAAAATTTAAACAAAAATATATTTGAGTAGATTATTTTTTGATCTTTTGGGCTTTTGAGGCCCATTTTGTTAAAGGGTATTTTTGGCATTTTTAAAAATTGCTAAACCTAATTTTTGTAGTATATATGTATGTTATAATTGGTGTTGAAAGGGAGGCCAATTTGAAAAGATTTGAACCGGAACAATTGGAGGCTGACAAAAACAAAATTATAAAAAAAGAAACATCATCTTCCTCTGTGGAGGAACCCATCTTCGCCTCTCTCCAACCCTTCGTCTCACCTTCCATTCAACCTCCTTCTTCATCCGTTTCACCTCATCCATTCTTCCTCCTTTCTCCATCTCCTCTCATACATACCCATCAACCTTGCCCGGTAACTCTCCATCTCGCCGAACCCTCCACTCACTGCCTCCATCAAGAAACCGCGACCTCCATCCGTCACTCTCCAACTCAAACCGTAACCTTCACCAAACTCCCTCTGCTGTCATTGCTGTTCACCTGTTTACTCACCGAACATCTCCTCTTCATCTTCCAAATCGACCTCCGTTCCTCACACCATCATCCGGAACACCCAATTTCTTCTCGCGCACCTCTCAATACCTTCAAACCCTCCGTCTCTCACCCTCGACATCTCACAACATTCCGCGCAACATCTCGCTACCACCACGGAGCTCGCCACAACAAATTCACCAACAACACCCATCAACCAACGCGACAACAAACTCCTGTTCTCCTCGCCGCTCCACACGCTGCTACCTCCATTCAAACATCACGCTCCATGACCCGAACCTCCGTCTCTTTCCGCCGACTTGCTTCTTCATTGATTCCATGAACATCACTCGCACCAGCTCGGATTCGGTTCACTCGTCATTATCATGTTTTCAGCCTCTTCGGTAAGATTTCAAGTCACTTTTTTGCCCTTATACATATTTGATATATCGAACCGATATCTTGGAAATATGAGATAATTTCTCCGTATATTGACTCTGTCTTCTGTTGACTTGCCGCCATGAGTTAACCCTTGATAACAGCGTGAGTATTGTTGATTTGGTCGAGTTGTTTGTAAAGAACAGGGTGCTGATCATTGTTTGTATAAAAGTATTGTTGCTATGAAGTCGGTGCTAATTGATAACAACTGATATGCTGATCATTGTTTGTATAACCGTTACACTGCTTAAATTTGTAACAAAACTGGTTTACTTGCTCTGTTTGTGTCGAGTCCGCGTGATTACCATGTTAATTGCTTTCATGAATTTGAATTTGTTTAGTAACAAGGTGTTGTGCTACTTCGATTTAAGTCGGGAAGTGATATCTATGTTTGGTTCCGATGATGGTTTGATGACTAGGCCGCATTATTCACGTGCAATTCTAACCGAGGAACCATTGTGGCGCCGTGTATTATGTTATTCTCATTTATTTTTAATTTTGATTGGATTTGACACGAAGATTCCATATCGGTTTCGATGAAGGTAAGTTTGTTTCCGCGATTATTCGCGTAGAAACTCGCCGAGAAACCGTTGAGACATCGCGTATTATGTTGCTCTCATCTTTTAATTTCAATTGAATTTGAGATAAGGTTTCCATGACTAGTTTCGATGATGGTTCGACATCTAAATCGCGTTATTCGTGAAAGATATAACCAAGAAACGTGGGCAGCCATGCTACTTTTGTTTTTGTTTGAATTTGTGATAAGGATTCCACTTTTATTTTCGATGATGGTTTAACGATAAGGCCGCGTTTACTCGCGTGTCTATCTAACCGAGAAAATTATAATTGCATATTGTTACATTTTTCATTGTGTTGCGATTTCGAAACTTGAAGTAAATTTGAATTTCGAAAACCGTACGAACATATATATTGGGAGCATTCGGTTTGGTTCGTGACGATTTCACTTTGTCGATCTCTTTGGTAAATAGTTGATTGAGGATTCCATGTAAGTTTCAATGATGGTTTAAATGTCTATGTTGCGTATATTCGCGTAGATTATGGCCGAGAAACTTTTGGGGCAGCATGCCGTGTCTTTTATATTGAATTTGAACAAGAAAAGTCGTTTTATCTTGAGTAAAATTGATGGATTAGCGGCTGCCCGACTTTGTTTTGTTTGAATTGTAATCAATTTTCTACGCACAAGTGTATATGGCTGTCCGATTCTAATAGCATGTTTGAAACTTCAAATCGATCTTGTTTTGCTTTCTCTTTGAATTTAATTGAAAACCATGAGTTTGTTTATACTTGTGTATCGATGTTGATTTCGTCTTGGTGCTTAATTCACTTGAAAGTGATTTTTGATGATGTTTCGAGTTGATCTCAATTCACAAGTTTTGTGTTGGATGTCATGGAATCATACCGTAAGGTAAGAACCTCTTTGGATCTCTTTGAGAGGATTTTCTTGAGTAAGTTTTGTATATGCATAGCGGCTGCCCGGGTTGGTAAGTGGTTGATAATGCAAGTTACCTTTGAGTTTATGCAATTTTTGATCGATATTGAGCGTTTTCTTAAGATAATGGTTGCTGCCCGCTTCCGGTTCTTGTGGTTTAAATGTGTTTAGAATTCAATTTTCATGTTTCGAACTTGTAGTGAACAATAGCATGAGGTTATGTGATTTTTATTTCATTTACGGATAACCATACTTGAATGTTCAACCGTTTGGTTCTTGAATCGTCCATACACATCATTACAATTTTGATTTATTTCGAGTTGAATCCTAATGACGAGTTTTCTATTATTGTGCTTCCCGTTTGCGTTAAGTATTTGTTTGAGATGTTTGTATTGAGCACAATGTAAGAAGTTGCTGCCCGTTTTTGGTTTCATCGGTTATAACATGCTTCGTAATCGCTTTTCTCGTTTTGAACTCGAAATGAAGTTTAGCTTGAACCTCTTTGGTTTTAGTTCGTTTGTAAATTGAAATGCTTGAATAATCAATTGCTTAGTTCTTCGTTTTGTTCATGAACATTCATTTAATTTGATTCCAACTTCATACCTTGTTTACTAACCATTTTCCGATTTATTGCAATTTCATCTTATTTTATCACACTTATGCTACTAACCAATTTGTTTGTTGTGAAGGCATCCAAGAAAAGTCCGATCATCATTTCCCCTTAGCATATATACTTTTCTTCTTCCAATTACATTCTTATCATTGTTGTTCCATTATTAATATCTAGTAAATGTCATTTTTTTATTTTTGTAAATATAAAATACATAATACTTTTTATTATATTTAGTATGTAAATATACATATTATTGATATTCTTATAACTTTATTCATACCCATTTGTAAATAAATTCAACTACATTGTAATGATCTTTGTGTTGCAATTTTGAATTTGGAATTTAATTCAACCTTGAATGAATTGAACACAAATATATCTATTCTTCGCATAGTTTTTGTTTGTATCTTGAATGATGTAGGAACCTTCATTTGGTATTCATCGATGCATCAAGCCTTATCCGACCTTGAAGACTACTTGGAGCACAATTCTTGCACCACATGAAAGCTATTCAAATTTTCAAACTAATTCGATTTGGTTGTAATAGCTTAGGATTTATTTCCTTGTGTATTCTAGTTACCGTTTAATTGCGTTATCATATTAGAACACATAGCCTCTTGGGCTCCTCATCAAGAAGCGGTAAACATACACAATGCACACTTGCACACATTTATAGTTTGCTCCTGGCTTTTCTACACGACAACTATTCGATCGATTGTTCCAATCGGTCGTTTAGAATACTAGTGTCACGCTAGTCCCACTTTTAGGAGCATACATAAAGCCACTTTGTATGGGCTCGCTTGTTTTCCTAATAACCCCTAAAACACTTTCAAATTAAATTAATTAATTGAATTTGTTTTCAAAAAATCAATTTCTCTACAAAAAACAAAAAAACATAGTGATATGGTATCTAATTAAATTGTTAGAGGTTCGCCCGACGATTTAATTAAAATGTAAAGTATTTGGGCCATTAGAGGGTAACCCAATGACTTAAATACTTTATTCCATAACACTTAATAAAAGTGAACTTTGTTTCACCTCACTCTTTTCATAATAAAGATTTACTCTTTTCATAATAAAGATTTTGGATGAGAGATGATTGGTTGACCTCAATCACCAATCTCGAGTATCGAATCGTTAGAGGATATCCCAACGTTTTGGTACTTGTCATCCACAATTAAAATCAATCAAACCCATAAAACACTTTCAAATTAAATTAATTAATTGAATTTGTTTTCAAAAATCAATTTTTCTATAAAACAAAAAAAACATGGTACTATGGTATTTAAGTAAATCGTTAGAGGATAGCCCGACGATTTAATTAAAATGTAAAGTATTTGGGCCATTAGAGGGTAACCCAATGACTTAAATACTTTATTCCATAACACTTAATAAAAGTGAACTTTGTTTCACCTCACTCCTTTCATAATAAAGATTTTGGATGAGAGAAGATCGGTTGACCTCAATCACCAATCTCGAGTATCGAATCGTTAGAGGGTATCCCGACGTTTTGGTACTCGTCATCTACAATTAAAATCAATTCAACCCATTCAAATTCCTTTTCCGCTCATACGCGGTCATCAAAAAACATTTCAATTAAAATCAACACAACCAATCCAAGACATTTTCAACAAGAACTACAGAGTTTTGACTTTCCCATTGCACGAGGGAATACGTAGGCACGCGGTTTCGAAACCATGTCAAACTCAAAATAATAATAAACAAATCTCGTTCAATTCTTTCTTATTTCTTGATCATTAATTAGAAGATAGCATTTTTATTTTAAACACACAAACATGCACGAACTAAATGGGTCCCATCGAGTACGATGGACGTAAGGGGTGCTAATACCTTCCCCTTGCGTAACCGACTCCCGAATCCATCATTTTTGGTCTTGTAGACCGCCTTATCCGATTTTTGTGGGTTTTATCTATATTTCCCCGTTCTTTTTAGAACAAATAAAATTAGGTGGCGATTTCATTGTTTTGAAAATTCATTTAAATGATTTTTTTGAAAATCGAGTTGCTTCAACGGTGAACCCTCAGAAGTTTCAACCATCATATTTGGAAGATCCTATGCGCCTCTCTCTAGCAAGCATATGGTGTGCCCTCCTTTTGTCACCATCAAATATTCGTAGATTAAGATCTAGTGTTTCAAATCTAATTTCCACTGTGCACCTCCTGGCTTGCCCACGCTGGATCTGCGGACCTTCCCCCTGTGTTGGACCTCTTTGGCTTTTTACACACTCAAATTGCTGCAAACAGGCCCAGTATATTTAATTTCTTCTCCCTTTCAATTTATTTATTTGTTTTTGCTTATTAATTTATTTTGGCATATTATAAGAAATGCAAATAAATATTGTTTTGTATTAGATAATTATTAGTTCAATATAATTTTTATTTGGTAATTATTGATTAAATTATTAATTAATTCTTATCGAATAAAAACGATATATTCTAATAATTATTTAACGATTTAGACTTGTATTGTGTGCTTAATTATTTTACTCTCCTCTTGTATGTTTGTATGAATTATTCACAATTGTACACTCCACACACTTGATGCATTTAATTCCATTTCTCATCTTGGCTTATACGCCAAAAGGGTCTCATAGTTGAGAATAGGCATGATCATTCTCACGAGATTAATCGAAGCTCTAGTTTGCATCGATTAATTATAACCTGAATAAATATTGGTCCATATACCAATCATCCATGCACAAGGGTCTCATAGTTGGGGGTAGGAGCACCTATCCTCACAAGATTAATCAAGTCCATATACATGGTTAATCATAACCCAATTCAAATTCTCTTGGTCCATATACCAAACATCAAAACACTTTCATAATCAAATTTTCAAACCTCGATTCAATGTCGAGTTTCTTTTCAAAATATTTTCATAAATAAAATGTTCTACTCTCCCCCCTTCTCAAGTGTAACGTAGTCAATCCTTTTTCGACCATCGATTGTACGCTTGGCTTCTTTAAATGAATCTAATCAAGCGAACCTTGTTTCGCATCACCTTTTCTTAATAAAGCTTTTGGGTAGAAAAAGATGATCATGATGATTCTGTCCCCTCCATCCAAGTGCTTGGAGCATTAGCCGTTGTACGCTTATGGTCTGATGCTTGTCTCCCACATAAAAATAACTTCAACTCATCAAACTTGTCTTTTTTCGCTCATATGCGACCATCAAACTCTTTTCTTACAAAGAGTGTGCAATAGCCATTTCAAATACGAACGAAGACTTAGCTTTTCAAACAAACTAAACAAGTCGAAGTTCAAGCATTTGAAATGTCCAAAGCACAATTTTTCTTATAAAATCAACACAACCAACCAAGACATTTTTAGGAGGAACTACGGAACTGTAACTTTCCCATTGCACGAGGGAGTTGATAAGTGCCAAAATGTAGTTATTTTGTATATATGTTTTGTGGCACTTATTTGTTCTTATTTGTTAATAATCGTTGAATAACCCTAATTTTTGTTGTAAATACGTGTTATTGTGTTTTGCGTAAATATTGTACCGTTTGATAGTTTTGTATCTATTTTTGTAGGTATTTGTTGCATATTTGGAGCATGGAGGAATAAAGTGTCGAAGACACGGCTCCGAAGACGCATTTTTGGGAAGAAAAACAGCAACTTTCGCGCTTAGCACGGTTTTGAGCGCGCTTAGCGCGGTAAGGCGGTTTAAGTAATAAAAAGTAGGTCGCGCTTAGCGCGGCTAGCGTGCTTAGCGCGATCTGCGGGATTTTGTTTTATAAACTCTTTTCAAAACAGATTTCTAGGTTATGATTTTGGGGTGGATTTTGATCCCCATTTCCATCAACCTTCATTTTTGGTAGATTAGCTTAGAAAACAACATTAGGGCTTGCTCATGGATGATTGGAGGTGGATTGCTCTTCGATTGGCTCTGACAACCAGTGTAGATATGTGGTTTATCTCTTCTCCTCTCTTTGTATTTCTCTTTTGTTGGGTTTTGTATGTATATCTACTCATAACTCATGTATATTTGTCGCCCTTGGCGTTGTATAAAGTTTGTTTTATGAATCTGTGTTGGTGATTGTCTTGGGTTTTTACTTTATGTTAGGGATTTGAGCTTTACTAGAGATAGATCGCTTAGATTCTTACCTAGGATAGTTATTTGTTAGTTTCTGAATTCTAGAAATGGGTTTAGAGCTGACATTCACTATAGAGTATCTAATCTTAATGCCTCTACGTTGGTGAAGTATGCCAAAGATGGGTATGGAGGTGACACAGTTGACTTCTAGTTGTCGAGGTATGCCAAAAATGGATATTGAGATGATTCGGGAGGATTCTCAATTTGGGTTAGAAATAACCAAGGTTGTGAGAGGTATGTGATGACACGGACGATTATCGTAGGCCGAGTATAACATGGGTGGTAGATTTAAGTCTGTTACGGGTAGTTTACATTCGTTCCGGATAAGCTGTCTATCCTTTATACTTTTTGTTCATTTACTTTTTGTCTTTTATTTTCATTTATTTTAATCTCAAACTCATTAACGGTAGAATTGTCGAACGACGAATCAATAACCAATCTCTGTGGACACGATACGATATAACCTAACCGGTATATATCACCCGGTAAAAATAATACCAACTCTTTTCTTGTCGCTATACCGCCGCAAAAAAATGAAAAAGTTACAAGATGCGATGTCTTTGGCGAGTTCAAAAACCCATAAATAAAGACCTTTCTTCTTTTTCCTTTCTTAACTTAGAAGTAAGCAAAATTTAATAAACACACTTAAACACACACGACCTAAATGGTTCCTATCGAGTACGATAGATGTGAGCGATGCTAATACCTTCCCCTTGCATAACCGACTCCCGAATCCATATCTTTTTGTCTCGTAGACCGCCTTATCCTTCTTCACGAGTTTTATCTATATTTCCCCGTTTCTTTGGAACAAATAAAATTGGGCGGCGACTTCATTGTTTTAAAAAACAAATTTTGAAAAAAAAAAAACAGTTATCACAACAAGGTTCACAAAACTTCAGCTTTTTAACTTTGTCTCCACCAAGCAAATTTTGTTTACCCAATTCGACCAAACCCCTTTTCACTAACATATCCCAATCTCATGTTCCAGATTTATGTCTTCGACAAAGGGTCGTGGATATAACATTTGTCGAACCACTTACAACTTCAGCCTCAAGGGTGTAAAAGCCTTGTCTCTTCACGCCTCGCAAGACTTCCTTCCACCCTTTCATGACTCTTAGGATACTTTTCTCTCCTTGGAAAATATATCCTTTCTTGTCGAATTCACCAAGAGAAATCAAATTTCTCTTTAAATCAGGTACATACTTGACTTCAGTCAATAACCTTATTGACTCATCATGGAACTTGAATCTCACAGAACCAACACCTGCAATCTTGCAAGATTTGTTGTTTCCCAGCAATGCATATCCACCATCTTGATCATACATTCCTCGAACAAGTCTTTGTTTGGAGTCATGTGCCAAGTGCACCTAGAATCCATAATCCACTTCTTCGACGAGTTGCTGCTCGAAACCACAAGAACATCAGATGAGTCAAAATAATCTTGAACAATAACTGCATTGCCATTATCCTTTCATCCATGATTTTTCAGGCGTTCAGGGCACACTTTTCTTGTGTGACCCTCCTTCTTACAATGATAGCATCGAATGCCAGATTCTTCACCATTGTAAAACTTCCGATGACTTTTACCTTTCTTCTTGTCGAACTTACTATCCTTTTGCAAGAATTTTCCTTTAATGGTCAAACCTTCACCAACCGTCGAAGGTTTATTCTTCTTTCGTTCGTTCAAGTCCTTTGAATACAAGGTTAATTGAACTTATTCAAAGGTCAAGGACTCTCTTCCATACAATAGGGTTTCTTTGAAGTGAGCATGTGATATGGACAAAGCACATAACAACAATAACACTTGATCTTCATCATCGATCTTCACATCGATATTTTCAAGATCAAGAACCAACTTGTTGAACATATCCAACTGCTCAACCAACACTTTGTCTTCAATTATCTCGGATGAATACAAAGTTTGCTTCAGGTAGAGTCGATTCACTAACGATTTGGTCATGTACAAACTTTTGTTTCACCTATAATCCTGTCGTCGTCGTCACTTTTGATACCTGTTGAAGAACCTTATCACCAAGGCTCAACTGTCATACCCCAAATTTTGACCTAATATACCACCTTACATTTGCATCATTGCACAACGACAGCATTAATCGGGTATAGCATTCACAGGTCAAAATTAGGGTTTCATCAGATTTTCATCTGATTCAAGAGCTAACCAATTAGGGTTTGAGATTTTCTCACTCCATTTTATCTATCTTGATCAAATCATCAGCCTTCAATCCTCAGATATCCATTTTCCTCACTGATCAATCGAGGATCGACCAATTAGGGTTTTGATCGGGCATGAGAATTCTCTGACTTTTTGAACAAGAAATAACTTTTTTGGATAGATATTGGTCATTATATCTTAGATACAACATCTTGACCTAATTTACGGATTCAAAACATCACAGAGGTTCACGGAATTCATCACGCTTTAAACATCGATGAAATTTCATCTGCACAGAAAAGTCAAACTTTGACTTTTGGTCATATTTTTCAAAACAAAACTTTTTCCATCATCAAAATACTTCACATGATCCATCATGATCATAAAAAATCAAGAATTTGAAAAAGTCAACAAAAAGTCAAAGTTTTTATACTTAGAAATTTTTCTAAGTGTTGAAATTTCTTACTTTTTCCAAACTTCAAGCCATTTTTTCACCAAGTTCCAATTTGAATTTGAAAAAACTCAAAACATGAAAGTTGTAGCTTGTGGAAAGATCTTTCCAAAATGTCCAAGAACTCTCAAATCCATGGCGTCTAGCTATACTTTTGCAATTGAAACATAAGGCTCCATGAAACTTGATTTTCAAAGATCAAAACATCAAATTATAGGTCATTTTGAGTTTTCTTCATCTAGAAGCTTTCTAACCTTGCCAACTTGACTAATGGACTGATAAATATCAGCTTGAAGATAAGAATTGAATATTGGATCAAGATTGTAAAAATAGCACATGGTAAAAAAGGAAGGTTCCTTTTCTTTGGCAAATACCATTCTTGCCCCTTAAGCAATCCTTGATTCACCAAATGGCTTGTCCTTGTTGCCTAACTTTTCAGAATTCTCTTGCCTATAAATTGATCACATTTCAAGTCCAAATGCACACCAAAAACATTGCAAAGTCATGCTTCACACTTCTTTCTTCAAAATCAAGTAACATAACCATTTTTGAGAAAACTTGCAATTTACAAAATCAGTGAAAATCCTGAAGTTCTTTGGTGTCTGACATGTTTCAATATCACTATCAAACTTGTCCATAACTTAAAATCAAACTGAAATCAAGCTAAGAACAGTTTTCACTTTTCATGTTTTCAAACTTGCAAATCTGCCTAAGCATTCGAATTCTTGGTTTGACTTGAGCCAGCTATGTTTTGATCATCCATACACCTTCCATGAACATCATATGAGTGATCCAAAACAAGAACATCTAACTGTAACACGATTTACATCGAAATCGAGCTTCCATTTTTGAACTGTGCAGGTGGACTTGGCTGGATTGATTGGGAAGGATTCGAAGCAAGCTAATCACTCACAAAGCTTCCACACATGCCGCTGGTGCTCAAATGATTGAGAAACAACAACTGGAAACACTTAAACCCAGAAATTGATCTCAGCTTCAACAGGTATGTGATTGAACTTCAAACTCCATGATTTTGTGCATCAATTGAAAAAAGCTCTTGGCCAATTGTTTTCTGCACCTCTAACGATCCTTAACCCTCAAAAAAATCCAAGAATCATCAAACCTTCATCATTTAATTTGAGTTTTTCAGATTAGGGTTCATGAGTATTCTTCGAAACCAAAACGTTATGGGCTTAATATAAATGAAATTAACATACATATTCATATTCGTGGTGCAAAACCGAGCAACTTTGATGTTTACATCATTGGATTTCATTAAGAAACAAAGATTTTAGGTTGAATTCGTGAAACTGAAAATCAAAACATGAACCCAGAATTACGCGTGTTCTTGGTGTTCTTCATTTTCAAAAATTCAAATAACCCAATCCTTTTTCAACGCGTGTGTTAGTCCACTAAACAACTCAGCGCCTTTGGCCCAATGGTAGTATGCTTGCCTTTAAGTTCTTCTTGCCACGCGTCCCACCTCATGGTCATGGGTTCAAAACCCACCAAGACCATTCTTTTTTACAAACTTCCATTTTTTCAAGTTTTTTTTATCAAACTCAACACTTGTCAATAAATACATCTATTTTGTGATAATGCAAAAATTTTCAGAAAAAACTTTCATCTGATTAAATTTTAATCGAGTCGAAAACGACGTTCTGAACACTTTTCAAACCTTCTTAAAAGGTGAATTTTTCAAGTTTTCGACTTCCGATTTTTTTCAAAACTTTTCATAAATGAACCTCACATTTCAAAACATTTTCAAAAACATTTTCAAATCATTTTTCAAAACATTTCATCAAACTTGCATCTTTTACCATGATCAATCCGATTTAAAACGATAAAACTGATTTCGTCTTCTCTCGAATTTCTCGATCGATCATGGGCCACCCTTATGGTGTAAGTCCCAATCCTTTATGTACATATTTAGTTTTACTTGTACATACTCAAATCATCATTGTTAATATTCAAACGTAAACAAATTTCTTTCGTTTTCATTCGTTTGTTTATACGCTGAATCCATTGGTTCTAAAGGAAGGTTTCTTCTGAGCGAAATTTCTTTTTGACCAATGGGCCTCCATCACGGTGTAAGTCCCATAACATTCTTTTATGTACATAATATTTCTTTGTACATATCAAAAACTTTCAAAACACATACAAATTTTCATCTGTACATAACACAGATACTTCTTTTTCAAATACTTTTTATCCGTATATAACAGATATTTTTATGATAAAACTTCAATCAATCATTTCCGTTTCATCTGTACATTTTACACTGAATACCATTGACATTGAAAGGAGCATCATTCCCTGTGAAACTGCTTTCAAATCAATGGGCCTCCCTTACGGTGTAAGTCCCAACCCTCCTATGTACATTCATCTTTCTGTCTGTACATAAATAGCTCGTTCGTGTACATATTCATTTCCTTGTACACAACTCAAACTTGTAAATAACCAAGTTACGCTCGTTTTAAACGTTCGTTCACAGACACTTGTTTATATTTCATAAACTGCTGTAAATAAACATCATGCATTGTTATATTTCCTTCATAAACTCCCGTGAATACATATCACACACACACACACCTGTTTATACAACTGCCTAGTTATAACATAACAATTAGACTAATCAATAGGTTTCCACGGATAGCCTCCGCTTGGGTTTATACAAGATAACTCATCCCAGTTGAGTTTAGCCTCCGCTTGGGCTTCATACAAGACAATCCATCAAGATGGGCTAGCCTCGCTTGGGCTTCATACAAGATATTTTATCTCCAGTTTAGCCTTCTCTTGGGCTTTATACAAAGAAACTCTCCCAGAGTTAGCCTCCGCTAGGCTTCATATAAGACAACACTCTGAAGTCCTCTGGGCTTCGTTCGAAAGAACTCCTCATTGAGTTTAGCCTTTCTTGGGCATCATACAATGAAAGAGATAGGAAATCTCTTAATGCCTCCTATTGGGCTTCCAATACAAAGAATCAGCGTTAAGATAGAACCACGAAAGGATGGTTTCGGTGAAATCACTTTCAAATTCCCAGTAAAATTTCCGGTGAAATTGCTCTTATTCGAAAAGGATGATTTCTCGGTGAAATCCCTTTCAAGCCAAAGCCACCATACCCTATAGCTTCCTCTTGAGCTTCATACAAGGACCTCGATGACCTCGATGACCCTCGATGACCCTCGAATGCCTCCTCTTGGGCTAACAATACAAGGACCCATGGGCTTCTTAAAAGCATCCCTTTAATCCAATCAATTTCTCCTCGAGATTTAGACATCTATCATCTCTATGGAAGAAGTATCTCATCCATTACATCACATACAGTCAAAAACTTTTCAAAACTTTTCAAACTTTTTAAACTCTTTTCAAATCTATTAATTGTAAGTGGTAACGCTTGTACACTCAAGTAAAACACCCAATACTTACAGTTAAAAGAATCAATCATCTTTTTCAAACATCTTTCTTAAACATGTAAGTGGTAACGCTTGTATACTCAAGCAAAACACCTAATACTTACGACGAAAGATTCTAATCAATCAAACTTTTCAAAAATGTATGTGATGAAATAGATTAGATACATTTTTTTTCATTAAGATGACATTTGTCTGTCTCTTACTAACATCCCGTTGCTTTCCACTAGCATAAGTGGGAACTACGATTGCTCTGACTTTCTCAACATCCTTTTGAGAATACGTAGGAACAAGGTCTCATCCTTGCCGAGCAAATTTCTATCTCCCTCAGACCAAACAAACCATAGAACCTTGTAGATCCGAGCTACAAATGCTCTGATTTCCACTAGGGGATATGTATGCAGAAGATCCACAGATCTTTGCGAGCACAATAATAACAAAACCTAGAATCCCACACAATCTGTTTTTTTAAAAATCCAAAGGAGAAACTTTCCCAATCATAGAAATAGCAATTAAAACACACAAACATATCAAACGTATTCATATATAAAGCTGTAGATAACTACATATATTTAGGGTGCTCCATCTATTCCCTTTATATAATAATCCCCCTTACTCAGAATCTCCCCAATGCGTTATGTCTAGTTTGCGCTAGTTGTTACGCATACCAATATCAATTGAGGGTATTTCAGCTTTCCCCTTTTTCATAATCATTAAATCATCTTTCTTGTGTTGAAAATAATAAAGCTTGATGCTCGCGGCATCTTTATAAACAAATCAAAAGATTTAAATCGTAGAATCCAATTCACGTCAGATCCTCAAAGCGTCACCTTTTAACGCGAACATCAACAAAATTGCGTTGTGGGATTTCTCTATCATTATCGTATTCTCAGCTGTCGTTAACACTTCATTCATGGCTGATTCTCCCTTCAACGCTTCCAAACAACCCTGCTGAACCAGTAGGGATTTCATCTTCAAGCGCCACAGACCGAAATTGTACACCCCGATGAACGTTTTAATCACATACTTTGTTAAAGGCGTCTTCTCCATGCTCACCGCACCAATTTGTTGTGAATTGGATACCTTGGGAAAAAATATAAACTTGTTGCTTAATGATCAAAAAATAATTAGGGTAGAAAAAGGAATGAAGAACACAATGAACACAAGGATTTGTTATTAACTTCTATTATTTTCTTTATCTTAAATCAAGATTACAAGTATACAAGAATAAAAAATAATCCTCTCACCCTAAAATAGGATTTGCAATATGTAATAATGAGACTCTAGTATGCAATTTATAATGAACCTAACATACTAAATTAATGGGATTTTATCACAAATACCCATTACAAGCTAACTTAACCAATTGGACATAACAAACAGGCCCAATTCGATTCTAACAATCCTAGCATCCTTCGACACTACAAGCTAGAACACACTTCAAATACAGCTTGTAACACTTCGACAACAGCATGTGAGCAACCTTCGACTGCATGCTAAACTCTATCAAACCGTCGAACCAAGATACTACCTTTGATCCAATAGAGTTCGATCCAATATCTCACAGATAGTGTATATAAAATGCAAACACGAGAGTTCTCTACTATTCAAAGAATGAAATTCTTTTTTTGTTTATAACTTTAATTCCCGCAGTTACCTTTTATTCAAACCAACCCAATTCAACCTCAAACTATGAAACACGAGAAATTGTCTAATGGATATTCAGTATCATTAATCCATGTTGAGATGATATGATATACCCTATAAAAATACTTACTTTTGCTTACCGCTTTACCTCTTCAGCAATGACATCATCATGTTTTGAACATAAGACACTCTGACTCTAGAAGAAACTAGTGGTGTTTACATTGACACAATAAAGTTTTAAAATGATTCTATAACAACGGTTCTGATGAACATTAGTGATAGAGATTCTAATCATGACTCTATTGGAAGAGCTTCTGGAGACTTCTCAAGCTCTGATATTTTGTATGTCCAAGTTCTGAAGATTCTGAAGACCAGGTAATGAAGACTCTAAAGACAAGGTTTTAAATGAACGAGTTCTGAAGACGTAGGTTCTAAAGATTGTATTTTTGGTATTTCTACGCATGCTTCATCATCAATCATTGAAAGCCTCTGAAGATTAGAAAATAGTATCAAAATTGGTTTACGTGAGAGAATAGTACAAGGTACAAATGTTTCCACTACCCTGATATGGAGGCATAAGGATTATGCTATGGTAATATATTATCTACCACTCCTTAACCGATCATTAGGGATAAAACAACTAGAATTAAGTATTCTCATTTTACCCTCATCAAATGGATTTCTTTTGCACTGTAAAAGGAAGATTTGGAAGAATGAAGAAATAACATAATTCTCTGCAAAACTTACGCTTAAATACTGCTCAACTCTATTTCAAATATTCATTTGTAAAGTTTTGTTAGCACAAGGAACTCTTATTTGTTAACTTGCAAGCAAAGAGACTTTGTTCATTCAACTTGTTATTAACAATATTGTGTTATTTCATTGTATTCAAACTTGTGTAATATACTTTCAAAGAACCAACTTTGTAAGCATGCTCATTTTATTTCAACTCTCAAGAAGACATTGACGGGTAGTTTTGTGGTTTGCAACATTGACATTTGGTCTTTGTTGTGTCTTTAATCAGTTAGATAATAGTGGATTAAGTCCTTGTTTAAAAAGGCGAAATCACCTTGGCGGGTGGACTGGATTGATTTGTTAATAGTGAACCAGGATAAAAATAATTGTGTCATTTATTTTTTATTCTTGTTTTCTTTGTTTTGTCTTGGTAATATTTTTTTTTAAATTCTGAAACTCAATTCAAACCCCCTTTCTTGTGTTTCTCACACCTTCACATTTGGGCAGAATTTATCTTCTTTTGAGCTCACCCTACTAGTTAGGGTGCCTTTTCTAATACCTATTAAAGTTATGTTCCTCAGGGGACAGACTTTGCAGGCGATGTCATGGCAACATGACCAACAAGTTAAATTAGAATCACAACAAATTGTACAAGATGATAGAGTTGAAAGCCAATAAGTAACACAATCAATTGGTAATCCCGTTCGATGCAACGTATGTCTGAAGGGTTGGCTTCCAACCCAAGAAAGAAAATTCACTATTAGTAGTTTAGTATAGTTAATCTTACAAGCAACAACAAATTTTATGTTCTTCATTGTCTTTTCTTAACACTACCCAATGACTTTTTATTTAGGACTCCTTATAAATATGAGACACCCTCTCACTTTCTCTCAAACACTAACCCCTAATGTTTGGACTTCAATCACTAAATCCTAGTGATCAACTTCAATCACAACAATGAGTGATGTTGCCTCTTACAATCCAACTAGACAAACCTACAACTATTCTGAGTTACTAAAACATAGTGTTGTGTACATAAAAGTAACAAGGAATCTTGAAAACCGTAGCACTCTAAGATCTTCAATGTGAATTTTTAAATTCCAATGTAGGTTTGAGCTCCTTATATAACATAATGGTTATGGACTTTTCTTCATAGATATTTGATTTGATTTCGTCCATAAATAATACATAACCTATTGGATGTTATTTGTTTCATAAATCTCTCCAACAATATATGATTTGTTTCAATTTAAATTCAAAATTAAATCTCCATTTAAATATGAATTAATATTTTTCCCGTTGTCAAATAGATCACGTAATCACATTGTTAAATCAATAACACTAAAATTTGATCCAATCTTTGACAAGGAATCTTTCATAATTGAGCAGCAATGACATTGTGCAAGGCCCAAATATCTTACCAACATGATGGGACATCATATTCAACATGTGTCTCTTCTCCACCTTCATGCAAAGAGTCGATCCAGTAAATTTAAACCGCAAAATCCCAAAACTTAAAAGATACTACCTCTTTCCCCTTGTTATTCTTAACCTACTAACATTAAGAAACAAATCAACATAAACAATTTCTTAACAACCAGAGATTTCTACTTACAACATCTCCTATCTAAATTCATAAACCTCTCAATCTCTGACTCTTTCACTTAACAAAAATAAAAAACCTAATTATTTAATTAACCTTAAAAGCTTAGCTACTTTCCTACTTTCCCATGTCAAGATTTACACAAAATCTTATCTTTTCACCACCATGGTGTCAATTTCACCACCAATTCAAATACAATATATTCTTTAGATATCACTCTTGTTTTGCTAGCTAGCCACCGTATATGTATGCGCCCACCCTAATTAAATAACAAGGTCCCCACGGGCCTCACCAATTGTGCACAAACAATTAAGCATAAACCAAACCTTGAAATATTGAGTCTTTATTTTGGACTGTGGCCGTAGAAAACAATTAAAACATATACTACGTACATCATGCAAGGTAGGGGAAGAAGCAGACAATGGTTTTAAATGCATGCTTTTGTGATTGTGGTTGATGAGGCATATTGCATGATGTTTTTGCTATTATAGATAAACATTAACATGCATGTGGGATCATTGTACCAATTATCACTTATCCCTGTCCTTTTAGGTCATATCTGGTGGGTCTGTCTTACTTGTAAAGCAGATTATAAGTTATACATATCGCGTACACTTTCCGTAGTGTGTTTTTCTTCTGCTTTTTCTTCAACTTTTGTAAATCTAATTAATTGTAGCATGTTGCATGCATTTTTGCTTGCACGATCCAATTCCTTGACCAAACCTTTATTTGTGTCGTCATCATGAAAATATTAGTATTATATACTAGGTATTTAATTATAATACCGAACTTCCAAAAATAAATATGATATGACCATGCAACAACTAGATTTGACAATTTTTTAAATGTTAATGAGGATTTTTTTTATGACAAATAATACACTTTTATAATATTTGATTAATAACACATCCAAAGTGAATGTCGATCAAACACTTTTTATTTGACTAATCACTTAAGGTAACTCGTTAATTACTAAAAGAGAAAATGGGTATCAATTTCAATGATGTATTTAATTATACCACCTTTTTATTTTATTTTTTTTCTAATGACATAATAGATTGTTTGTTTTCTATTGAATGACAAATATAATATTTTATATTATTAATATATATCTATTAAACTCTAAATAAAATATAGGTCATTTACGATTTAATTAATTTTATTATAAATATATTTCGTTAAATAATTAAAGTATTTTATTAATCATTTGGTGTATACTATATATAAGCTATACTACTATAAAGTATTTCGAATTATTTAGACTCAGTCTTTTTCATCCAAAACTTTAAAAGAGTGTGTTTGAGGAGGTAATTGAAAATTATTAAGAAATTTAAAATTATGAATAAATTAATTGAAATTAATTTATTTTTAATTTTTTAATTAGATAGAGTATTAAATTATTTATTGTCAAGTTGTTTGAATCATATTTATAAAATTTAAACTTTTTGGATTAAATTTAAATTTTGAAAAAATAGAGATCAAATTGCAATTTTTAAAATGTAAAAGGATTAATTTATAAATATTGAAAACTATTAAAGATTAATTTGCTTATTTTAGAAAATTTTAGCATAAATTTATGAAATTTAGAAAATGCGAGGACAATTTTCAAATTTTAAAATAATAATAATATCGAATTTTTCATTCACATTCCATAAAATATGAGAAAATAAAATATAAAATTTATAATAAAGATAATTCATATATTTATACTGTATTTGTTTTTACGGTGAAAGTTAAAAAAAAGCACTTTTCTTATAATTGATTATGGCAGAATTGATTTTAATAGAATTGAGTTTATTATAATTGATTTATGTTTGGATACATTTATGTAAAAATGAGTTGAATAATAAATTTTTGTGTAAAAATCATCCAGAATCAATTTTGGAGGCAGAAACTACAAATTCTAACTACAAATTATAGCTTCAAGTATAATCAATTCTAGAGTCAGAATCAATTCTACTTTTGATAAAAACAAAAACCTCAAAATTATCCAGAATAATTTCTACACTTTTAGAATTGATTCTGAAACTTCTATAAGTCAATCCAAACACACACTTAGTTTCTATTTTTTAAAGTTTCTTACCTTTAGAAACGTGACACCGACTTTTTTTCTTATGCACTTGCAACCAAACATCTATTATAATCTATTATAAATATATAAAAATATATTAGAAATATACAAAAACAAAAATATCTGAAAATTATATGATAAACCGTCTATTTAAATGTCTAGTTTAATCTAATAAGAAAGAATAAAATATGCTTGATTTATAGTGAAGTCCGTATTTTTTTTTTTTGGAGAAGATGCACATTTTACTCTGCCTTTTCGGCTTCCCAGATTCACTATATATTAATATGCAACAAGTGGATTCAAAATGAACTCTTCGATGATATTACTGATATTGTCCCAGTAATGGTGGCAAGCCCCCACCAATCTTCTTTTTTTATGAGCCTTCATCATGGTTGTAAAAACTATGATCTGATGATTATGATACACGATAAAATAGTTGTAAAAGTTATCCTCTATAATGAAAGAAAGGAACAAGAATATTGTTGCAGAGCAGCATAGAGCAGTATCACTTTTTGATTTTGGTTTGTATTCTTATTTGATACGTAAATTCTTTTGCAAATTCTTTTGTAGGTTATCAATAATGATAATGCGATTTTTTTAGAGACGAAGAGCAAAAAGGTTTTTTTTTAAGAAAATGATATTTAATTGGCTGTTTTATTATTCTATCCACCAGTGTTTGTAGAAGTGTTGTATGAACAGAAAACCGATATTTATAATATAGAAATAAGATAGAAATTAGCAATGAGTTAATATGGATACTGCGATTTTGTTTTACCCACGGTACATTTTTGTATGAATAATAAATATTTTTTAAAAAAACTAATAGAAATTCTTTCATATTTTTTTAATAATGTTTTTTTTTCTCAAATAAATTAATAATAATCTACATTTTTTCTTAATTATTCCAAAAATATATTATTTCCTTAATTATTTAAGTGTATTAATTTTTACATAATGAAATAAACATTATTTTTATAACTATCTTGAATTATTAAAAGACATATGCTTATTTTTTTTCTATGATTTAATTTTGATTTAAGATTTTTTTTATTTAAATGTAGTGAGTCAGTTAATTGGATTGATTTAGCTCTCTCTATGATTTATCAAACTTTATTTATTTTCAATCCATTAAACAGATACAAACAGTACAATTTTTAAAAATAATATTGATCTAATTTGAATGTAGCACATAATTTAAATTATTTTCTCATCAATTTGAAAACAATTTCAATATTAGAGTTTGATTGAATTAAATAGGATTTAAATTTATAATATTTTTTTATCTCATGTCATAAATGGTAAATGGAAAAAATTTATTTTTATAATGTAGTGCGTAAATTTTAAATATTTAATACATTAATATTTAGTGAAATAATATTTATATTATTATATCTTAAATTAAATTTTTAATGTATCTATTATAAATATATATATAAAAAAATGAGAGATCAAATTACACTCGAAGAGTTACTCCATGAGTTACACTCGCTCAAAAACGTCATTTCGGATTAATATTTTTTAAAATTGACCGTTGGATTGAAACATACTATCATATAGATCATACCTAAAATATTTGAGACTAATCTATAATGGTTTACTATGTCATTGAACTACATCAAAATTAACGAAAGTTTATTTTGACGTTGATTTTTGAATATCTTAATCGTATAGTAAATCATTATAGATTAATCTGAAATTTTATAGGTATGATCTATATGATGGTATGTTTCAATCCAACGGTTGCTTTTAAAAAATATTAATCCGAAGTAACATTTTTGAGCGAGTGTAACTCATGGTGTAACTCTTCGAGTGTAATTTGATCATTTCTCATAGAAAGAGGAGGGATCAAATTACACTCGAAGAGTTACACCATGAGTTACACTCGTTATTTCAATTAATATTTTTTAAAATTTACTGTTGAATTGAAACATACTATCATATAGGTCATACCTAAAACATTTGAGACTAATCTATAATGGTTTACTATGTCATTGAACTACATCAAAATTAACGTTATATGAAAGTTCATTTTGACGTTAATTTTTGGATATCTTGATCGTATAGTAAATCATTATAGATTATTCTGAAAATTTATAGGTGATCTATATGATGGTATGTTTCAATCCAACGGTTGTTTTAAAAAAATATTAATCCGAAGTAACATTTTTGAGCGAGTGTAACTCATGGTGTAACTCTCCGTTTAAAAACACATTGTTTGATAAATGCATTATTACTTGGACAATGGAAAGTCACATTATTTTCCATGTGAAAAATCATATAAATTATGATTTTTTAAATTTAGTGAGTAAATTTTAAATATTTAATACATTAATATTTAGTGAAATCATTTTTATATATGATATCTTAAATGAAATTTTTAATATATCTATTATTATTAGGGGAATTCTGAGGAGAGTGCTACTTAGTTTGGGACACACAAGAGATACACCGCAAGCTCAAAAGCACTTTGTTTTGGCCACATATTAGTCCCTATCTAGAAATCATAGGCTAATGATATCACTCTTAGAGGGAAATTCTAAAGAGAAAATATATACTAGGGACACACTTTTTGTGAGAGGCACATCACATATTCACCTAAAATCTTAAGGTGATAGGTGTGTGAATTCTCTCACTTATATAGTGTTCGATCATTTGTGAGACTTCTTCTTCACACTTGATTCTCAACAATTATAAATATATAGAAAAATAAAGTACTTGATAATTTTATTTTAAGCTCTCGATTTAAAAACACATTATTTGATAAATGAGTTCTTACTTGGACAATGGAAAGTCACACTACTTTCCATGTTCTGAAAAATCATATAAATTACTACCTCTGTTCCTATATATAAGAGACAATTCATTTTTTAAATTCATTGAATAATCAATGTATTTGGTCAATTTATAGGCTAGGTACATTGATTATTCAATGAATCTAAAAATTGAATTGTCTCTTATATATAGGAACGGAGGTAGTATTATTTATAATTATAAGTATATTAAAAATCATATAAATTACACATAATTTATGATTTATTCTTAAATGATAAAATAGATTTATTTTAAAATGAATAATGATTAAGATGAAATAAAATATATAAAGTGAAAGATTTAAATCGATAAAATTTTGTATTATTTTTAAACAAATTTCATTTTAAAAATAAGTTAAAAATATTAAAAAATTATTGAGATCCTTATTTGAAATAAAATATATTTTAAAATTATTTAAATTTTTATAGAAAAGTTAATAAAATAAAACAAAATCAATTGAGATTTTGTAATTTTTTTAAACTTATGAAATAACTAAAACATATAAGAAATTTTTCAAAATAATTTTATAATTGTAATCATTATAAACAAATGTTAAATGGTAGTCGTAAAAATTTGATAATAAATGATAATCATATAAAATTAATGATAAAAGGTAAAAAATTATTGCTACAATTATTTTTATAAATTAAATAAGTTACAATTATTTTTATAAATGAGAATAAATTATATATATTTTTATAAATGTAATAAATTCAACTATTTATACAATTATTTGTATAAATGAAAATAAATTACATATATTTTTATAAATGAACACACGGGTTCAAGATGCTTACAAACTAAACAAAGTTATAATAATTTTATAAACAGAAATAAATTACAATTATTTTATATAAATTTATGGTATAATATAATTTTCATACAATTCACTTTATAATATAAAGTATTAAATATTCATATAATATTTAATTTTATAAATTTATTTATGAAGTTAATTTTATATAATGATATTAATATTTAATTATTGAAAAGTCGCACTAGATAAAAAATATTAAATCGGATATAATAAAATATAAGAAATAAAATACATAATTTTGAAATATTATGTACGGTTCATTGTAATAATAAATATTAAATTATTATTTAATATTATAATTAATTTTTCGATATTGTTAAGTTTAATTTTTATTTCTTTCCCTACAGATATATACAATAATAAATATTAATTATTATTTAATATTATAATTTTTTATTTTTAAATAATAAATTTATTTTAATTAGTTAGAATATTTATTTTAACTTGACAACAAATTAACTAGATACTAATACGCGATATTTATCTATAAACATAATTAAATATAATATTTATCATTATTGAATAAATAAATTTATGATAATACAACAAATAATTATTTTTACAATAATTTTATAAACATAAATAACTTACAAATATTTTTATAAACAGTAAAAATTCAACTATTTATTCAATTATTTTTAACATGAATAAATTTTAAAAAAAATTATAAATGGTCACACATGTTCAAAGCAGTTCTAAACGAGAAAAATTACACGTTGATAATATTATTTATAAAAACAAAAATAAGTTACAAAAACATTTATAAACAGGAATTAATTACTAATATTTTTATAAACGAAAAAATTCAACTATTAACGCAATTGTTTTTAACATGACTAAGTTAAAATATTTTTTATAAATTGTCACAAGGGTTCAAGACACTATAAATAGAAAAGTTTCTACATATTGATATAATTACTTTTACAAACGAAAATAAGTTACAATAATTTTTATAAACAATAATAAATTATAAATAATTTTATAAACGGGAAAAATTCAACTTTTGATACAATTATTTTTATAAAAGGGAATAAGTTTCAAATCTTTTTTATAAATGGACACACCGGTTCGAGACACTTATAAAGGAGAAAAGTCACTTATTAGAACAATTTTTTTATAAATGGAAATAAGTTACAATTATTTTTATAAACGGGAATAAATTACAATTATTTTTATAAAAGAAAATAATTTACAATTATTTTTATAAACGGGATATTCAAATTTGATAAATGATTATATATTGTAATTATATGAATGTTAACCAACTGTATACATGAAATAGATTTACGGGTAGATGTAAACGTATCTATGAGATACCAGTTGTACTGTAGTCTGTTTATTTTAATGTCCATCTTTTTAAATTTCTTTTGCGACTATTTTATATAATTGAAGTTAGAGAATCGATTGTCCGATTTATTATAAGTATAGATCAATACTTAAAAGTTGGTGCATTTTATTAGTCTATATTTTATAGTTATGTGAATATTAACACATTGAAGTATGTTTAATACACGTGTAATGTAAATTCAGAGAGGACTCGTGTGATAGCACGGATTTCTTACTAGTATGCTTAATGTCCTAACCTTTTGAGCAAAAATGTATAATCCGCCTCTTTTATGGTTCTTGAATATTAACTCATAAGTAATAAAGAAAATGAAATTTCTTCACCCACCTAGTGGGTTTCTTCTCCAGCCCCGGTGAAAAATCAAAAATACCCTTCAATTTCGTAAGTTAACTTACGAATTCCCCTAATAAGGTGAATTTGTAATTTCACTTACGAAATAATCCACGATTTAAAAAAAATAAGGTGAATTCGCAAGTTAACTTGCGAATTCACCTTATTTGGGGAATTCGCAAGTTAACTTGCGAAGTCTGCATATTGTTTTAGAAAACACAGAATTTTCCCCAATACTCATTCATTTCAAAATATACTCAAATCTTCCCTCTCTACTCCAAACCCTAACTTCTGCAAACTCACTCCAAGTCGCTCTAATCATTTCAAGTCATTCCACCAACATATTTCAACTCCTCCAAAATCAAGAAATTTGTGTAAGTTTTCTTCACTTTCTCCCATTCAAATTCTGAATATTTATTAGATTATTAGATTTAGGTTGTAGAAATGTAGTAGTATATGAAGTAATAGTAGGTAAATGTAATAGGAAAATTTTGATTTTGATAGTTATGAGATTGAATTTCTGGTTTTTTGAATTTCTGGACGAAGGAGGTTTCGCAAGTTAACTTGCAAAGTGTACCAGATGACACGTTTAAGACATAGCAGGCAAAGCCAGACAGCGTCGGCTCGTCGAGAGCTGGATTTTTGTGGATGCAGAGCTGGATTTTTGTTGGAGAAACCCACTAATTGGTGAAGAAATTTCCTAAAAAGAATGCGTTCTTAGTGGCATGATACTTTATTTTAATAATAAATGTTAATAGTTAATTGTTTGATTAATACTATTTTTTCTTTATCTGAAAATTGAATTTTGTTCTCGAGCAAGAGGTGGTTGGTAATTTTTTATCTGTTATTTAAGGTTTGATTCTCCCCCTAAAGAAAAATAAGTGGTGGCGTGGTCATGTTAATATGGAGTTTTTCTGGTAGCTTTGAATTATTATATTTTATTGAAGTTTCATATATCCCATTCATTATCCTTCTGTCAAAGTATAGTTGATTCTTCCTCTTATTTGAGTTATAGTTGAACTTTTTAAAGTATTTGTATTTTCTTGTCAACTTCGTTGAGATATGAAGGTTTCTACTAGAGAGAATTTGAATAAGCGTAGGATTTTTCAATTTATCCAAATGAAGTCTTGTTTGGTGTTTGTAGGGGGTGAACCCTGCTTCTCATTTGTTCGTTACCTATGAGATGCCAGTGTATGTGTGATTTGGATTTGCAGATAGTTGCGTTGGTCTTTTG
The DNA here is from genome assembly GCA_021764765.1 of Vicia sativa. NCBI lineage: Eukaryota > Viridiplantae > Streptophyta > Magnoliopsida > Fabales > Fabaceae > Vicia > Vicia sativa. Next base: position 87,235,321 of record CM038795.1, read on the forward strand.
TCTCTATCGGCCATTTTTTAGATGTTTATCTCATTGAGAGGGCATTATAGAATGATGGGTGAGCTTACCATAATTTGACATTCTGTAGTTGGACCATTTGAAACTTTTGTAGATTCGGTAATTAATGCAAAGGGTGTGGAAAAATACTTGATGTATATCTAGCCCTATCACGTGTATAAACAAATCACTATTACGGATAACATATTTCACAATAATGTATGAGAAATACACATAATAATAGTAGATGGTCTATGGTAAAATACTGTGTGGTAGTAAGTGGTCTATTTACCGCCACAATCTATTGTTCATGGTATTAAATTAAAAAGCGTTCTACATATCATTCTATTCTATTCGTCTCAAAATGATTGTCGTTTAAATTTTTTACATATAGATAAAGAAATGTAATAATGATGTCATTAAATATTACAATTTTACAAAATTAATATTATTAATGTATTGGAAGTAATATCAAGAGTAAAAGTAAATGGTACAATTGAAAAAATGATAATTATTACTACATTAAAAAGTGAAAATGACAAAACAAATTTAATTTGCTAAAATAAGACTCATTTTAAAACGGAAGGAGTAATAAACAATCATAACAAAAAACTAAAAGGTTCCCCGTTCAATACCCATCAACACCATTTTTATTTTTTAATATATATTTTTTTATTTTACAGAACTCACAATTTTTAACCTGTATTTTTGTGAATCATTAATAGACCAGAAACAACAATACAAATAACTACAAAAAGTGTATACAACAACATCCATTTTACCACGGTCTTTCGAAGGGCCGTGGTGACATGTCTAAACTCAGGCACCACCATTTTTTTAACTAAAATTTGTTAACATATTGTCACAATTTATTATACCAACTGTGGCGATATCTTTAACCTTTCATCGATTTGAATCTCATGCCAATAAATTTGATATTTCTTCTTTATTTTAGTTGTGTCTTTGAGTTTGATTAATTTTTATATAAAAAAATAAATGTGATATCACTACAGTTGTTTAACACAACCATTGTTATAGTTTTTAAATTCTTAAATGCTTAAAAAAAACCTTTTTATATATAAAATTTCATTAAGTAAATCTGGCATCAGAAGACATGATCAAGATGCATGAAGTATGCTCTGATGAGTTGAGCATCTAAGAACAATGTATTCATCAGAAGTTATGAATCTTTGGGGTGAATCTGTTTGAATTAGGCTCTAATACAATGTATGTTTCAGAAGTTGTGAACTTCCTAAAAATATGGTTAAATCAAACTCTAATACTTCATACAGTTCGGAAGTTGTGAACTTTCTAAAAGTAAGTAAATCCTACTACCTCTGTTCCTATATATAAGAGACAATTCATTTTTTAAATTCATTGAATAATCAATGTATTTGGTCAATTTATAGACTAGGTACATTGATTATTCAATGAATCTAAAAATTGAATTGTCTCTTATATATAGGAACGGAGGTAGTATTTTGAAACCACATATTTTTTATAAGTTGTGAACCTTCTAAAGTTATGGTAATCAGACTCTGAAGCTTCAGAAGTTGTGAACTTTCTAGAAGCATGGCAAGGTTGATCTCATACTACGCATTTTTAAGAAAGTGTGAATCATCTGAAAGAATGTCAATGTGTGCAATGGCAACGTATGATACTTTAGAAGTTGTGAACTTTTTGGAAGTATAGTAAGTCTGCTTTCAATCAGGCATCGTTCAGAGGTTATGACCTTCTGAAGACATGGTCAGATTACATGTTCTAAGAAATGATCTAAGACATAGTCGGAAGACATGGTAAGAAGACATGGTCTAAGACATGATCTGAGACATGGTCAAAAAACATGGTTAGAAGACATGATCATTCAGGAAACAGTTTGAGTGTTGAACCTTATGATGACATGATGCTTCACCTTCTGATGGCATGATCAAGTTTTTGGAAGAACCGGGGAATTAGTTTAGATGTTTGATGCGAGGCATCAAGAATCTTGCTAAACATGTTCTGATACTTCATCGTGTTTTGATAAGCAAGCCACGTTCTGAGATGAAGACCAGGCAGTTTTAGTCAGACTTTGATGAGACGTTAATGGAGAAGTATTCCTTCTTTATTTCACCTTTTGTACTGCAAAAGTCATTTTATGAGTCTTTGGCTCAAGGGGAGACTTTGAACAAGCATAAATGAATTTTGGGTGTAATAGATTTAGGGGGAGTTGATTAGCTTTTTGGAATTTGTGTTCTATGGTTATTCCCTTGTATGAATTATTCTATCAAAAGTTTTGTCATCATCAAAAATGGAGAGATTGTAAAAAAAATATTGGTTCTGCATCTGGCCTTAAGTTTTGATGATAACCTTATATGGTATCTTAGAGAATAATTATGTACTCTAATGGTTTCTGTATAGTTTGTAGCTTTTCCTAAACAGGTTTTGACTCTGGTAGAAGGCGTGTGATGTCATTAGGTTCTGAACTCAACACTTTGAAATAATACCTTTGGTGTGTTACAAAGTTGAGTCAAGATTCTAGAATACTTCTTATGCAACGGTTCTAGCGAACGTTAGTACTAGAGCTTCTGATCATGACTTTACAAATAAGCTTTAGAGACCTTCTAAAGTTTTGCTTCTACTGTCCTAAGTTTTAAAGATGTTGAAGACAAGGTTTTGTTGAACAAGTTCTAAAGATTTTAAGACATTACTTTTGAAGGCCAAGTGTTGAAGACTCTGAAGACAAGGTTCTGTTAAACAGGTTCTGAAGACTACAAAGACTTAGGTTAAGAAGATTCAAGTTATGATCCTTCTACAACATACTTCATCAACATACATCAGAAGCCTCTAAAGAAATAGAAGATCAAGATAAAGATAGGTTTGCGTCAGATGATGAGTATAAAATTATGGAGTACACTATGACGACTACCCTGCTAGGGAGGCGTAAGGACAATCCTTTTGTACTATGTTGTCTATCATTCCCACCATGACCATTCGGGACAAAACAACTAGTTTTTAATGTCTTATTCTACCCTCGAATAGATCTTTTTTTCAGCTATAAAAGGGGGACTTGGAAGAATTATAAAAAAGAGTTTATGTTCTACAAAACTGTGCCAAAATGCTGCACAACTCTTTAGAGATATTCTTTGTATAGTTTTATAAATTAGCAATGAGCTTTTGCTCATATCTTGATATCAACACTTTGTGTTGATCTACTTAAACATTTTTTAATTTGTTGGTAGAAGCATCTTTGTATATATTTCTTTGTAATCAACGGTTGTTGATAGGTTCTTTTAGAGACTAGGTGTAGTCAGAAATATCAAGAAGACTTTGGTTGTAGTCATCATGGATTGACAATAAGGATCGGCAGACTTGTTGTGGTTGTCTGTAATCGGTGAATATAGTGGATTAAGTCCTTGTGGATAAGGCAAATCACCTTGTGGGTGGATTAGAGTAACTTAGTTAACAGTGAATTAGGATAAAAATAATTGTGTTTATTTATTTTTATTCACTTATTAGATATTGTGTTTGAGTTGCAAAAAGTTTATATTTTATAGAATTCAATTCAGACCCCAATTTCTTGTGTTTCTAACACCTTCAATATTCACATGTGGGTATTGATGCTTAAAGCTTTGTGTTGGTTAGTTGCATAAGACATCACCGACGAGACAATACGATAGAACTTTCATAGGTGCTTCAGACATGAACACTGATTTGAGAGATACACGATGATATTGACGAGTATTTTAGGTTGCGTACAACTGATTGATAGATTTAAGTCTTTGACGAGTAGATGAAATCTAAAACTTGACAAGTTCTCTTCTCTAAGAATGCATTTATTTTCTCGTTCATAATTTTACTTTCTGCACTTTACTCTTTTAAACCCATTCAAAATCAAGCTTAAAAACATAGAGAATGTTGAACGACATTATTTCCCTCACAGTAATTGATGTAGAGACGATAAAACAAAACTTAAATACTTTCTTTTGTTTGTTGCTTTACCGCGACAACATTTATATGACTCTGCAAGCTTTTATGCCTCTCCCTTAAACCACTTGTTTTTTTTTTTTAATACTTGCTATACAATGTATATAAGCATGAAATATTTATTATATTAGTAGCAAATTGTCTTTAATGTAATGATGTTAAATTTTGTATAAAATGTTAAATAATAATATAAAATAATTTGTTTTGAAAAATATTATGTTGGGTATTTTTGACAAGAAATTTTGCAAATATTTAATATTTAATATTTAAACTATTCAAATTTTAACTATTTAGTTCATTAAATATTTATTTTAATAAATTTTTCAATTATTTATTAAATATTTTATTAAATAGTTCAGATTTTAATATTTAAATATTCATTATTTTAAATATTTTATATTTCAACTATTCAAATATTAATTATCTAGTTTATTAAATAATTATTTTAATAAATATTTCAATATTTATCAAATAGTTTATTAAATAGTTTAATATTTTATTAAATGTTCAAATTTTAATATTAAAATATTTAATAATTAAACTATTCAAATTTTATTTGTCTAGTTTATTAAATAATTATTTTAATAAATTTTTTAATTATTTATTAAATTTTTTAATATTTATTAAGTAGTTCAAATTTTAATATTTACGAGCGAAAGGGTTCGTACCCTCTTAAGATCAATCTTTAAAAAAATTAATTTTTAATATTTAACACTCAAATAATTAAATTATAATAAACTATTCTATGTGAAATAGACAATAAATGAAAAAGAAAATAAAAATCATCTCAATTCAACCAACGTTGGTTTCATAAATATTTATGTAACAAAACGTAAGGATGCACAAATAAATAAAAGAGAAAAAGGTGAAAGATAGCAAATTAAATTTGGTTTGGATAGATATTTTGTGATCTTTTGTGAGAAATAGATTTTATTTTAGAGAAGAAAAGTGGAGTGTGCACGACATGATTTGGAAGATCAAAATGTTAGTTTAAAAATAGTAGATATTATTCATTCTAATTATAGTTTTTATAATTTTGCAAAGATCTTTTGCACTTTCTTTCTAAATTGTAATTGGTAGATAATTTTTTCTTTTGTCACGTTGATTTTGTCCCCGTTTTTTGTGTATTTAGATTGGAGAACTCTTAATTCTCTCATTAATATATCTTACTTACACAAAAAAAAAATTATTATTTATTATTATTATTATGATCATTATTATTATCATTATTATTATTATTATTATTATTATTATTATTATTATTATTATTATTATTATTATTATTATTATTATTATTATTATTATTATTATTATTATTATTATTATGATCATCATCATCATCTTTGACACAACAAATATCCAACCTGTCAACTTTTTTTATTTTTGACAAAAATAACCAACATTATCTTAATCGAGTAGTTTTATTTGAATTGTCTGAATAATTTAAAAATTGAATCAATCTAGTTAACATTGGTTTCTATTTTAGAATACCAACTTCAAAAATAATATTTAATATTGTACATGTTAGCGGCATACCTGAAACTTCAAACAACAAATACATAGGAAATATTGTTCTTCTGTTCCATTCCACTATATTAGTTTTATTTTGTTTTAAACCTAAATATAAGTCATACATTGGAATTAATAATATTATTGTATATTTTATTTGTTCTTCCATTATTATCGACATAACAATAGATAGAGAAGTTTGAATGAGAGGTGCATACGAGCCCACTCATACGTGGACATGTGTTGTAATTGGCAATAATGCACCCTAACCTCCAAACAAAGACACATGCCCGATCTATATCTTTAGTCTACTCCTATATTATAAAAAAGGAAAGAAAAAAAACTAACAAATATATATTTTATCGGTATGTGTTTTAGACGGGTTAAAGATCCAACATAGACAAGACTAAGTGTTAAATCCAGTACGCAAGTACAATAAACTTATCCATTATATATAATTCATATATGTAAGATACAAGTTACATTTTTGTATCTCATACATATATTTCACTCATTTTAGTCTCTTAAATGATTTAAGTATTGAAGTGTTAATTTTGAATCCATTTGTGTATAATTTTATAGAAAATCTGCACCATCACATCTAGAGGTGTAAAGTGGATCCGATTCATTGGACATGTCTTTTTACCTGTATTTTAGTGCGGTGAGGGTCAAAAATTTAGACTATCACCCTCTAATGTGACTGCTCCTCTCTGTTTTTTTAGACAAGTTTAACATATATTTTAAAGAGGACAGACACCGTATTCCACCCCTAATCACATCAGAGTCCACCATCATCAATCAATTATGATTTTGGTTCATGTACAATAGAGTGGTGCCATCATTGAGAATTGACTATTGATTTTCGCGAAATTTCACCATCATCTTCGAACCAAAAGCCAACTCACTACCATATCACACCAAGATGAGGGAGATAACCTCTAACTCTGCACCAAAGAACTATGTAGAATCTCTCGATCTCACACTAACTCAAACAATCGTCATCGATGAGATTCGCGGGATGGTGTTGCGCGACGAAGACTCACTACTACAAAACCTCTTTCAAACACAAAAAGTAAGATAGATTGATGCTAGGATTTCAAGATCTCAAGTAGGTACACGTAATTTCAAATGTTGTGCTCCATCTGATTATAGTAGCTAGCATAACAAACCACATCATATACGGTCTTCTTGCAGATGATGGGAGTTATGTTAACATTCATTACATCGCGAAGCTCATGAAGTTAGGATTCCATATGCAATATCTAGATCCATGTGATGACTGAAATTTCCTCGCGTTCAACGAGTCCACTACTCGCCCATACGAAGCAACATATTTGCCGTTATATCTTGGAAATTGAGAAGATGAAAGAAAGGTAACTTTGTTTCCTAATAATTTTGTGTAAAACTACTTTCATTGGCATCTTAGAGAGATCTGAGCATCATTAGACGCATTATTTACCTCACTAGTCCCTCTTGAAATGATGTATTATATTGATGCCACAAAGCAAATTGTTCTCGATGTTGGTGTTAAAACAACAAGGCTTATCCGAGATACCATGATAAGAAACTGAAATTGTAGTATCATATATGAGATGTCGAAGGTGATGTCACGACACTGATATCTGTTTATGAACAACTAACAGTTCAAAATTTTAAAAGTAGAAAACAATAAAAACACAGTGAATTGCTTACCCAGTTCGGTTCAAACCAACCTAGGTTTGGGGGCTACCAAGCCAGGGATGAAGTCCACTATTAGCAGTATTAATTCAGATTTAAACTTCCCGGTTTACACTCCTCACTTAATCAGTATCCAATGACCCTTCTACCTAAGAAACCTATCCTAGATATGAGAACCTTTGCTCACTCCCTACAGTCACACGCGATGATAATTAACAAAGATAAATATTGAAGACACTCTTCAATGAAACATAACCATCCTTGCTTTAAAGCTTATGATGATTAAATAATTACAACTCCACTAACATCCTACTCAAGTATCAATTAATACTAGAGATACTCACAATAAACAAACAACAAAATTAACAACCAACAATATAAAATAGTACGCTTAAATTCTTCTGGAATGGCCAACTCACAAAACAAGTTTAGCATCCTATTTGTAGAGTTACATCAGCTAGGGTTGTTTCATTCGCTTGTCTTTAGCGATTCCTAATCTTTCTCCATAAAAGTAGGATTAAAGCTCTCCAAATATATTTCTAAAGTTTATGTCAAAGCTTCCTTAATCGAAGCATACAGTTAAAAACAAACTGACTCCTAAAATTTCTGAACTTAAAACCAGTTCAGTCAGTTTCACATGTCAGGACATCTATTGTTTCAGTATTCTTCATGGCATTTTTCTGAGCAGAATGTTTTACCAAATTTTGGCTAAAACATTACTTGGGGTATAAGCCATACAAAAACAACATCACAATCAACATTAACAGTTAAGCATATATAACAGGTAAGCACAGTAAAATTAGCATCAGAGAGTATCAGAGGTACAACAGCGGAAAAAATAGATGTTCAAACATCAGTTAGAACATTCACAGATGCACACACAATGTTATCTGCTCCCTATGCACACAACATCAGTCATATTTGGAATCACACATATAGTTGCTCCCCCTGCACACAACATCACATTTGGAGTCACACATATAGCTTTTCCCCCTACACACAACTTCACATTTGGAAACACATATTTTAGCACAGATAACATCAGAGGCTCCCTCTACACATCATTATCAGTTCACCCCAGTCATCAGGTGCACTAGGATATTTGCTCCCCCTTTTTAGCCACAATATGCCAAAGTTGGTGTAGGTGGGAGCAATCAGTAATTGCTACATTTCTTCATGGATGTAGATGCCAAGTTTCCCTCTCAAGGTTTTGAATTGATTTGCATCTAGTGCTTTGTTGAAAATATCTTCCAGCTGTTTTTCAGTAGTTACATGTTCCAATGTAATTGTTTTATCTTCAACAAGATCTCTTATAAAGTGGTGATGAATGTTAATGTGTTTGGTTCTGTTGTGTTGAATAGGATTCTTGGATATGTTGATAGCACTTACATTGTCACATTATAGTGTCATGACATCTTATTTGACATTGTATTCTGTCAACATTTGTTTCATTCAAACTAGCTGAGAACAGCTGCTTCCTGCAGCTATATGTTCAGCTTCAGTAGTTGATAGGGAGACACAACTTTGTTTCTTGCTAAACCATGAGATAATATTGTTGCCCAAAAAGAAGCATCCTCCAGATATACTTTTTTATCATTTGCACTTCTTGCCCAGCCAGTATCACAGTATCCACTTAGGACACAGTTAGATCCGTGAGAGTATAGCATGCCATAGTTAGATGTCTCGTTGACATATTTCAGTATTCTCTTCACTTGATTAATATGGCTTACTTTAGGTTCAACTTGGTATCTGGCGCAAACTTCAATAGCAAAGGCAATGTTTGGCCTGCTAGCTGTGAGATATAGTAAGTTACCTATCATACTCCAATAGATACTTTAATCTACATTAATGCCTTTTTCATCCTTAGTCAACTTCAGATGAGTAGGAGCAGGTGTTCTTTTGTGACTTGCATTTTCCATTCCGAATTTCTTCACAATATTCTTGGAATATTTACTCTAAGAGAGGAATATTGAGTCGCCCATCTGTTTAACTTGAAGACCGAGGAAGTAAGTTAATTCCCTAACAAGACTCATTTCAAACTTTGACTGCATTTGTTTGACAAAATGTTGGACCATTTCATCAGACATTCCACCAAAAACAATGGCATCAACATAGATCTAAGCAATCATGAAACATCCTCCTTCATCTTTGACAAACAAGGTTCTATCTATGCCACCTTTTCTGTATCCATTTTCAAATAGGAATTCAATCAGCCTTTCATACCAAGCTCTTGTAGCTTATTTCAATCCATACAGAGCCTTCTTCAATTTGTATATGTGGTTGGGTGTTGTTGGATCAACAAATCCTTTTGGTTGTTCCATATACACTTCCTCATTCAGATAGCCATTTAGAAAGGCATTGTTCACATCTATTTGAAATAGTTTGAACTTTAGGATGCAGGCAACTCCTAGTAGTAGTCTGATTGATTCAAGATGAGCTACAGGGGAAAAAGTTTCATCAAAGTCGACTCCTTCTATTTGAGTGTATCCTTGGGCAACTAGTCTTGCTTTGTTTCTGGTGATCACTCCTTCTTCGTCAGACTTATTCTTGTATACCCATTTTGTGCCAATTACATTGATTCCTTCTAGTCTTGGGACTAGATACCAAACTTCATTTCTTTTGAATTAATCTAGTTCTTCTTCCATAACATTAATCCAGAATTCATCTTCCAGTGCTTCAATGACGTTCTTAGGCTCAATTTTAGAGATAAAGCATGATTTAATAATGACTTCTCTTGACCTGGTGGTGACTCCTTTGTTTGGATCTCCTATGATGAGTTCCTTAGGATGATCTTTCTGAATCCTGATACAGGTACCTTTGTTGATTGGACTATCTACATGTTCTTCGTTATTTGGAGTAGAGTCCTCGTGATTATCTGTGATGTATGTTGTAGTGTCTTCTAGAGATGCTTCGATATTTCGTAAGACATCAGCTTCCTCATTCCATCCTCTATCATCAACAAAAATATTTATGGATTCCATCATAACTTTAGTTATGGAGTTGTAGACTTTATATGATCTGCCTTTTGTGGAGTATCCTAGAAATATTCCTTCATCACTCTTGGGGTCCATCTTCCTCCTTTGTTCATGATCAGCTAGAATATAGCATCTACTTCCAAAGATGTGAAAGTATTTGACTATTGTTTTTCTTCCCTTCCACATTTCATATATAGTTGTAGATGTACCTTTTCTAAGAGTCATTCTATTATGAATATAGCATGCATTGTTCATGGCTTCAACCCAAAAATGGTAGGGTAACTTCTTTGCATGAATCATTGCTCTAGCAGATTCTTGGAGGGTTATATTCTTTCGTTCCACAATTCCATTTTTTAAGGAGTAATAGGCGATGAGAATTCACGACCGATTCCTTCCGAGGAACGCAATTCAGCAAATTTGTTGTTTTCAAACTCCTTTCCATGATCACTTCTGATTCTAATCACATAACTGTCTTACTCTTTTTGGATCCTTTGGCAAAGGTGTTTGAAGACATCAAAGACTTTTGTTTTATCTTTGATAAAGTTTATCCAGGTATGTCTAGAATATTCATCGACCACCACATAAGCATACTTCTTTCCACCAAGACTTCTACTTGCATTGGTCCCATTAAATCCATGTGAAAGAGTTCTAGGACTTTTGTTGTGGTGAGATGTTGAACTTTTTGAAGTGACATCTTAGTCTGTTTTCTAATTTGGCATTCTTCACACACTCTTCCTTCTTCAGTTTTATGCTTAGGGATTCCTCTTACTGCTTCCATGGAGATGATTCTCTTCCTTCCTTTTAGGTGTAGGTGTCCCAAATTTTGATGCCATAGTTTAACTTCGCCTTCCTTTGCTAGAGAGCAAGTTGATGAGAAGCTTAAGTCTTCAGGTATCCATAAGTAACAATTATCTTTTGATCTTATACCTTTCATTACAACCTCGCCCTTCTCATTTGTACCTACACATTCAATTTTTTTAAAGTTTACCTTGAATCCTTGATCAGAGAGCTGACTAATACTTATCAGATTTGCAGTTAAACCTTTGACAAGTAGCACATTTTCAAGGTTTGGAATTCCTGGACAATCCAGTTTTCCAACTCCTTTGATTTCTCCTTTGGCTCCATATCCAAAGGTTACATAGCTTGTAGAGTGGGATCTAATATCCACCAATAAGTTTTTAACTCCATTCATGTGTCTTGAGCATCCATTGTCAAAGTACCAGTCCTCTTTAGCTGAGTCTTTAAGAGACGTATGAGCTATGAGACTGTTAATAGTAGCTTTAGGAACCAATTCTTTCTTTTTTACTTGTAGTATGCATAATTGGGTGGATCTGGACTTGGGAGAAAGGTTTTGGATATCCATGCAGCTTATAACAGAAATGACTATATGACCAAATCGTCCATGGTAGTGGCATCTCCAGTGTTGATATCTTCTTTTGGAGTATCTTGTATTCCTACTTCCATGATGTTGAGACATATGTTTCAACATCAGCGGTTTAGTCTGAACATTATTCAGGTTTGAATGAGGTTCATTATTGGTCATTTCATTAAATTCCAGACCACTCATATCATTTGTTACTCTTCCAGTCTAAAGTATTTTGTCTAATGTGTCAGATCCACTATTTAGCATTCTGACAGATTTTGATAAGTTGGCAAGTTCAGATTTGAGCAGAATTACTTCATGTTCCAACTTGAGAATGGTCTTCAAGTTCATTTTCTTTTCAGTTTTCAAGTGAGCTGTAATTTTCTTCTGATCCTCCAGTTCTTGATAAACTTTGTCATTTCTGAAGCATTTATTTTTCTAGGAAGTGTTCCGATCATTATAGGCTTCTTCTTTCCTCCAGTTGAACATGCCTATCGTGCTGCCCCCTAAGCTTCAGAACTTCATTGTGGTATTCACTGTTCTGAGTCTCTAACTCATATATCCTGGCACGAGCCTGGTCGAGAGTAGCTTTGGAGGAGACGGCATCATTGTTCAGCGTCAACACCGTCTCGAGCACCCTCATAACGGCTACAACGTCATTATTGAGGTCTTGTTTCCTGGTCCTCTTATCTGCCGAGAAGATGGCCTCCCTTTCAGCCTCCCGTATCCCCAGGAAGTTCTCATTGTCAAACATGTTCTGATTCCCATAGTAGGTGGCAACACTAAAGTCTTCCCGGTCTCTAGTGACGTCCCCAGAACTCCTCGCTCCGTGCGCTCCCCACGCCTCCTCTTTCAAAGGCTGATCGAGAGATGACCCTGAATCTGTTCGAGGGGAGGGAGTGGGTCCGCCCGCCTATTTCTTCATCCTCGATCACCCCTGTAGTTCGGCAACACGATCTTTGGCTGAGCCACGAGAAGCTTTCTGCCTTAATTTTAGAGTACGTTCCTCGAAAGACGACATGCGATCTACAAACAAAAAGAGCAAAAGTTGGAAGCCAGAAGCAAGATCAGAATAACGGCGGGCACCAAGGGTCCGCGAGTAGGTTACCTAGAAGGGCCAGCGCCCCCTCGTTGGATTAAAGGTCCAGAAGGGCCTTAGTCTGTATAAAACGACGAGCCACCTCGATCTTCCCACGAGCATTCAAGAGGACATTACCCTCTCGATCCACGCAGATGGTCGGAGTAAAGCTTTTAACATATGTTTCCAACTTCTCGCATGAGAGCTGATCCTGCGCATCTAATCGCTCGTGCTTCACAGAATAAAAGTCAGCTTCCCGATCATAGTATTTTTCTCCCACTCCAACGGAAACCGCGCTTTGAACCTGTCGACTTCCTTTTCCTGCTTGTCAACTTCTGCAGACCTAACGAAGAGAGTGTCCTCGACATCCTTAGTAAGAGGCTTTACAATGTAGAAACACCCTTTAAAATCTCGGACAAATTCCAGGTAAGGTCGGGACAGCTTCCCAAACTGTTTAAAGGAAACCCAGGCCTAAAGTTGGCCGATAGTTTGCCGCTAAAGGTGAAAAATATGGAAGAAGAGGGGCAAAGTGGCCCCAATGATAAGGTACTAGCACACCAGCTCGATCTCCCTCATGAAAGCCAGAGTGTTCGGATGAAGTTGCGAGGGGGCCAAAACTAGCCATGTAAAGACCCCGACCCGGAAGCTTGTAAACGACAGGCGCATCCCTGCCTCTAGAAAAGCAAATTCGTACATAGGAAACTGCGTCGAGGCATAAGCGGAGCAGATCCTCCTAGACTCACCGGGAATTTGGACGGCCCACGAAGGATCCGTTCCTTCCTCCAAATCCTCAACTACGTTAAAAGTCGAGTTGGGGTCAGTGGTGAACTCTAACTTGTAAACTTTGGGTTCGAGCGCAATCCATGAGAAGTTCGTGGCATACCGAATACGTGACTGACTGCTTGAGCCTTCTTCACCCGTATACTCGACTGGTCGGGCCGCAGTACATGGAAAGCAAAGAAAGAAAAGTGAATTTGACATCATCAAATCCACTCTTCCACCACAATTCAAGTGAAAAGCGAGATGCTTAGCGTGACGAACACACAAGGGAATGCCCGCAACTCAAACCCTATAGCCCACGAAGTCGATCAACCTACTCGAAGAAATATCCAACTCAAGGATCACATTCACCGTGGGGTCTAGTGGTACCCGCAACGGCCGCGATCTCCCTTAAAAACTTACGCGTTTCCCCGCGAAAATCAAGTCGCTACCCACGATGTTCATATATCTCCTCGAGGTGTTCATATGAATGTCCGCGATATTCATATGTGTCTTTGAGGGATTCAGGGACGTCCCCCGTAAAACTCACATATTTCCTCGGGAGATTGATGAGTTCCCCCACGAGATTCATATATCTCCCCGAGAGATGCACAACCGCCCCCGTGATGTTCATGGATCTCCCCGACACATTCATCCCCAAAACCCCAGATTTATGAAGAAAACACGAAGAATTTGAGAAAGGCTTACTTGTACCATCAGGACTTTGAGACATCTTTGAAAACACTGAAGATTCTTGGAGCTTCGTGCAGAGAATTCTGAGATTCAAGTTGAAGCAGCGAGTAAGGAATAGGTCAAATGGGATCCCAAACTTCCTTTTATAATCAAAACGTTCTTGGGTGTAACACAGTGGGAGAACTGACTTGTTTGTTTTGCGTTTTATAGAAAATGTTGCGGATAGCAAGAGTCTTCACCGACTTTTCTTTTATCCAATAAAGGGAAGGTGAAAAGAACAGGAAAAGACCTTCGTTAGATTCTGAGTTCAGGAGGTAATTATGAAAAGGGGAGGTATTAGCACCCTTTCCATCCGTAGTTATCTACAGGCTCTTAATTGCTTAGCTCACTTTTGAAAATTTCTTTCTATGTTTGTGTGGTTTGAAAAGTATTTTTGAAAAATATTTCGCTTTGAGTTCATAATGATTCTCGTTGGAATGTATACAAAGTGTTTGGAAATATTTGTTTGGAAATATTTGTTTGGAAAAATGTTTAACTTTGTAATGATTCTCGCTGGAATGTATACAAAGGGTTTGTTTGAAAGATAGTTTGAAAATAAGTGTGAGGTGTGAAAAGTATTTTGATTGGAGCAAGCAATAGAGTCTTATTTACCTACTCACAATGGTTGTTTCGTGTTTTTTCCCTTCTCCTTTAGGATAAGGCTATCCATACCATTAGTTGGTAGGTAACTTTATCCATTGGATGTGAATGGACAATCGTAGGGTCATCGTATGGTCATTGAAGGCAACATTGTAAGGATACCTTAGCATTTCAAAGGGACCATCATCACTTATTCGTAGGCAACAACCAAGGGACGAGATCATGTATTCATAGGCAACATCGAGGGTCATCGAGGGACTATGATCTTTGTGATGATTTTGAATCGAAGGACTTTGCTAATGGTACCCCTACGTTCGAGGGACATGACCATTGTTATTCGAAAGGAAACAAGAGAGGATAGCCTAAGGGGGTGCAAGTATGATAGAGTGTATTTGACTCAGATATTTATTTTTGAATTAGGGTTATTCTAAGATTGTTTTTAATCTTGTCATATAATCCCTAGTTACTAGTAGTTAAATATATACAGTTATAGGGTGCAAAAAGTAAAAGTGGAAAAGTAAATCCTACGTTATTACAAGGCTTTGGGGCAGATACATAATAGGAGGTGCGGAAAGTAAAAGCATAAAGATAAATCTGCGCTATTACAAAAAATTTGCAACCTATACATCGATTTCTAGAATTGTAAATGCGAAATAATAAGTAAATAATAGACAAAAATGTTAGTAAAATGTTTTAATGATAGAAAAGAACATCTAAACCCTAATTGTAAAAGAAAAATATTTTTTGATATTTTTTGAAATCGATTTTAGTTAATAAAACCTAATTCTAAGTTAATTAACAATTAATTATGAAAAATAATTTAAAACATGAGAAAAATAAATTATTTTTATGTCAAAAATTAATTAAATGTTTAATTAACCTAATTCTGAAATTAAATTGTTTTTGGAGTTTTTTGAAAATAGTTTAAATTAATTTAGAAAAAAATTAAAATAAGTTAGAAATTAAAAGAAAGTTAAACAGGTTCAAAATTATGCCACTACACCACTTGCCAATTGTGTTAGAACCTTGCTTCCAAAAGTATGTATGTGTTACCTTTGAAAAATCTAGAAAAATAAAAAAAAGTTGCAAAAGGAAGGTTCGAACCCGTGCCTTGATAGAGTGGGAGGACTAGCGTGCACATGGTTTACCGCTGAGACGGCCATACAACCATTAATTTGGATGCAAGGATATATATATATATATATATATATATATATATATATATATAGGTTCAAAATTATGCCACTACACCACTTGTCAATGGTGTTAGAACCTTGCTTCCAAAAGTATGTATGTGTTACCTTTGAAAAATCTAGAAAAATAAAAAAAGTTGCAAAAGGAAGGTTCGAACACGTGCCTTGATAGAGTGAGAGGACTAGCGTGCACATGGTTTACATTGGGACCATACATCCATTAATTTGGATGCAAGGATATATATATATATATATATATATATATATATATATATATATATATATATATATATATATATATATATATATATATATATATATATATATATATATATATATATATATAGTGGAACCCTTGGATTTTGAATGGATAAATCAGAACACGCCACACCTGCACCAGTGAGTCAAACAAAGTCAGAGACGTTGGAGTCAAACTCCGGTCGTCTTCTCCAACTACCACGAACACCAAACCTGCAAAATACAAAGAGTCGGAGCAAGAGATCAAGCCTTCCCCCCCTAAATCGACCCATGCAAGTTCAATGATGGCCTTAGTTTCGATTGAAACTGCCTGTACATGGAGATACGAAAGATCAGAACCTTCGTGCCCTAGCAATAGTGAAACTTGATTCATGTGTTAAAACTCATGCACGATGGTTCTAAACATTCACAAACATCAGTATGAACATGAATATATGAATTGAAATTGTTTATATGGCATAAAATAAAAGTTTCAGACTCATGAAGTTTACCAATCGGTGCAACTCAAAGGAGTGTGTTCTGGGCACGATCTTCCTTGCTTAGGGGATTAGATTGACTCCTGGAAGGCTTAGGAGGATGAATGAATGCTTGGTTTAGCTTGAGAGCGGTTGGAAATTGAAATTCGATCTTGCCTCAAAGTTGGAAATTTTGAGAGCTTTGGCTAGGGTTTTATGATCAGGCAATTCGTGTCCTTGGCTTCTGAATGTGTTAAGTATATATATAGGAGTAGAAATAGGTCAGGATTTGTGGGAAACTAATTGCATTCACTGGAAATATTTGATTGAAAATCAAATGTAATATTTCCAAACTTGGCCAATATTCATGCAATCATTCTTTGTATGCTTCTTGCTAGCTTTCATGATGTTTCTTGGGCCTTAAGACAAACAAAAACCAAGCCCAATTTGCCTTGCCTTTTACCTTTGTATTTTATTTAATTAAAATTGAATTTTAATCATTTAATTCAAAAATAAATTAAATAAATAAGGGAAGGGAGTGCGAGTGAGTTTAGAGGTCATGGACCATCTTAAAATTAAGCTTGAATTACAAAAACTTAAGCCCATTTGGAAAAAAAATAGATTTTGCTTAGTATTTCTCTTCATGTCCTTCTTCAAATTTCCCAAACTTGCACAAGTTGAATCTTGCTCAATTTTCAACATTTTGAAGTGTTCTTAGAATTTTTAGAAATCTCAAGATGTCCTCTAAACACTCCTTTTGGTTTCACCTTCATTGAAGCTTCCATGTTCATGTACACCTCTTTTGAAAAAGATGACATTTTTTTGACTTTTAGAAGGACCTATAATGTTTTGATCCATAACTCTCAAATGAAGCATTTTTGGCCAAAGCTTGTGAGACACTGAGTTGTATAGAATTGAATTCTCTTCAAAATGAGATTTTTGTGGAAAAATTTCTGATAAAGTATGTGAAAGTTATGCTTGGTCAAAGTTTTGTTAACTTTTTGCCAAGAAACCCTAATTTGGAAACTTTGACTTTTGATCAAATCTTGAATTTTCTTGATGAATCATGATCAACCCTTGATAAAATGATGAATGTAACTTCAAAATCTTGATGTTGACCAAAAATGATGAAGTTTGACTGTATGTTGACCACAATTGACTTTTGTCCAATACAACTGATTTTCAACCATCTAAGCAATTGACTGAGCAAACTTGAGCTGTGAGACTTGAAACTTGACATGGTGATACCTTGAGACATATGAGGATGTATGATGATCACGTGAGACAATAGAAACCATCTTTGACTTGAGATTATCAAAACCCTAGTTGTGGGTTAATTGCTTAGGAGAGGGTTCATCTGGTCAACCCTTGAGGAATTCTTGAGTATGGAGATGTGGATTGACTAGAGAAATAGGAGGGAAAATTTTGGGGTATAACACTGGGCATACTAAGAGTCACTCCCTATGGAGACTTTTACACTTCCCCATATTGGATGAACGATCTGAACGACGACACGTGGTGCGTGTCACTCCTAGGCTGATATAGACGCTAGCTCACACGTCATGACATTTTGCCTCCAACTGATTCCTCGACGAAAAACCCATCACGGGACACCCAAATGAAAAAGGTTCATGACCCACGTCGACCTGCTCGACACGTTAGTCAGATGGCCGACGGGGACGAACTTCTGACACCTAGAGAACTTGCAGGCAGTATCCCCGATGAAAGGGAAAATTGGCTTAAAGTCATCGCTCTCTTCGAGAACAATAACTTGGGGAGCTCCTGTTCTGGATTGGACCAACATCTGACCCACGTCTATTAAGGCCCAATGGGCATTAAGGACCCGGAGACCCATATGCCCATAACCGCTAGGGACGTCCCCACGTGCGCCTTAGAGCCACGTGGCCAACGATTATTTAACTGTCACCACGCCCTCCGAGAATAACGGGTCAACCGCCCCTTATATCTCAGAGCTGCAACCAGGGAGAAACCCACATACTAGACTTCTTGCTCACATAAGCCATAGCAGTCCCTTAATGAGCTTCACTGAAGCAACCCACTATCTGGATCTTGGCCCAGCGCTGGGGGTTATAAATACCCTCTTATTCGAGAGGGTCAGATATTCTTTCTTTCATTCACTCAACTTTTCTTTTTGCTTTCTCCTCTCGCATTTTCTCACTTTGACATTGGAGTATCTTGTAGGTACTCCATCTTTCTCCAACCATAACAGCAGTTTGAGCCATCGACGATCCTCCTGATCAGGTATAATCAAGTAGATATTAAAAATAGTGTAATATCTAGAATAATTTTACATCATATTTAATAAGATTTTAATACAAATATTTTAAAAATAAAAATGTGATTTAAGAAGCTAAATATTCATTATTTATTCAGAAAGAAAAAACAATTAATAATTCATATATTTTTCTTCCTCTACCGTCAATTATTTCGCAATATTTTATAATACTTTTCTATCTCTTTGAAAGGTTTCAGTCCATATATAAACATTTTATTCACATTTCATACACGACGGAGAAACACATACTTTCTTTACAATTTTCTTCTTCTTTTCCCCTCTGCAACTTTCAACCTTAACACTGAACATGAATGGTGTAACAAACCTCGAAACAGATGATGACTCGGATTTTGTTGAAGTTGATCCAACCGGTAGATATGGCAGAGTGAGTTACATATTCATTGTTCCTTTTTATCATGTTTTTTTTTGTTCAGTTTAATGATTTTTTTTTTTTTGCAGTACAATGAAATTCTTGGTAAAGGAGCTTCTAAAACTGTGTATGAATACAAACCCATTTTTGTTTTTCACTTTTTCATCATACCCATTTTTTATTTTTCTTAAAAAAATGATTTTATTTTTTTATTTTTTGGTTGAATTGATGTAGATATAGAGGATTTGATGAGTATCAAGGGATTGAAGTTGCTTGGAATCAGATAAAGCTTTATGATTTTCTACAAAACCCTGAAGATCTTGAGAGGCTTTACTGTGAAATTCATCTTCTCAAGACATTGAAGCATAGAAATATAATGAAGTTTTATACTTCTTGGGTTGATACTGCAAATAGGAATATCAACTTTGTTACTGAATTGTTTACTTCTGGTACTCTTAGACAGTGAGTTCTCTTGATTTTAACCATATGAGTTGATGATAAGATTCATTATCTTTGTAGCACTGACACCTCTGGAAAAAAAATGTGTGTCTGTGTTCGTGTTCGGGGTGTCTGTGCTTTATAGTTCATTATTATTCTTTTTATGATTTTGAGATCTTGTGTTATATCTTCTTTAACTTGATTTAATTGATGCAATAGGTATAGGTTAAAGCACAAGAAGGTTAATATTAGAGCAGTGAAGCATTGGTGTAGACAGATCTTGCAAGGACTTCTGTATCTTCATAGTCATGATCCACCTGTGATTCATAGAGATCTTAAATGTGATAATATTTTCATTAATGGTAATCAAGGAGAAGTCAAGATTGGGGATCTTGGTTTGGCTGCGATTCTCCGGAAATCTCATGCCGCTCATTGTGTAGGTATGTTTCTTTCGTATCGGTATGTATATAAGTCTGATTGGATTGATTTATTCAAACTTATGAAAACAGTACAACTCGTTGTGACTTGTCCGTAAACCATTTTAGTCTCTGCAGTTGCATGCAGACGATAGTTAGAGCTAGATTTGAACTAGGATTAGTAATTCGAGTTTTATATCTCTCCTATTTTTCCATTTCTGCAGGAACGCCTGAGTTCATGGCGCCGGAAGTATATGAAGAAGAGTATAATGAATTAGTTGACATATATTCCTTCGGTATGTGCGTGTTAGAAATGGTTACATTTGAATATCCTTATAGCGAATGCAGCCATCCAGCACAAATCTACAAGAAAGTTTCTTCTGTAAGATTGATTTCTTTCTCTTTCGTTTTAAAGTTTTCATTTCTTTCTGGAGTTGCGAAATATCTTTTGACATTTTACATATCTCCAGGGGAAAAAACCAGATGCTTTGTATAAAGTGAAAGATCCCGAAACGCGAGAGTTTGTTGAGAAATGTCTCGCAACTGTGTCTCTAAGGCTCTCTGCAAGGGAGCTTCTTGACGATCCTTTTCTTCGAATTGATGATTACGAATATAATTTGGGAACGGTAGATGTTGAAGAGTTTGTTGACTTGGGTCCTCTTGTTAGTCAATCATTCTTTTCGCTTGATCGTAGCTATAGTAACATGAGTACCGAATACTCAAATGGTTTCGGATATGAAGCAGATTGTTATTCTCATCCGGCTGAGATTGAACACGGAATTGAACTTTTCGAGTGCCAAGACGATGAAACCTCCAAAGATCTTGACATAAGCATCAAAGGCAAGAGGAAAGACGATGGTGGCATTTTTTTGAGACTAAGAATCGCAGACAAAGAAGGTTCGAATAAACGTTTTATTATATCGCCATTTCATTCTCGTGATTTGTATATGTTTGAATGGAGTTTAAGCTTGACTTATTTGTGTCACAGGTCGTATCCGAAACATTTATTTCCCGTTTGACATAGAATTGGATACAGCACTAAGTGTAGCAACCGAAATGGTTGCAGAGCTCGACATTACCGATCAAGATGTTCACAGTATAGCCGGTATGATAGATGGAGAAATCGCATCTTTGGTACCGAAATGGAGACGGGGACCGGGAATCAAGGAAACCACCGACTATGAAAATCAAAGTTTCTGTGAGAATTGTGTGTCGAATCATACTACAGTTACGGATTTTCTTACCCGTAATCAAAGTGGAAAAAACTTGCAGCTTCTTCAATGCTGCATGCATGGATGTGCTTCAATGCACGGCCGTTTCGAAGAGATTATGTTCCAATCCGAGGAGTATGACAACAATATCAACGAGGATGCGCCTAACATGTCGAGTGAATCAGACTTTTTGCAGTATCAGGAATCATGGAGCCATCATCACGAAAGCCGCGAACTGAGTCCAGTCGAGTCTACTACTCGAAGCCCTTCAGGCGAACATTACGAACTAGGAAACAATTATTTATCGACTATTGGTTCACTACATTGCGGAGCCGAGAATGATTATGAGAAAGAGATACAACACGAGTTGAGATGGCTCAAAGCAAAATACCAAATGGAGTTAAGAGAACTTAGAGACAAACAAATGGGACTAGACGCAAAATTGCCGCATACGAGTACCAACATAAAGCACAAAACAACATCAGAAACACTAAACAGATTCGATAATGGGATTCACTTTGATAACTACAGGGATCACGATTCTCGAGAACACAAGAGCCAACCCGACTTGGAGACCCGAAGGGCCCAAAATTGCGGTGCGATGTATTGTGATGAAGAAAGTATTGCTACTGCAAAGAGTTTCTACACAAAGATGTTGCTTCAAGATACTATACACAGAACTGTTTCACTTCCCGTTGATGCTGTGGATGTATAATATATATAGATACAATACAATGTGATGGTGCAGTCACTGAATTCTTTTGTAGAGTATGTATATAGACATCACATCACTCACATGATTTGAGTTTCCATGCAAGGAAACCAAATCATTTTCTTAAAAAGTATGAATATAGTGGAACAGTTTATATTTAGAAAAATCAGATTTTTTGTATGGAGTATATAATGATGGGACAAAATTGGCAAAGTGTTTTGAAGAGTGATTTGGAATAATAACATTGAATGAGAAAACGTGTCGTGTGTGAATGCATGTTTGTTGGTACCAAAAATCCAATAATTATAGCAAGTGGCAACTGAGTCAAGTTATTGCATTCAAACATTGATGTTTGTCTCTTTATTTTACTCAATTATCTTTGGTGATTCTTTCAAAAACAACTACTATCATTTTCAAGGACTGTGGTGAAACATATCTTTGAGAACTTGTAGTTAAATGTTTATATATCAATTGAATTAATCAAAATATTTCTTAGTTTGGTTCAATGAATGAATGGGTTGATTCTTGCCAAGCATTAACCAATGATATGGTCTTTGAGAACTTTTTGCTTTTTCATTATTCTTACTCAATCATGGAGCAATGAATGAATGGGTTGATTTCAAAGGTAATCAATTAATTGGACCACAAAAAGACATTAAGATAGGTATTGTATTCTAGTAGTATTATTTTTTCTACATATGCTTTCAAGATTATGCAAAAGTGGGCATGATATTGATTATTAGAAAAATGCTAACGAGTGACTTTAGACTTACTTTATACATTATTTAAAGAGTTAGGATATTTTTCATCTCTTACCAAAAAAATCTATTATAGGAGATAGTGACTCAAAAAATAGACATTGATTAGGTACTATCAAGTGAACGTGACCATCATTGTCTTTTTCCAAAATATTTTAAAATTTTATTATACATGTACGTGCATAAAATCTACTGTCCGACTAGGAGCGATAAAAAAAGACCGAGATAAGCTTACAAGTTGATAATCGGGCAGCAGTTCGGCGAGATCTCAAGATCGGAACCGGGTATTTAGGCCGGACACGCTAGTCGTATGTCCGCAGCCTAACTGTGTTGGCCGGGTAGTGTCAAACCGTGTTAGCTGCAGTTATAGAATTCAACAGATGGCGATTACAGACGTTACAAATGTTACAAGCTATTATGAGCCGTTACAAGAGTTACAATATTAATGGACAGTTACGGTGATTATGTTCATTAGTCACAAGTTATGCTATATATTTCCTCTCTGCTACACACGCACGTAAAAGACACCATACCTCCTATTATAGGGCTCCCAACTGCGGGATAAGTTAGACTCATAGCTTGGAGGCCAAGTCACCTCACTTGAGTCTCTGAGTCCCTTAATATCTTAAATATAGTTTTTAGCAAGAACGTTTGGCGCCCACTGTAACAATTGGTTCTCAACGTTATATTTGTTTTGACACTATGAAGGAATAGTTATATAGGGGTTGGAACGACTCATACCTTTGTGACGGGTAGCAGTTATGATCGACTGTGGCTGTTATTAGGAAGCAACATCAATTAAATTCAACATCTTGCTCCCCCAACTAGATCCCCGGTTCATACTCAGTCCTATCAGAAATTTTAGCTCATTTGATAAGTTTTCTTCTCCGAGTTCATATAGATGATCGATCCTTGCATTCTTATTAATGTATATTTTGAGATTGAATTATGATGTCTTGAATTCTAACAGGTAGCTAATTAAGAATATGCACAATAAAGTATATAAGTGAAAGTATAGTATAAGCATGCAATTACTAATTCCTATCATTAGCAGTATGAGATTTCCCATTAAACAACATTCTGTGGACATAAACATGGAAAATGTGGGTATCTACTAGTAAGAATTATTTGAGTTTTTGTTAACTGTCAATAGAATCCCTATTAAATTTAAAACTCTTGCTATGGCCTAAGTATATGTTATTAGCTGGAATATGATGACTTAGCTTTGGTGTGCTTAAAACATTATATTCATGGTATTGGAAAATGACCTTGGAATCATGAGTTTAAACTATATTTGTGTTAAAAACTTGTGCTTCGCTTCGTGTTAGTGATTTTACAAAACAATTATACTATATTATGTCTAAACTAAATTGGATTTTTCCCGGCTATATTATTGAAAGATTAGATGCAAGTTTGGTACTGTCACTAAACCGTTAAATGAGATGGTTCCCTACACCAATTTTATTGCTATGCATGTGGTTATACACTTACGGATCTTATTTTTTAGGAAGATATCGCTATGCATGGAACATCTCATATCATAAAGGCAATCCTCAAGTATATTAGGGGACTACAATATAAGTATCGAAATATGAGTAACGAGGAGCAAATAGCCGGACATTCCTGAGTTAAAGCGCTTCATCTTGTTTTAACAAAATCTCACGTTTGGGAGATCATATAGACATCCCGATTAAAGTATAGGTAACAAGACAAAAGAAGTCGATGCAACTCAGATCGAGAATCATAGAAGACAAAGTAAAGTACAAAATGCAAATTTATATTGATTAAATACTATTGTATAAGGCGAGCTAACATCTCTGTCGTTTGTAAAATATGTCATGTACATTTGCTATAGAAAAAAGGTGTCGTCCTTCTCCCCTGCGTGGGCAATGAGGCACCTTAAAAAAGCTTAGTCTGTGTAAAGACCAAATAGGATGTAACTCATGAATGCACTGCACCTCGTCTAGACCTTTTAAGGTACTAGTTCCAGGTGTATCCTCCCTGACTTCATGTCACGGTTTTGTGCCACAGGCTCTGCACCTTCGGGTGTACCCTCATGAGTGCACTACACCTCGTCTGGACCTTTTAAGGTACTAGCTCCAGTTGTATCCTCCCCAGCTTCATGCCACAACTCTATACCACAGACTCTGCACCTTCGGGTGTACCCTCATGAGTGCACTGCACCTCGTCTAGACCTTTTAAGGTACTAGTTTCAAGTGTATCCTCCTCGACTTCATGCCACGGCTCTATGCCACAAGCTCTGCACCTTCGGGTGTACCCTCACGAGTGCACTGCACCTCGTCTGGACCTTTTAATGTACTAGTTATAGGTGTATCCTCTCCGATTTCATGCCACAGGCTCTGCACCTTCGGGTGTACCCTCATGAGTGCACTGCACCTCGGCTGGACCTTTAAAGGTACTAGCTCCAGGTGTATCCTCCTTGGCGTTTCACCACGGCTCTATGCCACAGGCTCTGCACTCCGATGCACCCCTAACTCGGCTCAATGCCATGGTTCATTTCAATGGACCTATAAGGTATATCCCGATGTTTTTCCACGACTCTATGCCACAGGCTCTGCACTCTGATGCAACCCCAACTTGGCTCTATGTCACGAGCTCTGCACTCTGATGCACCCCCAATTCGGCTAAACGCCTTGGTTCATTTTTTATGGACCTACAAGGTATAGCCCAGAGTCTCAACTCGGCTCAATGCTTTGTTTCAATTCAATGAACCTACTCGGGTATAGCCCGACCTTTCGCCACAGTCAGCCTCATCGGCTTTACGCCTCATAAAAACGCTACAAGGCATAAAAATGCCCTCGCATCAGACGACTTATAATCGTTTTCAAGGACTCTAGGGCTAAATTGTAGGCCGTGGAGATTAATAAAAATGGCTGAAACATTTTAAAAAATTTACACGTAGGGGTTAGTGTCCCTCATATAAAGTCTTCGTGGTCTAAAAGAGCCATTCGACTGGGGGGTTACTATTCATCCACAAACCCTTTCCGTGCATACAAAATACAAAATGCAGAATTTTCGTGCATACAAAATGCATAATTTTTCGTGCATACAAAATGTGGAATGCAAACAGCAACGTAAAAATGTAGTACGATATTAAAAAGTACGATATTTAAAGGCTCATAGGGAAAATTGTCAGCAAGTTTTACAAAATACACAATACACCCACCAAATAGGGTGACTAAACAAAATATCCAAGAAAATTACTTGGTTATCTCGATCGGTGATCTGTTCACCAATGGTCGGGGGGCTCATCACCATCCTAGTCGGCCTCTATAAAAACCTACACGGTTATTTAAAACTTAAACCTCCTCGGTTCAAAGCTCTCAAGCGAAGAACCATAATCGGATTCCGTCAGAACCTATCTAAAGTTATTCTCAAAGGCTTTGCACCATGGTTCAAATCCCAAAAGGCTGCCTAAAGGCATCTAACATTTAATAATTCAGGTAAAAACGGTTAGCCGGCTCCTACAAAAAGCCAATACAAAGTTCTACACCTCGATTCTAAATAGAGCTGTCTTAGAAGTAATCTTACGGGTTATCTAAAACTAGAAGCATATTTTATATCTCACGACAAATACTCAAAATGTTATCAGTTTATCCATGCTGGAAGCTCTGGAAACCTTAAGTCGAACAAAGTCACCGAGTTTTTCTCACAAAAACGCTCAAAGGCATCTTCATGCGTCAATTAGACACTCGCCTTTGTTGCACCCCAAAATTTACCCTCTTGATTTAGGCTTATGTTTCATCATAAACATCATATTGCATTGCATTCATGCACTGTGTAGGATCAATGTTTCTCGGTTCGTACGACTATTTGCAAGATTTTTTGGTCAGGAATCTATTTTGGCTTGGTTTCACAATCTCTGGAATCATATCAATATATCCTCTAGATTATCTGTTCAGGTTGGAGGTCATTTCGTCAAAGAAACTGAATTTATTCGCTTATTTCTCAATAAAGTGGATTTTGGTTTCTCAGTGCATTTTGGGCACTCCAAAGAGCGTATCTCACAGTTCATCGGGTGTTTTCAGATGAATTTTGACTGGCATGTCCCTCTCATTTTTATCTACAATTTTTGTTTGAAATACGGAAGAAAATTATGTGAGGAAGGTCCCCAAAAAATTCAATTCCTCAAGAGGATTAAACTGAATTTTAGTGCTGAACCGTGTGTTCTGCCCACTAAAAAGTTCATATCTCTTAGCTGGAAACTCGAAACTGAGCGGGACCAATTTCTAAAATTCCGTATCAAATCCTTCTACAACTTTCATTTACAACTCGGGATCTGAATCATCACCGTTTAAGACCAGTTTTGTATTCTTCGGACACAATTTTGAGCTGAACCGAGCAATTTTCATCTGGTACGCGAACTTCGAAGAATCATATCTCGCTTGTTTTTTATCGAAACGAGATGGGAGCAGTGCCAAAAGTTCACAAATTTTGTTAGATTCGGTTGTCTCATAAACACTCACTTGCAAATTTTGATCAGAAGACCCTCGCTCGAGGCATTTTCTCCAAAGAGCGCATTGAGAATTCTGCATGCGTCAGACGCCCGAAAACTGTGCTGAAACTTCAAAAATTCATATCACGATGACCGTTCATCTGATCGCGTCGAAATTTTGATTCACGCAAGCAAAATCGCGTTCCGGACATTTTTCGTTTACATTCCAATTTCAAATTCTGCACGGATTTGGCTGTTTTGGACTGTGTACGAAAATTATTTTTGATAATCGCGATTTGGATTTAATTGTAGATCCAAGGCACTCCAAAGCCCAAATTTTCATATTATAAATATATTTTACCACTCACAAAATGGGGAGGGAGAATCATTTGTAAAATTTGACCCAAGAGCTCTCACTTTTCTCTCTCAATTTTCTCTCAACTCAAAATTGCACAACCACCTCAAACCACCAACAACCACCACCGGAATTCCAAAACCACCGCGCCGGAAAACTTTTTCTTATTTTTTTTTCTTCGTCTTCTCTCCTTCTCCGGTACAGCCCCATACTCTTCTATTCTCTTTCAATTCTCAAGGATCAAATCAAGCTTTTCATCAATCAAGAACATTGAAGAGTGTTTATGGTGTCGAGGTGAAGAGTTGAAGTTTTCCTCATCAATTCTCCAAGGATTCAAGATTCTCCTCTCTTATTATCATCAATTCAACTTTGATTTGGTATTTTCTTGGAGAATTACAAGATTTTCCTCATCAATTTCAACTCAAAGCTTCAAGTACAAGTAAGTGCTTATTTACTTAAGTGCTTATTTCAATTGATTTTTCAATTGTTGAATTTCTTGAAATTGAATATTGAGATCCCTTGCAAATTCCGTGTGGATTCCGATTATAGCATTTGTTTTGTCAAATTCATTGATCTTGATCCGTTTTTGGAGCCTTAAAGGTGTCGGTGTGAAACTTTCTACACACTACACACACCTACACTTGTGTTGTGACTTTGCATTGTATTTAGGTACTTGATGTGAGCATTTTGCATCACAAATTATATGATCATGCATCAAGTAATATGTAAATTCTTTGACATGCATTGAATCATTAATTTGAGGTTTATTTCGTGCATTGAAATCACGTTGAAATGTAGGAACTAAGACCTAGTTTTTAGGTACACTTGCATTACACCTATACATTGCACACAACTCACATGCACACACTTGAATTTTCATACATTGTGACATAAATTGCATCTTTGCATATCCATGCATTTGCATGTAGGATAGTTGAATTAATTTGATATGGTGTTGTTCAACTTTGATGACATGAAAATATGTTGAAATTTCACTTTTCACAACACTTTACCACTTTGCACATCTAATTTCTTTCAACATTCTTACATGTTTGCATAGCATTTAGGTAGTATTTTCATTGAGTATGCATCACTTGCACATAGTATCACATACACTTGCATTTTTTCATCTAAATACCACTAAAATACATTGGAAACAAATTTCTTTGAGTTTGGTGGAAAATAACATGACACTTTGAAAATTGACAAAGTTGGACATAATATTTGTTTTGGCTCTATCTTTTGATCCGTAATGAGTTTTTTCGACTTTTCTTAATGTAAATCATGTTTCTCGAGCCATTCCAAGCTCTCCACGCGAACAGTTTCTCGATTTGGACATGTTTCGGTCAATTCTGGGAGCTGCTGACCTTTGTGCGAAAATTGTATTTTTGAACGAGATTTGACCGAATCGTTCGTATTTTTGAGACCGTACGCGTGTGCATAGCTTCCGATATTTTTGATAAATCATTTTGATTGTTTTCTTTAGCTTATGCCTTGTGTTTTGGCTCACTTTTAAAATTTATCCATAATAGTGTTTTTTTTTACTCGAAAAGTGTCGGAATGAACCTTTTTTGTACACTACACACACATACATTTGTGGTGTTGATTTTCTTTGCATATAATGTTTAATACTTGTTCTAACCTTCAACTAACCTCTTGACTAATATGTGGGAATGTTTAAGTAGTTGGCGCTTTGATTTAGAACCCTTAATTGAGTCATATAATTAGGATCCCGTGGTAGCTAACCGTTAGAGCGACGATTGATCGTTTTGGCTTCATTTTGTGCACGAATATGTTTTAAGCATAATTTTTCTTGTGAATTTCATTTGATATCATTTAGTGAGTTAGCTACTGACCTTGTGTGTCAAATTACTTTCTCATCTTGCCTCTTCATCATGATTGACTCATTAACTTGTTTGCTCACTCAAAATTAACTTTAGGGTTTAGAATCACTCTTTTTCATTACTAATCTTTGCACCATGAATGATTGTGAGGCATGATGATTGATAATTGTTTTATGTTTGTGTGAGAATCATGTTCATGTTACATCACTCATCTCACTTCATAGGACATTTGACACAAGCATGATTGAGTACACACACAAACACTTTTCATCACGCATTTCTAGTATGCGCATTCATGTTTTCCTATTGAAAGTTGCTCATGAAAAGGTTTTGATGATTGTGTATGACATGAGTGCATCTATACCATGATAACTACTGACTTGTATCATTTTCCATCATCTAAATGTCATACCTTTTCACTAATACCATGTCATGCTTCATTTGTTTCCTAGGTGCATATTTAGGGTAAATGTTTGACTAGTTCTTGCATTAGTTCTTATTTTCTTTTCTTTTAAGATGATTGTGGTTTGTTTATGTTTAACATGCATGTAATTTCCACATCCTCACCACTGACTTCACTCAAAAATATCACCACAAGGCATGTTCACAATCACACATCTATGCACATTTCGCCACACACTTCTAGACACATGTTTAGGCTTTCCTAGTTGCTTTTGTTTATGCATTATAAATGATGAGCATGTATATGATGATCATGCATTATTACCATGATAGCTACTGCCTTCTATATCTTTGTAAGCCATAGGTTTCATTCCTTCGCATTCATGCATTATCCATGCTTCATTCCATCTTTAGTTGCTTTCTAGGTTAAACTTTTAACTAGTTTTGGCGTAGATGTTATATGTGCGCAATTTGAAGCATCTTATGACTTTATAATGTATAATTTGAATAGCTATTAATCACATGTCATCTCTGATCCCACCACCACTTGACACTTAGCACATGCACGCACAAGTACAAATACACACATATACGCACATGTTTACCCGCACTTGCACGAATCAAATGCATTTCTCTTGAGTGTTTTGCTTTTGAATTCATTGTATGCATGCTTAAATGTTTTTTTGTGATGAAATAACATGTTTGCTACTGTAACTTGTGTATCCTAACATATTTTGACTCATTTCTCTTCATCTTTTCCTTTCCATGGCTTCTTTTAGATTGTAAACACCTTTTAGGTTAAGCATTCCAACTAGTTTTCGCACCGATGTTGTAATTGCATCCTCATGGAATTTCTTTTATGATTTGGTTATTAATTCACTTTCATGATGTTGGTACTGTAATATATTCATCTTGACACCTTCTTCTCATGACATAAACCTCACACACTTAGATGCACTCCACTACACGCATTTGTTGTATGTTTGCGCACTTTTGGCAGATTTTTGCTATTGAATATTTGTGGTTTATTTTGCATGATGTAAATAAGCATAAACATGATTAGCTACTGACTTGTATGTCATTTTGTTCTTTAATTGTATATCAACTTCATCTAAGTCCATCGCTTCGCACAATTAGCTCCTTGCATGCTTTTAGGATTAGTTTCGACCTAGTTTGTGCATTAACTTGTTTGTAGGTGTTTGTAATGATGATTGATGTTTGTTAAGGGTTTGTATAAACCTTGTATATGTATGTTGTGTCTACTGACCTCACTTCACATGACACCTTGCATGGTTGCTCTATCACTTCTTTCCACTTTATTTTCTTCCCCATTTTCTTGGTGTTTAGCCATTGTACTTTTATTTGAGATGTGTTGTCATCATCCATTATCTTCTTGATGTATAGTCATTTGTAGCTTAGTGTTTTATCACCCTACCTTGTTATTTCTAATCCATTTGTTGAGTGTGCAAGGGATTTCTATCTGATGTTCATCTGATGCGCGAAGCTTTGTCTGATGCCTTGAAGTGTACCTGAGGCGATTTCTCACACCATATGAAGTTCTTTGTTCTTAGTATAATTATTTGATCTATTTCGATTTGGTTGTATTATTTGGACTTTATTTCGGACTTTTTATATAATACATCCCCATTCATAAACTTGTATCCCCATTCCCATATGGTTTGTAATAGTTTAGAACTACTCCACCAATGAACACATTGCCTCCTCTTGGGCTTTTCACCAATGACCACATGGCCTCCTCTTGGGCTCTTCACCAATGAATACGCCTCCTCTTGGGCACTTCACCAATGAACACATAGCTTCTTCTTATGATATTTACTAATGAAAATGAGTTCATGATCGTTTGTTAATGCAGCTTGGGCACACTTGGATGGACGATGGCGCTTTCCAGCATAGCTTTCTTACCTTGTGTGTGTTGAAGGGGCAACGGACTTTCTCCGTTAGGTATCATCATCACCCTCTCTGTACATAATGTTTCACCATCATGTCCATGCATATTTTATCTTTCTTCATATGACATTTCACCATCATGTCCATGCATATTTTATCTTTGTACATAATGTTTCACCATAATGTCCATGCATATTTTATCTTTCTTCATGTGACGTTTCACCATCATCTCCATGCATATTTTATCTTTCTTCATATGATGTTTTCCATCCATGTCTATTATCATGATGTTTTGTCTTCCATTCCTGAGGTGTTGTCATTCATGCATTTTATTATCCTTTACATGATGTTTTTCCATACATGTCTTATCATTCATTCTAAATGTGATTGTTGCTTCCTTTTCTCTTTCATGAGATTGCCATGTTCCCCATAGGATCTTTAGTTCATTCTTCTCCAAGTTTGAACTAATAGACATTAAGTTAGGCATCCATGCATGATAACTTTAGGTAGATTCCTCCCTTTGTTTATACCCTTAACCTAGGATCAACTTTGCATGATAACATTAGGATTTAGAAGTAGGTTAGTTTCCCTTAGCCATTTTACCTTTATCCTTTTGCATCCTTAAAACTAAAATCTTGTTTTTGTCAAATGCATTAAAATACTCTAATAATCTGAAACTTTTTCAAAAGTAAAAGATACAAACCAATTAGTCTAGGATGTTTCGTCGTCCTGTTTGCTGCTGATGCTTCTTCATCTTCCGATGTTTCGCCATCTCATCCTCTGATGTTTCGTCATCTCATCCTTTGATGTCTCGTCATCTCGTTTGCTGATGTTTCGTCATCCCGTCTCCCGATGTCTCGTCGTCTCGTTTGCTGATGTTTCGTCATCCCGTCTTTAGCTGATGTTTCGTCATCATGGAGGTGTTTCGTCATCGTTTTCTATTTCGTCTGCTAATCTAAAAAACACAAACCAACCAAAACAAGTGAGCCGAACTACGGCGCTCTGACTTTCCCATTGCACGAGGGAATACGTAGGCATCCTGTCGCGGGGCTAGATCGAGCAACCTTTGTAAATATTTCCTTCTTTTCCCCGTGTTTTCTTTTTCTTCTTTTATTTTCTTTTACATATGCATACCTTATACCATGTACAGATATAATTAGACCTTTACACCCATTAGATAGAAAGTAAAAGCGGATACCGTAGAGTACTACGGACGTGTGGGGTGCTAATCCCTTCCCCTCACGTAACGGACTTCCTTACCCGATCTCTCGGTCGCAAGACCGTGATTTCTTCGTTTCAGGTTTACTCGATGTTTACCTTTCCCTCTTGGCGGGATAAAAAACGTTCGATGGCGACTTCATTGATATATAGTTATATCCATTGATTTTCGGCCGGGTGTTTCAGCTGGCGACTTCACTGGGGATCGTCTAGACCTATTGCTGGTCCGATCAGAAGTCGATCCTAGCTTTTATTTTCTTTTCTTTTGGGTGTTTATTTGTTTGTTTTGTTTATTGCTTTATGGCTTGTTTTTATTATTTGTATATATATACTTGTACATGTTTGCATGCATCTGCATCTGGATATATTATTCTGTGGCTGTTGGGCCGTTGTTGTTGTTTTTTTTTGGTGGGTGGGAGTTACAAGAGGTAAAAGGCCCACTACCCAGGCCAGTGACATATAGGATAGATGGATGTTCATGTCGAATCCCGCATCCCGTGATGCGTGTGAGGAGGCATGAAGTACCAAACTCAGACGAGGTTCGATTGACGGTACTTTCGCCCTACATCCTTTGTGTAGCAAGCGAAGTGCTCGATAAAGAACCATCAACTCTGTTTATCATTAGGTACCCAGTTGTGTCTAGAATTACCCGTGAGGTTGGGTTGGGACAGGTACAGATGCTGACTATTGTTACTTGGTTCTCTGATATTCTGAAGTGGTCCGAGTTATTGGTTCTGTTGGTGACTATTGGTTTTGTTCTGATGGTGACTTTTGATTTTGTTGGTGACTTTGGTTCCGATTGGTGATGTTGTTCCCGTTGGTGACTAGTGATCTCCTGGTTTGGTTCCGGATTTCTCACTTTGTGATGGTTTGAAAATAGTGCAACCGTTAACTTTTATGATGGAAACTTTGATCCCATATGCTTGCATACATATTTTTTCTACACCTGTTTAATACACACGTCTTTTCCATTTCCAAGGAACCATGCTTGTGAGCTTTGTGTTGCACTTTTTCGCCTATTACCGGTTTGAAATAAAATTTGAGAGCATGTATGTGGGTTCCTTGGAAATGACTGAACATGGTGTTTCACCCACTCATGCACCTCATGCATATTCATGCATTCATAACAGGTACTGAGGGACGGAGATTCTTATACAGACCTGGTATTTTCTTCTGAATTGCAGACTTGACTTCTTATTACTTCATGTTCAAAGATTGGTTCTGGATTGACTTTGTGGAGATTTGAATGAGAGGAAGTTCAGATGTGGTTGTTTGTACCACTTATGCTAGCCATGGCCCGTTGTCAGAAACTCTTGAAAGAGGAAAGCAATCAGTTTGAAGACTCAGATGAGTTTGGGTATAAAAATCTTGGATACAGTGTTGATAAATGATTCTACACTTGTTGTTGCGGCAGAAGCTGTTATTTCTCCCCGTCATGTGGGACTTTCTTCAAGACTTGAAGTATTTCGTGGATTCCTTCCACAACCTTGGATCTTTTGGTTCTTATCGTCAGCAGCCAGTAGTTGTCAGTGTCTTATGCTCAGTCATTTCCTTGGTTCCTTGGATTGCAGTTGGTTAAGCTTTTTGCTTTACGTTCTCAACCTACCTTTTGATTTTGTTGCTGCAAGATGCGAGTATCATTCTGTGGACGTTTCTTCATGATGTTGAAGACCTTTTGGGTTGAAATACAAAGTCCAACATCCGTTTGGTATCCTTTGTAGAGGCCAATTCTGTTTGGCAATCCATTTCATGATCTTTATCTTGCGAGGTTTCACCCTTGTGTGGCAGAGAGGAGATTGAAGGTTCTCGATTGCGACCGATTATTTCTCCTGTTCGTAGAAGATGCTTTCATTTGCAAGTCTTGGATGTTTATTCCATAAAGTAAAAGACACTTGGTGATCCTGTTGGGGAAATTTCGCTTTACACCATTTTCATCCTTTCTTTGGAAGAAAATCCCCTGTGAAAGTCACCCTAGGGCACTCGACCACCGATTGAAGATGTTTTGTTGTTCGTAGATAAGTTTCGGTTTGATCGATTTGAAGACCGTTGTGTCAATGATAGATCGGAAGGAGTCTCTTGTCCAAGAGGGCATCAAGACAATAGAAAGTTGTCGAATCAAGAAGTCCAGAGAGTCAAGTCTCCTCAACAATGGCAATCTTGAGTTTCTTTTCTGCATTTTCATTTGCATTTTTGTTTGTTTGTTTAAACTTTGCTATCATGTAAAAATTTGTTTATTTTTGAATGAAAATCTTAATGCATTAAGTATGTCAGTCTTGAAGAAATCTTTGTTATCACTCATCCATTCGCTATCGCTCATAAAATGACTTGCTTGCATATTGATGCCAACTTCACCAAGTCTTTTGCTTAGACAAAGATTGGGGGGAGGATGACGATTCTAAGATGTCAGTCTTTCATTTGTATGCTTTCGAGTAGAACCCTGTTGATGATGTACAGGCCTTGTTTCAATTCCCAAACACCGGAGATATAAGGGAGATAGACCCTCGTTAACCCCTTTGAGCCTTGAAGTAGGAGTTTCTTTTCTATTCAGAAAAAACCCTCATTTTTCTAACCTGGGACAGGGTAGAGTTCAGTTAATGTGATCGAGCATTTAAAAGAGCGTAATCAAAGGATACAACAATGGTTATCCTCCAAAGGGCTGAGGAAAGTCTAAACTGTAAACCTTCGTCTATCAACGTGGAATCCTTCAAAGACTCAGACAGTCACAATTACTTCCAACAAATTGAAGATGGTGTAGGGATCACACGATTTATTCTAAAAAAAAGAAAATAAATGAAAAATGATGAACAAAAAAAAGAAGAGAAAAGCCCGCTAAGTCGAACTTGGTAATAAGTCGCTTAGGCAAAAAGGAGGGCAAAGCTTTGAAAAAAGAGTTTCTCAGTAAGAGAGCAAGGTCGTGTGATCGAACACCCAAATTAAAGGCGAGTGGCTGTCATGTCCGTTAAAGCTTGTGGGATTCCTCGAGCATGTCCAAGAAATCCTCAACAGAAGCAGCCATACCATACTCCTTTGAGAGTAGAATGCTCGTATCAAGTTGACTGAATCTAGGATTGAAGAACATCATGAAGGGGGTGGGCACCAGATATTTTGAGCCTAAAAATCTTT
Organism: Vicia sativa; assembly: GCA_021764765.1. NCBI lineage: Eukaryota > Viridiplantae > Streptophyta > Magnoliopsida > Fabales > Fabaceae > Vicia > Vicia sativa. The sequence continues at coordinate 87,271,390 of CM038795.1, forward strand.
TTTGAAAAAAACCGTGAACCAGGCCACGTTACAACCCTCAGAAGTCCTAACTGAAGCATGGGTTAATTCGAAAGCATACTACGATGAGATAACATTTTCCTGACTCCTAAAGTGTGTGCTGATTTTTGTGTTGGTATCATATGTTTGTCTTGTCATTTTGAAAAAGAAAATGTTTTTAAAAATAAAAAGAATGTTGCATTGTAAAAGTGTTTTGTTCACAAGAAGTCATGGTACTTTTCTATAAAAACTTCAAGACTTACATAGGTGTTGCATTTGAATTTTCATTCTCATAATAAACATTTCTCTGTATGCGAAACAACTGTTTGACATCAAGTGAGTTTGCACAATGAGCGTCAATGAAGAGTTTAATCTTGTCAAAGAAAAGGATCTTGACTCAGTCGAATCAAAAGTCAATCTTTTCAAAGAATTGATGATATCCAGGGGCATGCTTTCCATATACCTTTTGAGGCAAAAGTAGTTTGTTGCTTTATAGTCTGAGTACCCTAAGGGGTTTTGCTTTTCAAGTACTCTGTTGAGTACGAATATTGTGTTGCCTTACTGTTTGTGTACCTTCAAGGGGAATGAAGTTTGCAGATTCGGCTAATTTGGGGCATTTTCCAGTGACTCCGTCGAGTAACAGAAGACCCATTTGAGGGACGATAAAGAATCAGATTGCTTGAGGTCTGGATGCTTATGTTGAAGTTTTGATGACCCAAAAGTTTCTTTTGAGAAATGGTATGTCTCCTTCAGTTGATCCTAAGGGATAGTTTGTTTCAAGCATCTGCTTAAGTATGAAGCGGTTCCAATTGAAAGTTATGGTTGTGTTGTCATCCAAAATCATGAACTTCTCTTTCCTTTGTGAGCATGAGATGAAGATTTGACCGCTCAAGATTCCATTAACCTGGGGCAAGTAATTTTGATGACACATATCTCATGAAGTTCTTCAACAGTCCCACAGATTGGGGCAAGACATTATGCAGGTGCATTCCTTTATTTCAAAGTTGATCAGTTCAAGTCCAGTCGCAAGCTAAATGATTGGTGAATTTGAAGAGTATGTCAGATAGTTGGGATTGTTATCCTCAATCAATCAGAGACTTAAGTTCAAAGTTTTATTGCTACTTCATCAGAAGTCAGAGATTTTTATCTCCAATTGAAGTCAGGATTGTTATCCTCATCACAAATCTCGTGAAGTCCTCTCAAGTCGAATCTTTTTGAAGATCATTAATCTGAAGCAGTTACGTCGAGATTCGACGAATCTCTACGTGAACCAGATGTGTCAAGAGAACTATCCAGAGCTCAAATACACCAGGGGAATTTTATCTTAAATCAGTTCTATCTGTATTTCTACAGAGATTCTCCCCAGTGGGTTTCATTTCATTTTAGACTTGGGGCAGATTTGGTTTGATTGAATGGACAGGTTTGATCATATGAAATATCTTCAGCATGGGGCATCCCCAGTGACACTGAAGTCTTTACTTCTCCCCAGCAAGTCCCCCAAAGTGAAGAGATTATATCTGGATGATTCCCCTGAAGGTTGTCTATTCCCCAGTATCGTCAAGTGGAGAGTTTTGTCTGATAGATTGTGATTGATAAGATTTCTTGATTAAGAATCCATGTCCCCAATGAAGTGGTGTTATTGTTGTGTTCATAGAAGAATGCCCATTCGAGGCAGAAGGTTTATTGATGACCCCTTTAATTCCCCAGTCAGGTTGTTGCACTTGGAAGTTCTTATTCAAGATTATCCCCTCTTCCCCAGTGTATCAGTTATTCATCTGAGATTTCTTCTTCAAGGCTTCTCCTCTCCCCAACGAGGAAATTTTCTTTCAAGGTTGCGGCACAATACTCCTTGTTCCCCAGTGGATTTGTCCCTCTCATTTCCCCAGTGGAGTTGTCCCCCTCATTTCCCTAGTGGAGCTGTCATATATGAGGTTTCTTGTTTCTTCATGCCCGAATGAACTATCTGACTCGGACTTCTATTCCAAAAGCTCGTCAATGAGTATCCCCAGTGAGTGCTCCCGAGACCTATGTTTGTGTGGGCGCACATCCCCAGTAAGTATCCCCAGTGAGTATCTCTCAAGACGTATGCTTGTGTGGGTGTGCATCCCCAGTAGATATCCCCAAGTGAAGAAAGCAGGAGTCGTGCGTGAATTTTCTCCTATCATTGACCAAAGATTGGTTGCTCCCCATGAAGTTAGAGGAATCCTCATTCCTGCGTCATTTGGTATATTCCCCAGCGAAGTCCAATCTCCATTTGGATTTCCTCTTCAGAAGTCACTGTTTCGCCTGGATCTTCTCTGTCTTTGCCCAGTTTCATTTGGCATCTCATGTCAGATTCAACGGCTTCGCCCAGAATTACTTCTCCAGCGAGGTCTGCAATTTATTTTTGCACATCCTCCTCAGTGATTGTAGCCTGTTTCTACCGGTTACACAGATTATTGCTCCTCACAGAGTTTCACCTCTTTGAAGGTTTTCTCCCCAGTGGATTCTGCAATTTATTTTGCAAGTCTTACCAGGTTTTGGCTTGGAGTTTGATTGGCTTTTTGATTAGCCACTCCCCGGTGAAACATTTAATCATGCATCATTACATTGCATCCTCAAAGTGTAACTTTCCATAATCTTTTGGAACTCTACTCCATAGAAAAATTTCAAACATGCATTGAAACATAAGCCTTTATTGCTACTATGTTCCCCAATGAATCTGCTGATTTCAGATTATGTCCCCAGTGAGGCCTTCATCCTCAGCATTTCCATACAAATATTTTGCTGACCACTCAATTTGGTTGAGTGTCTACTCAATGTTTTGGTTGTAGCCCAGTTTCTCTCTGGTGTAATGGCTTTGGTTTAGTCTCTACTACCTCTGTTGGTTCATTTCAATGTCCCCCCAAATATACCTGTCAAATGTCAGTTTTGTCCTGATGACCATTTCAGCAAGTGTTTTGGAAGTACGCTCTAATCACTTTGCTTTGGGTCGAGTTTTGTCTCGCTTCCCGCGCATGAAATCCAGTTGTCGTATTGGTACTCATCTAGTGGTTTCGTCTAACTAGTCTTCATGAGTCGAGTTTTATCTCGTTTTGTTTCTTATTCCTGTGATTCTTTCAGTTCCATCATACTGTCTATCTCAGGTTGAAACCTTTCCCCGTTACTCCGTAGATTCAATCAGTTCGTCTCTCATCTTCGGTTGGGATGGCTCTATTATAACTATTGGATTCAATCGTTGCTCATCTATCCTTTAGTTTGAGAACAGCAAGTGCTCGAGAAACATGCGCCTCATCACTTCGCTTTGGGTCGAGTTTTGTCTCTTCACTGCATGAAATCCGGTTGTTGTCCGGTACTCATCTAGTTCGTTTCATCTAACTAGCCTCCATGAGTCGAGTCTTATCTCGCTTTGTTTCTTACTCCGTGATTCTTTCGGCCCATCATACCCTATCTCGGTTGAAACCTTTCCCGTTACTCGTAGATTCAATCGGTTCGTCTACCGCTCATCTTCGGTTGGGATGGCTCTTATAACTATTGGGTTCAATCGGTTCGTCACCGCTCATCCTTTAGTTTGAGAACAGCAAGTGCTCGAGAAACATGCACTCATCACTTTGCTATGGGTCGAGTTTTGTCTCGTTTCCGTGCGTGAAATCCAGCTTTTGTCCCGGTACTGCTTCTAGAAAGTGTCGTTCTTCTAGTTCTATCGAGTCGAGTTTTGTCTCGTTTGATGTCACTCCTTGGATTCAATCAGCTTCATCTACTGTCTATCCTTGGTTGACCTGTCTCTTTCATACCTTCGGTTTATCACGTTTCCACTGCTCACCCTCGGTTGAGACTAGCGGTGCTCCTAGAATCACGCCTAGTCACCTTGCTAATAGGACCTTTTCATAGTTGTCCTATTGCATCGTTTGAGTCTAGTTTTGTCGGTCTTCGGTTTGAGTTTCATCTCATGATATGAGTCTTATCTCACCCTTCTTGTGATCTGGTTTAATCCGACACATACTTTTCAAAGTCTAGTTTTGTCTCGGTCTTGGTTTGAGTTTCATCTCATGATATGAGTCTTATCTCACCCTTCTTGTGATCTGGTTTAATCCCGACACATACTTTTCAAAGTCTAGTTTTGCGGTCTTGGTTTGAGTTTCATCTCATGATATGAGTCTTATCTCACCCTACTTGTGATCTGGTTTAATCCGACACATACTTTTCAAAGTCTAGTTTTGTCGGTCTTTTGGTTCGAGTTTCATCTCATCTTTATCATGGTTTACGTTATAGTTTCGTCTTGACGATATTTTGGAAGGCTAATATTCATTAGATTCTCCCGCTTGTTAAAGCATGCTATCGCTTTTCACATGAAACCAATTTCATTTGGTGTTCTCTAAGTCCAGATTCTCTGCTCCTTTGGAAAGTTTCACTCTTCTTCTCAAGAGTGTAAATTTTGTTCTTTTGTATTCAATCCTCTTCCACTTTGAACGCCAAGGTTTCCACCGCTCGCTATCAAGTTTAAGAAGATTGAATAGGGCAGCTATTGCACCCCAAAATTTACCCTCTTGATTTAGGCTTATGTTTCATCATAAACATCATATTGCATTGCATTCATGCACGTGTAGGATCAATGTTTCTCGGTTATTTGCTATTTGAGATTTTTGGTCGAATCTATTTTGGCTTGGTTTCACAATCTCTGGAATCATATCAATATATCCTCTAGATTATCTGTTGTGTTGGAGGTCATTTCGTCAAAGAAACTGAATTTATTCGCTTATTTCTCAATAAAGTGGATTTTGGTTTCTCGGCATTTTGGGCACTCAAAGAGCGTATCTCACAGTTCATCGGGTGTTTTCGATGAATTTTGACTGGCATGTCCCTCTCATTTTATCTACAATTTTTGTTTGAAATACGGAAGAAAATTATGTGAGGAAGGTCCCCAAAAAATTCAATTCCTCAAGAGGATTAAACTGAATTTTAGTGCTGAACCGTGTGTTCTGCCCACTAAAAAGTTCATATCTCTTAGCTGGAAACTCGAAACTGAGCGGGACCAATTTCTAAAATTCCGTATCAAATCCTTCTACAACTTTCATTTACAACTCGGGATCTGAATCATCACCGTTTAAGACCAGTTTTGTATTCTTCGGACACAATTTTGAGCTGAACCGAGCAATTTTCATCTGGTACGCGAACTTCGAAGAATCATATCTCGCTTGTTTTTTATCGAAACGAGATGGGAGCAGTGCCAAAAGTTCACAAATTTTGTTAGATTCGGTTGTCTCATAAACACTCACTTGCAAATTTTGATCAGAAGACCCTCGCTCGAGGCATTTTCTCCAAAGAGCGCATTGAGAATTCTGCATGCGTCAGACGCCCGAAAACTGTGCTGAAACTTCAAAAATTCATATCACGATGACCGTTCATCTGATCGCGTCGAAATTTTGATTCACGCAAGCAAAATCGCGTTCCGGACATTTTTCGTTTACATTCCAATTTCAAATTCTGCACGGATTTGGCTGTTTTGGACTGTGTACGAAAATTATTTTTGATAATCGCGATTTGGATTTAATTGTAGATCCAAGGCACTCCAAAGCCCAAATTTTCATATTATAAATATATTTTACCACTCACAAAATGGGGAGGGAGAATCATTTGTAAAATTTGACCCAAGAGCTCTCACTTTTCTCTCTCAATTTTCTCTCAACTCAAAATTGCACAACCACCTCAAACCACCAACAACCACCACCGGAATTCCAAAACCACCGCGCCGGAAAACTTTTTCTTATTTTTTTTTCTTCGTCTTCTCTCCTTCTCCGGTACAGCCCCATACTCTTCTATTCTCTTTCAATTCTCAAGGATCAAATCAAGCTTTTCATCAATCAAGAACATTGAAGAGTGTTTATGGTGTCGAGGTGAAGAGTTGAAGTTTTCCCTCATCAATTCTCCAAGGATTCAAGATTCTCCTCTCTTATTATCATCAATTCAACTTTGATTTGGTATTTTCTTGGAGAATTACAAGATTTTCCTCATCAATTTCAACTCAAAGCTTCAAGTACAAGTAAGTGCTTATTTACTTAAGTGCTTATTTCAATTGATTTTTCAATTGTTGAATTTCTTGAAATTGAATATTGAGATCCCTTGCAAATTCCGTGTGGATTCCGATTATAGCATTTGTTTTGTCAAATTCATTGATCTTGATCCGTTTTTGGAGCCTTAAAGGTGTCGGTGTGAAACTTTCTACACACTACACACACCTACACTTGTGTTGTGACTTTGCATTGTATTTAGGTACTTGATGTGAGCATTTTGCATCACAAATTATATGATCATGCATCAAGTAATATGTAAATTCTTTGACATGCATTGAATCATTAATTTGAGGTTTATTTCGTGCATTGAAATCACGTTGAAATGTAGGAACTAAGACCTAGTTTTTAGGTACACTTGCATTACACCTATACATTGCACACAACTCACATGCACACACTTGAATTTTCATACATTGTGACATAAATTGCATCTTTGCATATCCATGCATTTGCATGTAGGATAGTTGAATTAATTTGATATGGTGTTGTTCAACTTTGATGACATGAAAATATGTTGAAATTTCACTTTTCACAACACTTTACCACTTTGCACATCTAATTTCTTTCAACATTCTTACATGTTTGCATAGCATTTAGGTAGTATTTTCATTGAGTATGCATCACTTGCACATAGTATCACATACACTTGCATTTTTTTCATCTAAATACCACTAAAATACATTGGAAACAAATTTCTTTGAGTTTGGTGGAAAATAACATGACACTTTGAAAATTGACAAAGTTGGACATAATATTTGTTTTGGCTCTATCTTTTGATCCGTAATGAGTTTTTTCGACTTTTCTTAATGTAAATCATGTTTCTCGAGCCATTCCAAGCTCTCCACGCGAACAGTTTCTCGATTTGGACATGTTTCGGTCAATTCTGGGAGCTGCTGACCTTTGTGCGAAAATTGTATTTTTGAACGAGATTTGACCGAATCGTTCGTATTTTTGAGACCGTACGCGTGTGCATAGCTTCCGATATTTTTGATAAATCATTTTGATTGTTTTCTTTAGCTTATGCCTTGTGTTTTGGCTCACTTTTAAAATTTATCCATAATAGTGTTTTTTTTTACTCGAAAAGTGTCGGAATGAACCTTTTTTTGTACACTACACACACATACATTTGTGGTGTTGATTTTCTTTGCATATAATGTTTAATACTTGTTCTAACCTTCAACTAACCTCTTGACTAATATGTGGGAATGTTTAAGTAGTTGGCGCTTTGATTTAGAACCCTTAATTGAGTCATATAATTAGGATCCTGTGGTAGCTAACCGTTAGAGCGACGATTGATCGTTTTGGCTTCATTTTGTGCACGAATATGTTTTAAGCATAATTTTTCTTGTGAATTTCATTTGATATCATTTAGTGAGTTAGCTACTGACCTTGTGTGTCAAATTACTTTCTCATCTTGCCTCTTCATCATGATTGACTCATTAACTTGTTTGCTCACTCAAAATTAACTTTAGGGTTTAGAATCACTCTTTTTCATTACTAATCTTTGCACCATGAATGATTGTGAGGCATGATGATTGATAATTGTTTTATGTTTGTGTGAGAATCATGTTCATGTTACATCACTCATCTCACTTCATAGGACATTTGACACAAGCATGATTGAGTACACACACAAACACTTTTCATCACGCATTTCTAGTATGCGCATTCATGTTTTCCTATTGAAAGTTGCTCATGAAAAGGTTTTGATGATTGTGTATGACATGAGTGCATCTATACCATGATAACTACTGACTTGTATCATTTTCCATCATCTAAATGTCATACCTTTTCACTAATACCATGTCATGCTTCATTTGTTTCCTAGGTGCATATTTAGGGTAAATGTTTGACTAGTTCTTGCATTAGTTCTTATTTTCTTTTCTTTTAAGATGATTGTGGTTTGTTTATGTTTAACATGCATGTAATTTCCACATCCTCACCACTGACTTCACTCAAAAATATCACCACAAGGCATGTTCACAATCACACATCTATGCACATTTCGCCACACACTTCTAGACACATGTTTAGGCTTTCCTAGTTGCTTTTGTTTATGCATTATAAATGATGAGCATGTATATGATGATCATGCATTATTACCATGATAGCTACTGCCTTCTATATCTTTGTAAGCCATAGGTTTCATTCCTTCGCATTCATGCATTATCCATGCTTCATTCCATCTTTAGTTGCTTTCTAGGTTAAACTTTTAACTAGTTTTGGCGTAGATGTTATATGTGCGCAATTTGAAGCATCTTATGACTTTATAATGTATAATTTGAATAGCTATTAATCACATGTCATCTCTGATCCCACCACCACTTGACACTTAGCACATGCACGCACAAGTACAAATACACACATATACGCACATGTTTACCCGCACTTGCACGAATCAAATGCATTTCTCTTGAGTGTTTTGCTTTTGAATTCATTGTATGCATGCTTAAATGTTTTTTTGTGATGAAATAACATGTTTGCTACTGTAACTTGTGTATCCTAACATATTTTGACTCATTTCTCTTCATCTTTTCCTTTCCATGGCTTCTTTTAGATTGTAAACACCTTTTAGGTTAAGCATTCCAACTAGTTTTCGCACCGATGTTGTAATTGCATCCTCATGGAATTTCTTTTATGATTTGGTTATTAATTCACTTTCATGATGTTGGTACTGTAATATATTCATCTTGACACCTTCTTCTCATGACATAAACCTCACACACTTAGATGCACTCCACTACACGCATTTGTTGTATGTTTGCGCACTTTTGGCAGATTTTTGCTATTGAATATTTGTGGTTTATTTTGCATGATGTAAATAAGCATAAACATGATTAGCTACTGACTTGTATGTAATTTTGTTCTTTAATTGTATATCAACTTCATCTAAGTCCATCGCTTCGCACAATTAGCTCCTTGCATGCTTTTAGGATTAGTTTCGACCTAGTTTGTGCATTAACTTGTTTGTAGGTGTTTGTAATGATGATTGATGTTTGTTAAGGGTTTGTATAAACCTTGTATATGTATGTTGTGTCTACTGACCTCACTTCACATGACACCTTGCATGGTTGCTCTATCACTTCTTTCCACTTTATTTTCTTCCCCATTTTCTTGGTGTTTAGCCATTGTACTTTTATTTGAGATGTGTTGTCATCATCCATTATCTTCTTGATGTATAGTCATTTGTAGCTTAGTGTTTTATCACCCTACCTTGTTATTTCTAATCCATTTGTTGAGTGTGCAAGGGATTTCTATCTGATGTTCATCTGATGCGCGAAGCTTTGTCTGATGCCTTGAAGTGTACCTGAGGCGATTTCTCACACCATATGAAGTTCTTTGTTCTTAGTATAATTATTTGATCTATTTCGATTTGGTTGTATTATTTGGACTTTATTTCGGACTTTTTATATAATACATCCCCATTCATAAACTTGTATCCCCATTCCCATATGGTTTGTAATAGTTTAGAACTACTCCACCAATGAACACATTGCCTCCTCTTGGGCTTTTCACCAATGACCACATGGCCTCCTCTTGGGCTCTTCACCAATGAATACGCCTCCTCTTGGGCACTTCACCAATGAACACATAGCTTCTTCTTATGATATTTACTAATGAAAATGAGTTCATGATCGTTTGTTAATGCAGCTTGGGCACACTTGGATGGACGATGGCGCTTTCCAGCATAGCTTTCTTACCTTGTGTGTGTTGAAGGGGCAACGGACTTTCTCCGTTAGGTATCATCATCACCCTCTCTGTACATAATGTTTCACCATCATGTCCATGCATATTTTATCTTTCTTCATATGACATTTCACCATCATGTCCATGCATATTTTATCTTTGTACATAATGTTTCACCATAATGTCCATGCATATTTTATCTTTCTTCATGTGACGTTTCACCATCATCTCCATGCATATTTTATCTTTCTTCATATGATGTTTTCCATCCATGTCTATTATCATGATGTTTTGTCTTCCATTCCTGAGGTGTTGTCATTCATGCATTTTATTATCCTTTACATGATGTTATTCCATACATGTCTTATCATTCATTCTAAATGTGATTGTTGCTTCCTTTTCTCTTTCATGAGATTGCCATGTTCCCCATAGGATCTTTAGTTCATTCTTCTCCAAGTTTGAACTAATAGACATTAAGTTAGGCATCCATGCATGATAACTTTAGGTAGATTCCTCCCTTTGTTTATACCCTTAACCTAGGATCAACTTTGCATGATAACATTAGGATTTAGAAGTAGGTTAGTTTCCCTTAGCCATTTTACCTTTATCCTTTTGCATCCTTAAAACTAAAATCTTGTTTTTGTCAAATGCATTAAAATACTCTAATAATCTGAAACTTTTTCAAAAGTAAAAGATACAAACCAATTAGTCTAGGATGTTTCGTCGTCCTGTTTGCTGCTGATGCTTCTTCATCTTCCGATGTTTCGCCATCTCATCCTCTGATGTTTCGTCATCTCATCCTTTGATGTCTCGTCATCTCGTTTGCTGATGTTTCGTCATCCCGTCTCCCGATGTCTCGTCGTCTCGTTTGCTGATGTTTCGTCATCCCGTCTTTAGCTGATGTTTCGTCATCATGGAGGTGTTTCGTCATCGTTTTCTATTTCGTCTGCTAATCTAAAAAACACAAACCAACCAAAACAAGTGAGCCGAACTACGGCGCTCTGACTTTCCCATTGCACGAGGGAATACGTAGGCATCCTGTCGCGGGGCTAGATCGAGCAACCTTTGTAAATATTTCCTTCTTTTCCCCGTGTTTTCTTTTTCTTCTTTTATTTTCTTTTACATATGCATACCTTATACCATGTACAGATATAATTAGACCTTTACACCCATTAGATAGAAAGTAAAAGCGGATACCGTAGAGTACTACGGACGTGTGGGGTGCTAATCCCTTCCCCTCACGTAACGGACTTCCTTACCCGATCTCTCGGTCGCAAGACCGTGATTTCTTCGTTTCAGGTTTACTCGATGTTTACCTTTCCCTCTTGGCGGGATAAAAAACGTTCGATGGCGACTTCATTGATATATAGTTATATCCATTGATTTTCGGCCGGGTGTTTCAGCTGGCGACTTCACTGGGGATCGTCTAGACCTATTGCTGGTCCGATCAGAAGTCGATCCTAGCTTTTATTTTCTTTTCTTTTGGGTGTTTATTTGTTTGTTTTGTTTATTGCTTTATGGCTTGTTTTTATTATTTGTATATATATACTTGTACATGTTTGCATGCATCTGCATCTGGATATATTATTCTGTGGCTGTTGGGCCGTTGTTGTTGTTTTTTTTTGGTGGGTGGGAGTTACAAGAGGTAAAAGGCCCACTACCCAGGCCAGTGACATATAGGATAGATGGATGTTCATGTCGAATCCCGCATCCCGTGATGCGTGTGAGGAGGCATGAAGTACCAAACTCAGACGAGGTTCGATTGACGGTACTTTCGCCCTACATCCTTTGTGTAGCAAGCGAAGTGCTCGATAAAGAACCATCAACTCTGTTTATCATTAGGTACCCAGTTGTGTCTAGAATTACCCGTGAGGTTGGGTTGGGACAGGTACAGATGCTGACTATTGTTACTTGGTTCTCTGATATTCTGAAGTGGTCCGAGTTATTGGTTCTGTTGGTGACTATTGGTTTTGTTCTGATGGTGACTTTTGATTTTGTTGGTGACTTTGGTTCCGATTGGTGATGTTGTTCCCGTTGGTGACTAGTGATCTCCTGGTTTGGTTCCGGATTTCTCACTTTGTGATGGTTTGAAAATAGTGCAACCGTTAACTTTTATGATGGAAACTTTGATCCCATATGCTTGCATACATATTTTTTCTACACCTGTTTAATACACACGTCTTTTCCATTTCCAAGGAACCATGCTTGTGAGCTTTGTGTTGCACTTTTTCGCCTATTACCGGTTTGAAATAAAATTTGAGAGCATGTATGTGGGTTCCTTGGAAATGACTGAACATGGTGTTTCACCCACTCATGCACCTCATGCATATTCATGCATTCATAACAGGTACTCAGGGACGGAGATTCTTATACAGACCTGGTATTTTCTTCAGAATTGCAGACTTGACTTCTTATTACTTCATGTTCAAAGATTGGTTCTGGATTGACTTTGTGGAGATTTGAATGAGAGGAAGTTCAGATGTGGTTGTTTGTACCACTTATGCTAGCCATGGCCCGTTGTCAGAAACTCTTGAAAGAGGAAAGCAATCAGTTTGAAGACTCAGATGAGTTTGGGTATAAAAATCTTGGATACAGTGTTGATAAATGATTCTACACTTGTTGTTGCGGCAGAAGCTGTTATTTCTCCCCGTCATGTGGGACTTTCTTCAAGACTTGAAGTATTTCGTGGATTCCTTCCACAACCTTGGATCTTTTGGTTCTTATCGTCAGCAGCCAGTAGTTGTCTGTGTCTTATGCTCAGTCATTTCCTTGGTTCCTTGGATTGCAGTTGGTTAAGCTTTTTGCTTTACGTTCTCAACCTACCTTTTGATTTTGTTGCTGCAAGATGCGAGTATCATTCTGTGGACGTTTCTTCATGATGTTGAAGACCTTTTGGGTTGAAATACAAAGTCCAACATCTGTTTGGTATCCTTTGTAGAGGCCAATTCTGTTTGGCAATCCATTTCATGATCTTTATCTTGCGAGGTTTCACCCTTGTGTGGCAGAGAGGAGATTGAAGGTTCTCGATTGCAGCTTCTGATTATTTCTCCTGTTCGTAGAAGATGCTTTCATTTGCAAGTCTTGGATGTTTATTCCATAAAGTAAAAGACACTTGGTGATCCTGTTGGGGAAATTTCGCTTTACACCATTTTCATCCTTTCTTTGGAAGAAAATCCCCTGTGAAAGTCACCCTAGGGCACTCGACCACCTGATTGAAGATGTTTTGTTGTTCAGAGATAAGTTTCCAGTTTGGATCGATTTGAAGACCGTTGTGTCAATGATAGATCAGAAGGGGAGTCTCTTGTCCAAGAGGGCATCAAGACAATAGAAAGTTGTCAGAATCAAGAAGTCCAGACGGAGTCAAGTCTCCTCAACAATGGCAATCTTGAGTTTCTTTACTGCATTTTCATTTGCATTTTTGTTTGTTTGTTTAAACTTTGCTATCATGTAAAAATTTGTTTATTTTTGAATGAAAATCTTAATGCATTAAGTATGTCTGTCTTGAAGAAATCTTTGTTATCACTCATCCATTCGCTATCGCTCATAAAATGACTTGCTTGCATATTGATGCCAACTTCACCAAGTCTTTTGCTTAGACAAAGATTGGGGGGAGGATGACGATTCTAAGATGTCAGTCTTTCATTTGTATGCTTTCGAGTAGAACCCTGTTGATGATGTACAGGCCTTGTTTCAATTCCCAAACACCGGAGATATAAGGGAGATAGACCCTCGTTAACCCCTTTGAGCCTTGAAGTAGGAGTTTCTTTTCTATTCAGAAAAAACCCTCATTTTTCTAACCTGGGACAGGGTAGAGTTCAGTTAATGTGATCGAGCATTTAAAAGAGCGTAATCAAAGGATACAACAATGGTTATCCTCCAAAGGGCTGAGGAAAGTCTAAACTGTAAACCTTCGTCTATCAACGTGGAATCCTTCAAAGACTCAGACAGTCACAATTACTTCCAACAAATTGAAGATGGTGTAGGGATCACACGATTTATTCTAAAAAAAAGAAAATAAATGAAAAATGATGAACAAAAAAAAGAAGAGAAAAGCCCGCTAAGTCGAACTTGGTAATAAGTCGCTTAGGCAAAAAGGAGGGCAAAGCTTTGAAAAAAGAGTTTCTCAGTAAGAGAGCAAGGTCGTGTGATCGAACACCCAAATTAAAGGCGAGTGGCTGTCATGTCCGTTAAAGCTTGTGGGATTCCTCGAGCATGTCCAAGAAATCCTCAACAGAAGCAGCCATACCATACTCCTTTGAGAGTAGAATGCTCGTATCAAGTTGACTGAATCTAGGATTGAAGAACATCATGAAGGGGGTGGGCACCAGATATTTTGAGCCTAAAAATCTTTTTTGAAAAAAACCGTGAACCAGGCCACGTTACAACCCTCAGAAGTCCTAACTGAAGCATGGGTTAATTCGAAAGCATACTACGATGAGATAACATTTTCCTGACTCCTAAAGTGTGTGCTGATTTTTGTGTTGGTATCATATGTTTGTCTTGTCATTTTGAAAAAGAAAATGTTTTTAAAAATAAAAAGAATGTTGCATTGTAAAAGTGTTTTGTTCACAAGAAGTCATGGTACTTTTCTATAAAAACTTCAAGACTTACATAGGTGTTGCATTTGAATTTTCATTCTCATAATAAACATTTCTCTGTATGCGAAACAACTGTTTGACATCAAGTGAGTTTGCACAATGAGCGTCAATGAAGAGTTTAATCTTGTCAAAGAAAAGGATCTTGACTCCGTCGAATCAAAAGTCAATCTTTTCAAAGAATTGATGATATCCAGGGGCATGCTTTCCATATACCTTTTGAGGCAAAAGTAGTTTGTTGCTTTATAGTCTGAGTACCCTAAGGGGTTTTGCTTTTCAAGTACTCTGTTGAGTACGAATATTGTGTTGCCTTACTGTTTGTGTACCTTCAAGGGGAATGAAGTTTGCAGATTCGGCTAATTTGGGGCATTTTCCAGTGACTCCGTCGAGTAACAGAAGACCCATTTGAGGGACGATAAAGAATCAGATTGCTTGAGGTCTGGATGCTTATGTTGAAGTTTTGATGACCCAGAAGTTTCTTTTGAGAAATGGTATGTCTCCTTCAGTTGATCCTAAGGGATAGTTTGTTTCAAGCATCTGCTTAAGTATGAAGCGGTTCCAATTGAAAGTTATGGTTGTGTTGTCATCCAAAATCATGAACTTCTCTTTCCTTTGTGAGCATGAGATGAAGATTTGACCGCTCAAGATTCCATTAACCTGGGGCAAGTAATTTTGATGACACATATCTCATGAAGTTCTTCAACAGTCCCACAGATTGGGGCAAGACATTATGCAGGTGCATTCCTTTATTTCAAAGTTGATCAGTTCAAGTCCAGTCGCAAGCTAAATGATTGGTGAATTTGAAGAGTATGTCAGATAGTTGGGATTGTTATCCTCAATCAATCAGAGACTTAAGTTCAAAGTTTTATTGCTACTTCATCAGAAGTCAGAGATTTTTATCTCCAATTGAAGTCAGGATTGTTATCCTCATCACAAATCTCGTGAAGTCCTCTCAAGTCGAATCTTTTTGAAGATCATTAATCTGAAGCAGTTACGTCGAGATTCGACGAATCTCTACGTGAACCAGATGTGTCAAGAGAACTATCCAGAGCTCAAATACACCAGGGGCATTTTATCTTAAATCAGTTCTATCTGTATTTCTACAGAGATTCTCCCCAGTGGGTTTCATTTCATTTTAGACTTGGGGCAGATTTGGTTTGATTGAATGGACAGGTTTGATCATATGAAATATCTTCAGCATGGGGCATCCCCAGTGACACTGAAGTCTTTACTTCTCCCCAGCAAGTCCCCCAAAGTGAAGAGATTATATCTGGATGATTCCCCTGAAGGTTGTCTATTCCCCAGTATCGTCAAGTGGAGAGTTTTGTCTGATAGATTGTGATTGATAAGATTTCTTGATTAAGAATCCATGTCCCCAATGAAGTGGTGTTATTGTTGTGTTCATAGAAGAATGCCCATTCGAGGCAGAAGGTTTATTGATGACCCCTTTAATTCCCCAGTCAGGTTGTTGCACTTGGAAGTTCTTATTCAAGATTATCCCCTCTTCCCCAGTGTATCAGTTATTCATCTGAGATTTCTTCTTCAAGGCTTCTCCTCTCCCCAACGAGGAAATTTTCTTTCAAGGTTGCGGCACAATACTCCTTGTTCCCCAGTGGATTTGTCCCTCTCATTTCCCCAGTGGAGTTGTCCCCCTCATTTCCCTAGTGGAGCTGTCATATATGAGGTTTCTTGTTTCTTCATGCCCGAATGAACTATCTGACTCGGACTTCTATTCCAAAAGCTCGTCAATGAGTATCCCCAGTGAGTGCTCCCGAGACCTATGTTTGTGTGGGCGCACATCCCCAGTAAGTATCCCCAGTGAGTATCTCTCAAGACGTATGCTTGTGTGGGTGTGCATCCCCAGTAGATATCCCCAAGTGAAGAAAGCAGGAGTCGTGCGTGAATTTTCTCCTATCATTGACCAAAGATTGGTTGCTCCCCATGAAGTTAGAGGAATCCTCATTCCTGCGTCATTTGGTATATTCCCCAGCGAAGTCCAATCTCCATTTGGATTTCCTCTTCAGAAGTCACTGTTTCGCCTGGATCTTCTCTGTCTTTGCCCAGTTTCATTTGGCATCTCATGTCAGATTCAACGGCTTCGCCCAGAATTACTTCTCCAGCGAGGTCTGCAATTTATTTTTGCACATCCTCCTCAGTGATTGTAGCCTGTTTCTACCGGTTACACAGATTATTGCTCCTCACAGAGTTTCACCTCTTTGAAGGTTTTCTCCCCAGTGGATTCTGCAATTTATTTTGCAAGTCTTACCAGGTTTTGGCTTGGAGTTTGATTGGCTTTTTGATTAGCCACTCCCCGGTGAAACATTTAATCATGCATCATTACATTGCATCCTCAAAGTGTAACTTTCCATAATCTTTTGGAACTCTACTCCATAGAAAAATTTCAAACATGCATTGAAACATAAGCCTTTATAATGTATAATTTGAATAGCTATTCATCACATGTCATCTCTGATCCCACCACCACTTGACACTTAGCACATGCACGCACAAGTACAAATACACACATATACGCACATGTTTACCCGCACTTGCACGAATCAAATGCATTTCTCTTGAGTGTTTTGCTTTTGAATTCATTGTATGCATGCTTAAATGTTTTTTTGTGATGAAATAACATGTTTGCTACTGTAACTTGTGTATCCTAACATATTTTGACTCATTTCTCTTCATCTTTTCCTTTCCATGGCTTCTTTTAGATTGTAAACACCTTTTAGGTTAAGCATTCCAACTAGTTTTCGCACCGATGTTGTAATTGCATCCTCATGGAATTTCTTTTATGATTTGGTTATTAATTCACTTTCATGATGTTGGTACTGTAATATATTCATCTTGACACCTTCTTCTCATGACATAAACCTCACACACTTAGATGCACTCCACTACACGCATTTGTTGTATGTTTGCGCACTTTTGGCAGATTTTTGCTATTGAATATTTGTGGTTTATTTTGCATGATGTAAATAAGCATAAACATGATTAGCTACTGACTTGTATGTAATTTTGTTCTTTAATTGTATATCAACTTCATCTAAGTCCATCGCTTCGCACAATTAGCTCCTTGCATGCTTTTAGGATTAGTTTCGACCTAGTTTGTGCATTAACTTGTTTGTAGGTGTTTGTAATGATGATTGATGTTTGTTAAGGGTTTGTATAAACCTTGTATATGTATGTTGTGTCTACTGACCTCACTTCACATGACACCTTGCATGGTTGCTCTATCACTTCTTTCCACTTTATTTTCTTCCCCATTTTCTTGGTGTTTAGCCATTGTACTTTTATTTGAGATGTGTTGTCATCATCCATTATCTTCTTGATGTATAGTCATTTGTAGCTTAGTGTTTTATCACCCTACCTTGTTATTTCTAATCCATTTGTTGAGTGTGCAAGGGATTTCTATCTGATGTTCATCTGATGCGCGAAGCTTTGTCTGATGCCTTGAAGTGTACCTGAGGCGATTTCTCACACCATATGAAGTTCTTTGTTCTTAGTATAATTATTTGATCTATTTCGATTTGGTTGTATTATTTGGACTTTATTTCGGACTTTTTATATAATACATCCCCATTCATAAACTTGTATCCCCATTCCCATATGGTTTGTAATAGTTTAGAACTACTCCACCAATGAACACATTGCCTCCTCTTGGGCTTTTCACCAATGACCACATGGCCTCCTCTTGGGCTCTTCACCAATGAATACGCCTCCTCTTGGGCACTTCACCAATGAACACATAGCTTCTTCTTATGATATTTACTAATGAAAATGAGTTCATGATCGTTTGTTAATGCAGCTTGGGCACACTTGGATGGACGATGGCGCTTTCCAGCATAGCTTTCTTACCTTGTGTGTGTTGAAGGGGCAACGGACTTTCTCCGTTAGGTATCATCATCACCCTCTCTGTACATAATGTTTCACCATCATGTCCATGCATATTTTATCTTTCTTCATATGACATTTCACCATCATGTCCATGCATATTTTATCTTTGTACATAATGTTTCACCATAATGTCCATGCATATTTTATCTTTCTTCATGTGACGTTTCACCATCATCTCCATGCATATTTTATCTTTCTTCATATGATGTTTTCCATCCATGTCTATTATCATGATGTTTTGTCTTCCATTCCTGAGGTGTTGTCATTCATGCATTTTATTATCCTTTACATGATGTTTTTCCATACATGTCTTATCATTCATTCTAAATGTGATTGTTGCTTCCTTTTCTCTTTCATGAGATTGCCATGTTCCCCATAGGATCTTTAGTTCATTCTTCTCCAAGTTTGAACTAATAGACATTAAGTTAGGCATCCATGCATGATAACTTTAGGTAGATTCCTCCCTTTGTTTATACCCTTAACCTAGGATCAACTTTGCATGATAACATTAGGATTTAGAAGTAGGTTAGTTTCCCTTAGCCATTTTACCTTTATCCTTTTGCATCCTTAAAACTAAAATCTTGTTTTTGTCAAATGCATTAAAATACTCTAATAATCTGAAACTTTTTCAAAAGTAAAAGATACAAACCAATTAGTCTAGGATGTTTCGTCGTCCTGTTTGCTGCTGATGCTTCTTCATCTTCCGATGTTTCGCCATCTCATCCTCTGATGTTTCGTCATCTCATCCTTTGATGTCTCGTCATCTCGTTTGCTGATGTTTCGTCATCCCGTCTCCCGATGTCTCGTCGTCTCGTTTGCTGATGTTTCGTCATCCCGTCTTTAGCTGATGTTTCGTCATCATGGAGGTGTTTCGTCATCGTTTTCTATTTCGTCTGCTAATCTAAAAAACACAAACCAACCAAAACAAGTGAGCGAACTACGGCGCTCGACTTTCCATTGCGAGGGAACGTAGGCATCTGTCATGGGCTAGATCGAGCAACCTTTGTAAATATTTCCTTCTTTTCCCCGTGTTTTCTTTTTCTTCTTTTATTTTCTTTTACATATGCATACCTTATACCATGTACAGATATAATTAGACCTTTACACCCATTAGATAGAAAGTAAAAGCGGATACCGTAGAGTACTACGGACGTGTGGGGTGCTAATCCCTTCCCCTCACGTAACGGACTTCCTTACCCGATCTCTCGGTCGCAAGACCGTGATTTCTTCGTTTCAGGTTTACTCGATGTTTACCTTTCCCTCTTGGCGGGATAAAAAACGTTCGATGGCGACTTCATTGATATATAGTTATATCCATTGATTTTCGGCCGGGTGTTTCAGCTGGCGACTTCACTGGGGATCGTCTAGACCTATTGCTGGTCCGATCAGAAGTCGATCCTAGCTTTTATTTTCTTTTCTTTTGGGTGTTTATTTGTTTGTTTTGTTTATTGCTTTATGGCTTGTTTTTATTATTTGTATATATATACTTGTACATGTTTGCATGCATCTGCATCTGGATATATTATTCTGTGGCTGTTGGGCCGTTGTTGTTGTTTTTTTTTGGTGGGTGGGAGTTACAAGAGGTAAAAGGCCCACTACCCAGGCCAGTGACATATAGGATAGATGGATGTTCATGTCGAATCCCGCATCCCGTGATGCGTGTGAGGAGGCATGAAGTACCAAACTCAGACGAGGTTCGATTGACGGTACTTTCGCCCTACATCCTTTGTGTAGCAAGCGAAGTGCTCGATAAAGAACCATCAACTCTGTTTATCATTAGGTACCCAGTTGTGTCTAGAATTACCCGTGAGGTTGGGTTGGGACAGGTACAGATGCTGACTATTGTTACTTGGTTCTCTGATATTCTGAAGTGGTCCGAGTTATTGGTTCTGTTGGTGACTATTGGTTTTGTTCTGATGGTGACTTTTGATTTTGTTGGTGACTTTGGTTCCGATTGGTGATGTTGTTCCCGTTGGTGACTAGTGATCTCCTGGTTTGGTTCCGGATTTCTCACTTTGTGATGGTTTGAAAATAGTGCAACCGTTAACTTTTATGATGGAAACTTTGATCCCATATGCTTGCATACATATTTTTTCTACACCTGTTTAATACACACGTCTTTTCCATTTCCAAGGAACCATGCTTGTGAGCTTTGTGTTGCACTTTTTCGCCTATTACCGGTTTGAAATAAAATTTGAGAGCATGTATGTGGGTTCCTTGGAAATGACTGAACATGGTGTTTCACCCACTCATGCACCTCATGCATATTCATGCATTCATAACAGGTACTCAGGGACGGAGATTCTTATACAGACCTGGTATTTTCTTCAGAATTGCAGACTTGACTTCTTATTACTTCATGTTCAAAGATTGGTTCTGGATTGACTTTGTGGAGATTTGAATGAGAGGAAGTTCAGATGTGGTTGTTTGTACCACTTATGCTAGCCATGGCCCGTTGTCAGAAACTCTTGAAAGAGGAAAGCAATCAGTTTGAAGACTCAGATGAGTTTGGGTATAAAAATCTTGGATACAGTGTTGATAAATGATTCTACACTTGTTGTTGCGGCAGAAGCTGTTATTTCTCCCCGTCATGTGGGACTTTCTTCAAGACTTGAAGTATTTCGTGGATTCCTTCCACAACCTTGGATCTTTTGGTTCTTATCGTCAGCAGCCAGTAGTTGTCTGTGTCTTATGCTCAGTCATTTCCTTGGTTCCTTGGATTGCAGTTGGTTAAGCTTTTTGCTTTACGTTCTCAACCTACCTTTTGATTTTGTTGCTGCAAGATGCGAGTATCATTCTGTGGACGTTTCTTCATGATGTTGAAGACCTTTTGGGTTGAAATACAAAGTCCAACATCTGTTTGGTATCCTTTGTAGAGGCCAATTCTGTTTGGCAATCCATTTCATGATCTTTATCTTGCGAGGTTTCACCCTTGTGTGGCAGAGAGGAGATTGAAGGTTCTCGATTGCAGCTTCTGATTATTTCTCCTGTTCGTAGAAGATGCTTTCATTTGCAAGTCTTGGATGTTTATTCCATAAAGTAAAAGACACTTGGTGATCCTGTTGGGGAAATTTCGCTTTACACCATTTTCATCCTTTCTTTGGAAGAAAATCCCCTGTGAAAGTCACCCTAGGGCACTCGACCACCTGATTGAAGATGTTTTGTTGTTCAGAGATAAGTTTCCAGTTTGGATCGATTTGAAGACCGTTGTGTCAATGATAGATCAGAAGGGGAGTCTCTTGTCCAAGAGGGCATCAAGACAATAGAAAGTTGTCAGAATCAAGAAGTCCAGACGGAGTCAAGTCTCCTCAACAATGGCAATCTTGAGTTTCTTTACTGCATTTTCATTTGCATTTTTGTTTGTTTGTTTAAACTTTGCTATCATGTAAAAATTTGTTTATTTTTGAATGAAAATCTTAATGCATTAAGTATGTCTGTCTTGAAGAAATCTTTGTTATCACTCATCCATTCGCTATCGCTCATAAAATGACTTGCTTGCATATTGATGCCAACTTCACCAAGTCTTTTGCTTAGACAAAGATTGGGGGGAGGATGACGATTCTAAGATGTCAGTCTTTCATTTGTATGCTTTCGAGTAGAACCCTGTTGATGATGTACAGGCCTTGTTTCAATTCCCAAACACCGGAGATATAAGGGAGATAGACCCTCGTTAACCCCTTTGAGCCTTGAAGTAGGAGTTTCTTTTCTATTCAGAAAAAACCCTCATTTTTCTAACCTGGGACAGGGTAGAGTTCAGTTAATGTGATCGAGCATTTAAAAGAGCGTAATCAAAGGATACAACAATGGTTATCCTCCAAAGGGCTGAGGAAAGTCTAAACTGTAAACCTTCGTCTATCAACGTGGAATCCTTCAAAGACTCAGACAGTCACAATTACTTCCAACAAATTGAAGATGGTGTAGGGATCACACGATTTATTCTAAAAAAAAGAAAATAAATGAAAAATGATGAACAAAAAAAAGAAGAGAAAAGCCCGCTAAGTCGAACTTGGTAATAAGTCGCTTAGGCAAAAAGGAGGGCAAAGCTTTGAAAAAAGAGTTTCTCAGTAAGAGAGCAAGGTCGTGTGATCGAACACCCAAATTAAAGGCGAGTGGCTGTCATGTCCGTTAAAGCTTGTGGGATTCCTCGAGCATGTCCAAGAAATCCTCAACAGAAGCAGCCATACCATACTCCTTTGAGAGTAGAATGCTCGTATCAAGTTGACTGAATCTAGGATTGAAGAACATCATGAAGGGGGTGGGCACCAGATATTTTGAGCCTAAAAATCTTTTTTGAAAAAAACCGTGAACCAGGCCACGTTACAACCCTCAGAAGTCCTAACTGAAGCATGGGTTAATTCGAAAGCATACTACGATGAGATAACATTTTCCTGACTCCTAAAGTGTGTGCTGATTTTTGTGTTGGTATCATATGTTTGTCTTGTCATTTTGAAAAAGAAAATGTTTTTAAAAATAAAAAGAATGTTGCATTGTAAAAGTGTTTTGTTCACAAGAAGTCATGGTACTTTTCTATAAAAACTTCAAGACTTACATAGGTGTTGCATTTGAATTTTCATTCTCATAATAAACATTTCTCTGTATGCGAAACAACTGTTTGACATCAAGTGAGTTTGCACAATGAGCGTCAATGAAGAGTTTAATCTTGTCAAAGAAAAGGATCTTGACTCCGTCGAATCAAAAGTCAATCTTTTCAAAGAATTGATGATATCCAGGGGCATGCTTTCCATATACCTTTTGAGGCAAAAGTAGTTTGTTGCTTTATAGTCTGAGTACCCTAAGGGGTTTTGCTTTTCAAGTACTCTGTTGAGTACGAATATTGTGTTGCCTTACTGTTTGTGTACCTTCAAGGGGAATGAAGTTTGCAGATTCGGCTAATTTGGGGCATTTTCCAGTGACTCCGTCGAGTAACAGAAGACCCATTTGAGGGACGATAAAGAATCAGATTGCTTGAGGTCTGGATGCTTATGTTGAAGTTTTGATGACCCAAAAGTTTCTTTTGAGAAATGGTATGTCTCCTTCAGTTGATCCTAAGGGATAGTTTGTTTCAAGCATCTGCTTAAGTATGAAGCGGTTCCAATTGAAAGTTATGGTTGTGTTGTCATCCAAAATCATGAACTTCTCTTTCCTTTGTGAGCATGAGATGAAGATTTGACCGCTCAAGATTCCATTAACCTGGGGCAAGTAATTTTGATGACACATATCTCATGAAGTTCTTCAACAGTCCCACAGATTGGGGCAAGACATTATGCAGGTGCATTCCTTTATTTCAAAGTTGATCAGTTCAAGTCCAGTCGCAAGCTAAATGATTGGTGAATTTGAAGAGTATGTCAGATAGTTGGGATTGTTATCCTCAATCAATCAGAGACTTAAGTTCAAAGTTTTATTGCTACTTCATCAGAAGTCAGAGATTTTTATCTCCAATTGAAGTCAGGATTGTTATCCTCATCACAAATCTCGTGAAGTCCTCTCAAGTCGAATCTTTTTGAAGATCATTAATCTGAAGCAGTTACGTCGAGATTCGACGAATCTCTACGTGAACCAGATGTGTCAAGAGAACTATCCAGAGCTCAAATACACCAGGGGAATTTTATCTTAAATCAGTTCTATCTGTATTTCTACAGAGATTCTCCCCAGTGGGTTTCATTTCATTTTAGACTTGGGGCAGATTTGGTTTGATTGAATGGACAGGTTTGATCATATGAAATATCTTCAGCATGGGGCATCCCCAGTGACACTGAAGTCTTTACTTCTCCCCAGCAAGTCCCCCAAAGTGAAGAGATTATATCTGGATGATTCCCCTGAAGGTTGTCTATTCCCCAGTATCGTCAAGTGGAGAGTTTTGTCTGATAGATTGTGATTGATAAGATTTCTTGATTAAGAATCCATGTCCCCAATGAAGTGGTGTTATTGTTGTGTTCATAGAAGAATGCCCATTCGAGGCAGAAGGTTTATTGATGACCCCTTTAATTCCCCAGTCAGGTTGTTGCACTTGGAAGTTCTTATTCAAGATTATCCCCTCTTCCCCAGTGTATCAGTTATTCATCTGAGATTTCTTCTTCAAGGCTTCTCCTCTCCCCAACGAGGAAATTTTCTTTCAAGGTTGCGGCACAATACTCCTTGTTCCCCAGTGGATTTGTCCCTCTCATTTCCCCAGTGGAGTTGTCCCCCTCATTTCCCTAGTGGAGCTGTCATATATGAGGTTTCTTGTTTCTTCATGCCCGAATGAACTATCTGACTCGGACTTCTATTCCAAAAGCTCGTCAATGAGTATCCCCAGTGAGTGCTCCCGAGACCTATGTTTGTGTGGGCGCACATCCCCAGTAAGTATCCCGAGTGAGTATCTCTCAAGACGTATGCTTGTGTGGGTGTGCATCCCCAGTGAGATATCCCCAAGTGAAGAAAGCAGGAGTCGTGCGTGAATTTTCTCCTATCATTGACCAAAGATTGGTTGCTCCCCATGAAGTTAGAGGAATCCTCATTCCTGCGTCATTTGGTATATTCCCCATCGAAGTCCAATCTCCATTTGGATTTCCTCTTCAGAAGTCACGGTTTCGCCTGGATCTTCTCTGTCTTTGCCCAGTTTCATTTGGCATCTCATGTCAGATTCAACGGCTTCGCCCAGAATTACTTCTCCAGCGAGGTCTGCAATTTATTTTTGCACATCCTCCTCAGTGATTGTAGCCTGTTTCTACCGGTTACACAGATTATTGCTCCTCACAGAGTTTCACCTCTTTGAAGGTTTTCTCCCAAGTGGATTCTGCAATTTATTTTGCAAGTCTTACCAGGTTTTGGCTTGGAGTTTGATTGGCTTTTTGATTAGCCACTCCCCGGTGAAACATTTAATCATGCATCATTACATTGCATCCTCAAAGTGTAACTTTCCATAATCTTTTGGAACTCTACTCCATAGAAAAATTTCAAACATGCATTGAAACATAAGCCTTTATAATGTATAATTTGAATAGCTATTCATCACATGTCATCTCTGATCCCACCACCACTTGACACTTAGCACATGCACGCACAAGTACAAATACACACATATACGCACATGTTTACCCGCACTTGCACGAATCAAATGCATTTCTCTTGAGTGTTTTGCTTTTGAATTCATTGTATGCATGCTTAAATGTTTTTTTGTGATGAAATAACATGTTTGCTACTGTAACTTGTGTATCCTAACATATTTTGACTCATTTCTCTTCATCTTTTCCTTTCCATGGCTTCTTTTAGATTGTAAACACCTTTTAGGTTAAGCATTCCAACTAGTTTTCGCACCGATGTTGTAATTGCATCCTCATGGAATTTCTTTTATGATTTGGTTATTAATTCACTTTCATGATGTTGGTACTGTAATATATTCATCTTGACACCTTCTTCTCATGACATAAACCTCACACACTTAGATGCACTCCACTACACGCATTTGTTGTATGTTTGCGCACTTTTGGCAGATTTTTGCTATTGAATATTTGTGGTTTATTTTGCATGATGTAAATAAGCATAAACATGATTAGCTACTGACTTGTATGTCATTTTGTTCTTTAATTGTATATCAACTTCATCTAAGTCCATCGCTTCGCACAATTAGCTCCTTGCATGCTTTTAGGATTAGTTTCGACCTAGTTTGTGCATTAACTTGTTTGTAGGTGTTTGTAATGATGATTGATGTTTGTTAAGGGTTTGTATAAACCTTGTATATGTATGTTGTGTCTACTGACCTCACTTCACATGACACCTTGCATGGTTGCTCTATCACTTCTTTCCACTTTATTTTCTTCCCCATTTTCTTGGTGTTTAGCCATTGTACTTTTATTTGAGATGTGTTGTCATCATCCATTATCTTCTTGATGTATAGTCATTTGTAGCTTAGTGTTTTATCACCCTACCTTGTTATTTCTAATCCATTTGTTGAGTGTGCAAGGGATTTCTATCTGATGTTCATCTGATGCGAAGCTTTGTCTGATGCCTTGAAGTGTACCTGAGGCGATTTCTCACACCATATGAAGTTCTTTGTTCTTAGTATAATTATTTGATCTATTTCGATTTGGTTGTATTATTTGGACTTTATTTCGGACTTTTTATATAATACATCCCCATTCATAAACTTGTATCCCCATTCCCATATGGTTTGTAATAGTTTAGAACTACTCCACCAATGAACACATTGCCTCCTCTTGGGCTTTTCACCAATGACCACATGGCCTCCTCTTGGGCTCTTCACCAATGAATACGCCTCCTCTTGGGCACTTCACCAATGAACACATAGCTTCTTCTTATGATATTTACTAATGAAAATGAGTTCATGATCGTTTGTTAATGCAGCTTGGGCACACTTGGATGGACGATGGCGCTTTCCAGCATAGCTTTCTTACCTTGTGTGTGTTGAAGGGGCAACGGACTTTCTCCGTTAGGTATCATCATCACCCTCTCTGTACATAATGTTTCACCATCATGTCCATGCATATTTTATCTTTCTTCATATGACATTTCACCATCATGTCCATGCATATTTTATCTTTGTACATAATGTTTCACCATAATGTCCATGCATATTTTATCTTTCTTCATGTGACGTTTCACCATCATCTCCATGCATATTTTATCTTTCTTCATATGATGTTTTCCATCCATGTCTATTATCATGATGTTTTGTCTTCCATTCCTGAGGTGTTGTCATTCATGCATTTTATTATCCTTTACATGATGTTTTTCCATACATGTCTTATCATTCATTCTAAATGTGATTGTTGCTTCCTTTTCTCTTTCATGAGATTGCCATGTTCCCCATAGGATCTTTAGTTCATTCTTCTCCAAGTTTGAACTAATAGACATTAAGTTAGGCATCCATGCATGATAACTTTAGGTAGATTCCTCCCTTTGTTTATACCCTTAACCTAGGATCAACTTTGCATGATAACATTAGGATTTAGAAGTAGGTTAGTTTCCCTTAGCCATTTTACCTTTATCCTTTTGCATCCTTAAAACTAAAATCTTGTTTTTGTCAAATGCATTAAAATACTCTAATAATCAAACTTTTCAAAAGTAAAAGATACAAACCAATTAGTCTAGGATGTTTCGTCGTCCTGTTTGCTGCTGATGCTTCTTCATCTTCCGATGTTTCGCCATCTCATCCTCTGATGTTTCGTCATCTCATCCTTTGATGTCTCGTCATCTCGTTTGCTGATGTTTCGTCATCCCGTCTCCCGATGTCTCGTCGTCTCGTTTGCTGATGTTTCGTCATCCCGTCTTTAGCTGATGTTTCGTCATCATGGAGGTGTTTCGTCATCGTTTTCTATTTCGTCTGCTAATCTAAAAAACACAAACCAACCAAAACAAGTGAGCCGAACTACGGCGCTCTGACTTTCCCATTGCACGAGGGAATACGTAGGCATCCTGTCGCGGGGCTAGATCGAGCAACCTTTGTAAATATTTCCTTCTTTTCCCCGTGTTTTCTTTTTCTTCTTTTATTTTCTTTTACATATGCATACCTTATACCATGTACAGATATAATTAGACCTTTACACCCATTAGATAGAAAGTAAAAGCGGATACCGTAGAGTACTACGGACGTGTGGGGTGCTAATCCCTTCCCCTCACGTAACGGACTTCCTTACCCGATCTCTCGGTCGCAAGACCGTGATTTCTTCGTTTCAGGTTTACTCGATGTTTACCTTTCCCTCTTGGCGGGATAAAAAACGTTCGATGGCGACTTCATTGATATATAGTTATATCCATTGATTTTCGGCCGGGTGTTTCAGCCTTACAAGGGCCGAGTAATATGAACACCTCTTTAGAGGTATGATGAGTCCTAAAAACTCCAGGAAATTATGATGAAAAATAGGCATACAAATCGCTGGGTGTCTTTATAATGAACGACACTACATGATCGGTCGCGTACAAACCCGTATAAGCAAATACTCATCATAAAAGAGAGTTGAGTACTTGACCGAATTGGAATCAACACCTAGCTAGTCAAACACCATCTCCGAATGAATTGAACCATTAAAATAGACGATTAACATAAAAACCACGGTTATGATTTATGTACTTTGAGCTCACTCAAGTTAAATAAAACTCGTGGTCATTTAAACTCCGGTGAATTAATGACTGTAGAACAAACAAGTGAAATTCGCGTCGAGCCATAGCTCGATATTGGAAGTCCAACCAGGGGAAAAGATTCATGCTTCTATTAAATCGACAATAAGGCTTCAAAATCTAGAAGCCATATGCTCGGGGAGAGGGGTTATGTACGTGCATAAAATCTACTGCCCAAGCTAGGAGCAATAAAAAGAGACCGAGATAGGCTTACAAGCTGATAACCGGGAAGTACCTCGGCGAGATCCTGAGATCGGAGCCGGGTATTTAGACCAAACACGTTAGTCTTATGTTTGCAGCCAAGTTGTGTTGGCCGGGTAGTGTCAGACCGGGTTAACTGCAGTTATAGAATTCAACTGATGGTGGTTACAGACGTTACAAATGTTACAAGCCATTATGGGTGCTTACAAGAGTTACGATATTAATGGATAGTTACGGTCATTATGTTCGTTAGTCACAAGCTATTCTATATATAGGCCTAGACACCAAAGGAAAATGAGGACTCTCTCTAATTGTCTCATTACTTCCCTCTCTGCTGCACGCACGGGAAAGACACCATACCTCCTATCATAGGACTCCCGACTGCAGCGTAAGCTAGACCCATAGCTCGGAGGCCAAGTCACCTCACTTGAGCCTCTGAATCTCTTAATATCTTAAATATAGTTTTTTAGCAAGAACAATATCTTTCATTCATCACATAAATATTTTTGTATCTACTAATATTTTTTAATTTTATTATATCTTTCATTCATCACATAAATATTTTTATTTCTACTAATATTTTTATTTTACTGAATAATTGTATTAATTATAACACTGAACTCTACTTTGAATATTTGGTTATGTGCAGTGACTCTAATCTAAAATAAGTTGCTCTCAACAACACGGTTATCAGTAGGTTTATGACGTCTTTGAAGGCGAAGTTCATTGATTTCACAAAATTCGTTGCCATGTGGTCCTATCATTGATCGTTGTTAAATTTCCCGGTCCACTTCTCCATAAAAATAATATTGACCTTAACGCATAAGCATTTGACAATATGATTTATTCGCGATAGTGTTAGAACGATGATTAAGTTAACACATACTATGTATTCACGACTTTTTCTGAAGCGGTCTCTGAATTTCCTCATGAAGTTTTATGCAATATGTATAATGCAGTAGACATGCGTAGAAGGAGGATATACCCAAACGATATCAGGGTTATTGTACACACTCTAAATATATGGATGTCTATCTAAAATCAAATATATGTTGGATTGTAGAGCAATGTGTATTTGAAGGTTCTTGAGAAAGAAACTCCATCCACTTGCAGTCTCACCTTCAACTAGAGCAAAGGCAATTGAAAAGATATTATTGTTACCATCTTGTGTCACTACCATGACTAACAGTCCTTCATATTTTTCGTACAACCATGTTCCATCAATTTGAATAATAGGTTTACAGAATGCAAAACCTTTGGTGCATGGCTTATACACCCGTAAGAGTTGATGGAATATTCTATTTCCAATATCACAAGTTCTATATGAGATAAATGTTGACAGTGTCTCTAAAATTACAACAGCTCCTGGAGAATATGCCTTAAGTTCCACCAAATATTATGGAAGTTCTTTGTACGAATCCTCCCAATTTCCAAAAATGCATTCAATGGCATTCGTTCTCACTATCCATGTCTTCCTAAATCAGGTTGTATAATTATATCATGTAATGATATGAGAGATTATTGTACTTTCCTTTATTGACAGATCTCTGCTAACGAGAGGCAAGATTTCTTGACATATTATCTAAGAGCTTAGTTTACGGTTATCCAACATCAAATTTATGGTAATGTTATTGTTAGGTGGACCTATAGAACTTATCTCCCAAAAATCACTTCTCTTCTTATAAGATAGTGTCATCAGGAACACACAGAGCACATTACAACACAGAATGACGTACACCTTCCCATTAATGTGATATATGGTATAATCAATAAAGTTTTCCATGTGAAACTTTTCTATATCTCTCATACAGTCTTCTTTTGTACAAAACTTGGCTCCCACTTTTAACGTTCCCCGCGTTAACCTATACATGTTGTATTAGATATATGAGAATGACTCATCTTCATCTAATTTCAAGTTTTTCATGTGCTCATATGCGCAATACACATGGCTGGAAGGTTATGGCTATTGCCCGCCGTATACAGAGTCATAGTTCACTATATAATCAATATGTGTCTCAGATTCTTCTTCTTCAACGTGAACAACATCGACTTCGATTTGGTCGTCTTCATATTTGCTCAAAGTTGTGATTGATCAACAATCTAAGACAACTGAGACTATTGAGGTTGTTATAGTAAAATATACATCTCAATATTGTTGAACCCAAAATTTTCATGACTACGAAACATATTTTGAACATCTTCATCATCTTGAACCTTTAGTTGAAAATATTTTACTTAGTTATTGTAAAACAACTGGATTTTCGTATAATTTGTGACACTGGACCAGACTACAACTTCGTCTTTATTCCCTATTTGAAATGTGAGAAATTTGATCTTCTATTTATTGCAAACCGGGTAATATCGTTATTATGAAAATTAAACCCAGATATTTCACAGTCAAATGTCTCAACATTGATGTTTAACACATAACACGCTCATTTCCCTATAAATACCACCTTCACTCAATTCATTTTCATCATCAACAAACACACTTTTCTTACTCATTTTTATCATCAACAAACGCACACAAACTTTCCAGAAAATGGCTCTCTTGACGATTGGTGATACATATAGAGGAATCATTAACAACATTGCAGAGTTCGTAAGTTTTATTTCGTAATATGTTTTACTTTTCCTTAAAAAAATTTAAAAAATACTAATGTATGGTATTTTTTTTAGGATCCAAAGAGATTTCATTGTCGTGTACATTAATATATGCCACACGACGTGTTGATAGAACCGTATTTACAACTTGCTGGTTTTGGTAATCTCCTCAACATAGTCTATTACTCTGTTAATTATAAATTTATCCTCATCTAACTATAAATATGGAGACCTGAGACACACACATATTTCATCTTTCTACCAGTAAATGTATTGCCACACAAGAAGACACGTGCATGTTGTTGGGTCTACGTATTGAAGGTAAGGCTCTTAATGGAAAAGTTAACCAAGACAAATGCAATACGCGAGGACTTTTGGGTGCCAATTTGTTTGAATAATCAACGAGGGGGAAACATATTTATCTAAGGCACCTTAAAGAATATTATACAAATTTGGTATTAATCAAAGATTCGATTGAGAATGAAAATAATTAAAACTACACGTTATGTTATGATACTATTTGGTCACTTTTTATTTTCTAAAACTGCTATTAATACTGTAAGTATTATGTATTTAACTTTGTTAAAAGACATAAATAAAATAGGAAAAAATAGTTGAGATTTATTCGTTTTGTGTCATCTATATAGTTCTTTGTGTAAAAATGAAAATAAGGATACTTGTTCGTTTTATTCCTGCGTTTTTTTGTTGCTACAAGCATGGGCTTGGTCAAAAATGTCGTCACTAGCCCTTGTCAACGAGAACATATGCATATTTCCCTACGCGACAAAGGAACTTTACAACATTATTTCCATTTATTTACTTTATACTATAAATAATTGTAAATAATTTATTTTCACTATTTTGGTTTAGGTGGTCCATTCGAGGGATGAAATACAATAAATTTCCTAAGTACTGTATGATAGTTTATAGAAATATTTGGGATCATCTTGGATCAAACAATTGTTAGCTAAGATTTTTGACACTGAAAGTAGGATCTGAATTCAAAGACCACTTTATAATGAAGAATTTAGTAAGGTAGTTGACCATTGCCAATCAAAGTCAACCTGGTGTTTTGTCTTACCCTCAAGGACTTAGCGTATTTTAGGGGTGATTTCCACACAACAATTATAATTTTGACTACGAGCAGTTATTTTACTTATAAAAGATAAGATCAAATGTCAGCCATGCATATGAGTTTGGATGTTGAAAACATGTGGAAGCAAGTCATCGGCCTTGAATCCATGTAACAAGGATATTGTCGAGCATGCACATAGAAATTGTAGAAGACAAATACAAATCTAGAAGTATATATAATTAATCTTGGTGTAAGGATTAGGGGTCACAAATTCACATACATCACTTGAAAACTTAAAGTCTCTATAGTACAGAGAGAAACAAGTCAGTGGGAGAATCTATGATCTTGTGTACCATCTTTTAATTTCTTACGCATTTTATTAAATAAATTTCCTTTATTTAACTTATCTCTTCATTGTTTTTACTTGCTTTCACTTTACTTTACATCCAATTCGACTCACTCGGTAATTTCCTTTTAATTTCTTTTACTTTATAGTCAAACGTATTTTCCATAGTGCAATTTAGGAGTGTGCATGTCCAATATCTAGATTTCTTGAAATACATTGAGATTATTGTTCTAGACCAAGTGAAGGATAAAATTAGTTGTGCATGGACTGATCAGGTTAGAAACCTCAACATTATAAAAACTAACATAGTCAAATCCGCACATTCGACATTGAAGAAATGGTTAGGTGATAGTAATGGTGATTTTTGAAGAGATTAGAACCAGGTGAACCAAGTGCTCCAAAACCAACATTCAGAAATACAAACCACTTTTGGTCGAAGCATAAAGGTGCAAGAATAAATTCAAAGACAACATTGAAGCAAGCAGAACAGACATGTACAGATTCATCGAAGTGTGGATGCACAATTAAGAAGACTTATGGTTTTCCATGTGCTTGTCTCATTGCAAAAAATTAAGAATAATTCCCTAATATGTATAGATGAAGTGTAGAGTCACTGGAAAAGACTCTAGTTTGATGATGACGGTGTGATTAAGGATGATAAAGCAGGTATAAGCATTCAGACCGAATTGGAAATAATCCAAGATAGATTTGTGAAGGCAAATGAAACTGCAAAATTGCACATTAAAGAGCACTTGAGGAATATTGCATATCCGAAAACCACAAATTTGAAATCTCCTTCATCGTCGATTAAATCAAAGGTGTCTCTAAAAAGGTAAAGTTGACTCAAGATGCCAATTCAAAAAAGCGGTCTTCATCCTACTTTGAACATGTTGATTCATATTATCTAGATTCTCCAACTCCAAAATCTCAACAAAAAAAAGTGTTTAAAATGGTGCTCACATTAGCAAGCCACCTTCACTACCTCCACCTACTCCTCCACCTCCACCATCTCCTCCACCGCCGATCCCCGAGATTGAATTCATTGAGGAAATTCCTCTTTTTATGCCCAAACACCTTGATCGAATTGTGGATGTTTGGGATGATGGTAATTGCGGTTGTCAGGTTATATCGAGATTTCTTGGTAAATTATAGGATGATCACCCATTTGTCCCCGTCACACTTTTGAAAGAGTTGGCGATGCATAAGGAATTTTACACGAAGTTACACGGGTCCAAAAAAATTACATTCAATTTAAAATGCACGTGTTCCTTGTCATAACGGTAAAACACCATTTTCAAAATAGACGTGCTTCCCTAAAATGGGTCATCTTATAGCAAGTACATATGACAAAGTGTGTATCAGTCTTACAAAATATGGGTTCTTAGAGACATTTTTTCTATTGCACAATGGTCCACCTAAAAAACCATTTGGATGCATTATGTGTATTTGGGTTTCTTTTAAATGGCCTACATTTTTTCAATGTTCATTTGAAATCTAGGTGTCAAATTCCAGCTACATCGATGAAGTGGACGATACATTCAACAATTGAGGAGGAAAATTGGTCGGATCAATTTATGGAGAGGATGATAGAGTTCATTAAATTGATGGAGCTTGAAAGAGAATTAAATAAGGAAGCGTCGAAGGAGGAATTTACTGTAGATTTATGTGATACTGGATATTTTGATGCATTTTAGATTGTAATCAATACACATTTTTTTATGTATTAATTTTGATACAGTTTAATACATATTAATTTTATGGTTTCCTTTTGGTTTACATTTCATGTGCGTGCTTACATAGTTTCTGATTTTTTCTAGTTCAGGTAAGTTTTCAGATATGCAAGTTCGAAGTCACACTTTTTATAATAAAATGTGTGGTTTATTCGGATATCTAACTCTGAACCCTTTTTGTAATAAAAGGTGTAATTTATTAAGATATGCCTTTCCAAAATTTTACCTGATACATGATAAGAATTTTGAGGTCGAAAGTGACCAAATACTTGTATAAATAGGGTGTGTCTCAACCCTTATTTGTTGAACCAATCCACTAAAACCAGAAAGAAAGGGTTCATATTTCCACCTTACATTTGTGTATTTCAATGGCGAGAAACCACTGCGCCCGTTTAGGATCATCGAGGAAACATCCCTCGCATATCTGATATCTAAACTGAATACTCTGCTTTGCTTTCGAAAAAACTGCAGAGTTGTCATCAAGTTCGAGTATTAATCACCCTCATTTGACAGCAAAGGGAATGTCTATTTCACCTACCTTAAGCTGAAGACATATGAAGATCTAAAGGTTATATGGAGTATTTTTCTATGTTATGAATCAAATGGTCTAATTGAAATAGATGCAAAGATTCAAATATTCATCGAGGATATAATCATTATGTTGCAACGTCTCGATGAAATGATTATGTAATATTATTATTATTTTACTATTTATGTAATGGATGTTTTTATTTAATGAAATATTGATGTTAGTGTTGGTATATTCTTTTATTATGTTGTCATGTTTTTATTCATGGTGTCTCATTTTTGGAATCACGTCTTATTTGGAGATGCATCTCTGAATACACTCTTTTAAAATTTTGGAGATATATTTTTTAATTTTATTATGAAAAAAAATGGTATTTTGTGCCTTCAGAGATGCATTTCTGAAAATAAATTATATTTTGAGAATTTTGCTCAAGATATAAAAGAATATATAAGGGTGTAATGAAAAATTAATAATTTTTAAAATGAGGTAGAACAGTATTGGTAAAAAAAGGAAGAAGAAATAACAAAAATGAATAGTAAATAAATTTGAAAAGAGAGTTATAAGAAATTTTTTAGGAGAAAGAAATATGTAAAATATTTCTCTTGACCTATGTATTTTATGTAAGAGGGAGTTATTAAACATCAGGATAAATTAATACACTTTATTTATTTATAATTGAATCCTGCTCTTCATTTTTTTTGTTTTACTCACTTCGGTCGTATAGTCACTTTATAAATTAATTTTTTTTGCAAGCATAATATTAGCGGATTGATTTTTTAAAAATTCAAAATCAATTTTAAAGGTGTATAATTGACTCTAGATGATTTTGAGGTGTTTGGTATATCAAAAGTAAAATTGATTTTTCCTTTAAAATTAATTTTATTTAAAGTTAAAATTTTTAACTTCTGCATTTAAAATTGATCATGAGTCATTTTTACACTAAAATGTATTGTTCGAGTCACTTTATATAAATATATTCAAATATTAAAAAAATTTGTTAAATTCAATTATGTTAAAATCAATATTAAATTCAATTATACTATAATTAGTTCTATCCTATGTAAATCCAAACACACCCTATACATATAAGAAAAGATACAATAAAGAGGAACAACATAAAAGCCTAAACCCTAAAAAAATCAAGAAAACAGTACCATAGGACCTAAATCTAGTTGTAATAAAGTCATTCCTAATAACATTCCACAAAATATCACCTAGAAATTTTAGGTTCAAAATTTTAGGTTAAATACAATTTTATGAGGACAATGATTGATTTTGAGAATTTCTTAATCCATGTCATAGTCATCATGTGAAATTCCTCAAATGCTCCTTAAAATCGGAAGTATATTTCCAGTTCGTATCCTATATTATGCAAATCACTTTAAAGGGTTGGGTGTAAACCAGAAGTATATTTCCGATTTTAATTTAAGTTGTGTAATATTTAATTTAATTGTCTTACTGCAGATAAAATATCATGGAAGTGTAGGTGAATCAAAAATTGACCCTCGAATAGTTAAATTGTGTCCAATTGGTTAATATGTGTCGAAGCAGGGGAATGGTATGTTGTTTTCTTGTATCATTTTATAATTTGATGAGATAATTATATATATGTTCCCTATAATTTTTGATAACTTTGTCTGTTTCGAGCTTGTACCAGACTTTCAACCCAGATTCTTTAGTACCAATTTTTTCAGGGAATCCAAATCAAATTGAAAAAGAACTTGTCGAACTTAACAAGAGGTGCAAGGCAACACATGATAGAACAAAGTAGGAGGGAAGACTGCAATTATTGATCATAATTTTTTCGGATTTTAAGAGTAAAACATACGGTAAGTTTTTTATCTGTCCGAATCAAATCTTAATATTTGGTTTTATTTTGTTAAATCAAATTGTTTTGTTTTGCAGATAGAATAAATCGTGTATGTGAGACTAAATTGGGAATAATTTCTCAATGTTTTGTTATTTAGAAGCCTTTTATTACTATTTTTTTCATTCAGTTATGCGAGGTGTACTCGATCTGTGTCAATAGGTTTATTACTCTGATTTTCTTTGATTGTTTTGTTGTAGGCTATACAAAACTTTAATTTAACTAAAATACTATCTTGTATGTAGTTCCTAAATTTTATCTTGTATGTAGTTCCTCCTGCTTATTATGCACACTTGTTAGCTTTCTGTGCTAGATACTACACCAGCGGAGTTGAAAATTCTAATTCTAGTTCTGTAAATGGTAATAGGAGTACCACCAACTTTATGGCGACCCTGCCATTTATCTTGGATAACGTAAAAAATGTTATGCCTTACACTTGATCTTGCTTTGTCGTATAAGCTTCGAGGATAGATTTGGGAATTCAGATATTCGCCATGTTTTTTTTGGACATATAACTTATGCTGTCTTTTTTTTTGTTGGGTCTTATGTTGTTTCAATATAGGTTAGAATTACTATACAAGATTTTGCTTGCATGTTTGCCACCATGGGTAGAGGGGTCTTATTTTGTTTGAAATTTGGTTAGAAACTAGACAGCTTTTGGATGCAGAACATGTTGCCAACATGGGTGTTCATACAAATTTCTAGTTATTTTTATAACATGTCTGTCAGATCTTACTCTCGCTAGTTGGGAGTTTAGATAAACAGTATAAAATTATATACAAAAATTAGTCAATCTTAATTTATATATTGTGCACTAAATTTTATACCTTAATTTATCTCATTTTTCTGTTAGTTTGGAATCGGAAATATACTTTCGATTTTAACCCAAATATTTCAAAATATGGTGCACACCGGAAGTATATTTTTAGTTTTATATGAGCATTTTGGAAAATACATAGGGTTTAATTTCATTCCATGAGGTGGATTAAGAAATTCTCTTGATTTTTCTAGGTACATGAAAGACTTATTAAAAAGTCATTGAGGAGGCCAAATGCAAGAAGTTTGCCAAGGAATTGACGGAGATTGTATCCTTACTCTTTTTCATATGTTCTCTGCGAAATTTTTAAAATATCTTTTATTTTTGGAGATATATCTCCGAACACACTAAATTTTAATTTTTAAAAATAAAATTCATATTGACATCTCCGAAATCTTTTTAAGGGTGTGTTTAAAGATATATTTCTGAAAAATGTCTGGTTCCAAGAATCTCAAAAACATAAACATGATAGAACAATTGCAAACCAACACCAACTTCAACATTGCATTAAATAAAAACGTTCATTGCATAGATATTCATTAAAATAAATTCATTGCATAATCATTTCATCAAAATGTTGCAATAATTATTTCATCGGGACATTGCAACATAATGAGTACTAGTGTGTATACCCGTGCGAGGCACGGCTTTAATTTGTATTAGTTTAAATAATTATGTCTATTACATATAAAATAATTATATTTTGAATATCTAATTAAAATAATAAAATAGAGATAATTTAATTAAAAATTAAAATTAAAATAATATAATAATATTTTTTGTCTTATTAGTTTCATTTTTTAATACAATATTTTATCGAAATTATAATTATTAAATAATAATTTTTAGAAGAAATTATAATTTTTATAAAAAAATTATAAATCACAAAATAAATTTATAGTAAAATATATATATTTTTTAAATTATAGTATTTACTATTAATATAGATATATTTGTTTTATTTAAATATAAAATGATTAGTTATTATAAATATATATATTTTTTTCATATTAATATCAACAGAGATATTAAGTATATTAAAAAATAAATAAAATAAAATAAAATATTAAATCCTTTATAAAAAATAATTTCCACAAATAGTGACACATATGTCTAACTGAAACGTGTGAGAATGAGAAAAGTTAATCTAGAAACGGAATAGAAAGTATTTATTTTATAATTTATTTTTTAAAATAATCTTTAAATATAATAATTATTAAATATACTAAAATAAAAGTATCATTAATTATAATTCTAATATTTTTGAAAGATTAATCTTTGCAATTGCTCAAAGGAGATTATTATAAAATATTATTTATATTATAAAAAATTTAAAAAATATATATTTACAGATTAATTTTATTTATGTGATCATAAAATAATTATGATTTGTTTATATTAACATATACTTTCAATGTCATTTAATTCATATATTACTTATGATTTGTTTTATTTAAATATTATTAGTTATTTATACTATTTATTAGCAATAAATATTCAAATAACTTTTTTGACATGTTATTTATGCAATTTATCTCATCAATCTCTAATATGCACTATTACATTTAAGTAATA
Source organism: Vicia sativa (assembly GCA_021764765.1). NCBI lineage: Eukaryota > Viridiplantae > Streptophyta > Magnoliopsida > Fabales > Fabaceae > Vicia > Vicia sativa. Next base: position 87,310,479 of record CM038795.1, read on the forward strand.
TTATTTTGAGATGTTGAAGAATATTAATTAATTATTTTATAACGGAGAAAATACTCCACATAGTCTTTAAGTCTTCGTAACTATGCATCTACGCGTTGCCTTATTCGTACATGTTCGTTTTTCCCGCTTTGCTTCATGAAAGATAAAATTTAATGTCGACTGAGATATGCAACCAACCAATTGCGAATATAGAATGTTGTCTTTGAATCTACGTTCTTGCACTATTATGCTTCGACCAAAAGTGGTTTTTATTTTTGAATGTTGGTTTTGGAGCATTTGGTTCACCCTCGTCTCAATCTCTACAAAAATCACTCTTACTATCACCTAACCATTTCTTCAATGTTGAATGTGTTGATTCAACTTTATTAGTTGTTGTATTTTTGAAGTGTCTAACCTGATCGGTTCATGCACAAACAATTTTCTCTTTCACTTAGTCTAGAATAGTACTCTCAACATATTTCAAAAAATCTGAATATCGGACACATAGACTCCTAAATTACATTACAAAGGCAACATACAATTCTTATGTGGATGAATTTAATATACGTTCATGCATCCATAATCTTTTTCACCACTACACTTGGTTTGACCATTTTTCTGTCTTCACCCTTGATTTGTTTCGTACCTACCGCAGATTTAAGTCGATTTCTCATATTTTTTGTAATGTGAGATCGACAAAGTAATATGTAGGTTGTAAAAAACACCCTTGCAATCGAATTCATTAGTGTGGTGTCTCGACCGGTGACAATTACCTTCGCCATGTTTTCTTCGTCCTTCAACAAAGTCCAACAAAGTCTTGCACACTTTCAAGGCCCAAGTAATGTTGACCTCTTTTTTTATTCCAAAAATGCAAATCCTACAGAAAATTCTTCTCCTTAATAGTAACATCAACAATTTCAAGAAGCGGAAAATTATAGTTTTTGGTCTTGTATGTTGCATCAATAATGAGGACAATAGAAAATATATTGAACAAGTTGATACTTTTGGGATGAGTCCAAAAAATGTCATGAATAATGACTTTGTCATCACATACTACGTACCTAGATACATAGTGGTTTTCATTTAAAAGTTTCAAAAGTTGTTGCATTTCGGATCTTATACCCCCTTATCCTCATGTTGTTTCGATGACGCTAATTGTATACCTACTTGATATTTGAAACACTTTCTGGGTGTTTCTGTTTCAAATCTGCAAGTATGTTTTTCAGCACCACTCTGATAAAAGACGTGTTCGAAACAATTTCCTTCTCCTCCAATTTAAGACAACATACGATGGGTTGACCGCTTAGCTATATTTGAAAATCATGGTCATGTGTTCCATAAGGCACATTAAATTTTCACATCTCATACACACTATAATATTTGTGCAGTTTAACGAACAACCACACTTTCTTGTTCTGGTGTCATCACATGTCAACTTCTGAATCGAAGAAACATATGTTTCACTTCTCTCGCATCTCATGGTTACAAATGTTTGTCTTCTATTTGAACCATTGTCAGACCTTTCAATTACAATGTCAAATCTCAAATTCCTGGCTATCATGCAGATCCATTGAAACATATATTCGCGAGCAGTATACAATTATTCATTTATGATACAATGACCAACGTCTATTTCTATCGATTTAACATCATCCTTCACTTTTTCCAATTTAACATCATTATTAACTTCAACTAGTTTAACATTACCCGTCACTTCATCCTTTTTAACATCATTACTACAACAATTTTGAGAAACATATTCAGATGAACCATATCTAAAAGAACCAAAACAAGAAAATGCTTAAATACAAGTTCTAGATGAATTCGAATATACATGTCCAAATAATATAAGTGAGTTCGAATTTGTATATCCGAACAACATGAACATTTTTCCAGCCTAAAATAATTAGCATATGACTTCTAAAAACTCTTTCAGAGGCAAATAAGCCAAGGAGCACCTAAAGTAGCACCACAAATGGCTAGCATATAATGGCCAAGTAGACGTTTTTTTTTTACTTAGTAGTCTAGTTTACAACATTGATATGAATGTTTGAGAGAGATGGTGGAGGTTGGTTTGATTTTGAAAGAGACGTCTATGGTTTGAAAGGTTGTGGTTTACATTTTGATAACATACAATCTCAGCTCTTGAACTTCATATCCATATATATCATTGCTTTTTGCTAGTAAATGATTTACTCAACCACTACAGCAACATTTTAAATCAAACTAATAATTCTCCCATCTAGATGCAGGCTTCCATGAACACGTACCCAAAAAAAAACATTGATATTATTTTATCTTGTATACCAATAATGCGCACAAACAAACACGGTAAAGTCCACCGGAGAAATTTCAAAACAGAATGAACTATTTCAAATTAAGGCGACAAAATAATTATCTATAATATGATACAAATTCTTTATATAACATCCTACTGTGTAATATGGTAATATGTACAACTAATAGAAACAATGATTAACAACCTTTATAGTGAAACAGTCTCATACTGATATTTGCCGCAGCTGTATAATCTTTTGGAGATTGAGTAGCAGGATAATATCAATGATTTTAATGTTATCATTTCAGTATTAATAATCCTCAACTACGCAATCACAATTCACAACCCAATTTCAGGTAATATCTGTGGAAGGCTGGAACCAGAATGCAAGCATGCCATTACAGTTACAGAGGCCGCAAAAGGGGGTAATCTTCAAGTAACTCCCGTTCTGAGAGAGTATCGTTCTCATTTTGTGGAGTCCATAACACCTCAACTGCCTGCAAATAATTTTAGTGACCGTTTAAAAAAAGGTACAAACAACATGTGATCTGGATTTACAAAATACTATTGATCTTACTAATAATTTGCTTGAAGGAATAGATCCAAGTTTCTGTAAAGCTTCCTTCAAGTTTCCACTTCCATTGATGCTAGGAAGTTTATGTTCTCCTTCAGCAGCTGCCAAGATTGTTATCTGATATATAAGAACAAAAAGGGTTAGAAGAAAGATATGTGAACTTTCCGCGTGGAACTTCACTTTTTCAAGTGAAAAGGGACAAAGAAATTGAAAATAAAGAATACCTGTATTACATAATTAAGTTAAAAAAATATGAGTTAATAAGTTAAACAATTCTCTATATCTTCTACTACAAATTATTTTTCTTTTGGATAGAAAAACATATTCTTTTTTAGATATTGATGTCAATAGGGAATTAAAACCTGGATGTTGAACCAGCAAGAGGTACCTAAGAAGACTGCTAGTAAGCCTAATTTCATATCTGGAACAGTTTAACTTGTACTAATATATGATTTCCTTGTGTCTTTCTAATTCCAAAGTTGTTTTTAAGTTTTAAGTCTAGAGTGCACACAGGAATACATCGTGCTGAAAACAAGAACCAAGAAAGTTATGATACCACTATGTATTCATTGCTAAACCCATTGGATCTCTGGCTTCTCGTGCTTTGCCTCTTTATGTTGTTAACATTGACCAGTGTCTCTTCATCAAACTTTCCTCGCTCTTCAATTGAAAGTTGATTAAAACGCTTCTCCCCATCTTCTATACCCCGCTTTATGTCCACCTACAAAATGTCAAGAAATATGTGCTTTCAACTTTCTATAAACTCCCTTTCCTTGATTTCTATTGCCACAATAAAGTATAATTTGAATTACAAGCTTGGGAAATATTCCCTGATGATCAGCAGGGAACATAAAAGTCGAAGTATCAATTTTTAGGACACAACACTACTCTTACAAATTACAACAATAGTCTATTAAAGTTATGTACTATGTTTTGCGACAGATAATACTGCTCTTACAACATTAAGCTATTAATGTTAAGTATTACATTGCTCCCTCTAATTCTTTTTACTTGTCCATTTTTGTATAAAAAATTACTAGATGATTTATTGCATAGGGAGATATAAGAGGAGTACATAATAAATGGTTAAGGGTATTTTTAGAAGAAAAAAATAACAAATAATTAAATCAAAAGTAAAAATAAAATAAAAACTATTAGTTTTGTAGTGTAAATAACCTCAAAACGACATTTAAAAAGGAAACCATTGGAGTACCTTTTAGGACAGAATACTACTCTTAAAACATTAAGCTTGAATTTTCTCAATACAAAAACTATGGCAGCATTGAATTCAATTAAGCCACTTCAATACTTTCTCTTTTAACTGAGCAAAAATCTAGAATATTTATGCTGAGATGATGCGGAGAAGAATGCAATATCCTCAAGAAACGAATGAACAGCTCTCAGAGATTAAAATCACTTACCGACGAATATCCCGAGATACAATAATCAGGATGCCGAAGCAAAGCTAATGTGGTCTCTGCAACAAAAAGTCAAATAAAATCAGAAAGTAGTTCGTACAACCATGTAGCTTCCAGCTATATTCAATATTTATTGTAAATATTTTCAATATTTTCTATAATTCCGTAACAACAGATTGGACCCTTATCATTTTCTACATGCATCTGCACTACATTGACAATAAAAACCATGATAGTTTACACTAGATCATAAAGCAACAATTTGTTGTCATTAATTATCCTTTGTTACACAAAATACTGAAAGCATTAAACCATTTTCAGTAAATCTTAAAGAAATATCACAGTTAGGAAAAAAGAAACAACGAAAGACAAGTGACTAAAAAATCACATGTTTATGAGCTTCACCTGTTAAAACGTAACTCAGACCTTCTGGAGATGATGTATCTGCAACTTCTGCAATCCTATTCAGATCCCTTTGAAGTGAGCGACCCATCCCCAACAACCCAACCTAAAAGAACAACGCTATCATTGAGAATTTGAAATTCCAAAGATTCAAAATAGTGAATAAAATGAAATAATTGTGCTGTGCATTGTAAGCTAACAAGATGTTACAAACAAGCTTCAAAACCTAATTAAAATAGTTACAAATATTGGACCCAGTAACCTTTCATTCATAAAATTATATGGATATTGTATGCATTAGTGAGATTAAAAGTAGCAATATCGTGATTTCAGGTAAGGATGAAAATAAGCAAGGCATCCGTCAAAGGTCCTCTTAGCCATGTCTACCTCAAGCATACGCTAACCCGAACTTATTTAGACTAAGACATTTAAAAAGCCTATTTAGCTAAACATACCAAACTTTGGGTTATTCACAAAACTTTCGGGCTTAACATGACAATTTATTAAAGTAAATGTAAATAATATTAAAATTTGGGTTTTTTTATTAGATAAAAGTTAGGTTATTTATCCTATATTTATAAATAAAAAGCGAAAGAAAAACCAAATTTTAACCCTTGTCTTCTATGCCTCTACCATTGTCGTATTCTTCTCTTCGCACTGTTCTCTCAAAAACTAAAACTTTCATTCTTCCAGAAGAAAATATTAATATTCAACCATGATTTCATGATTTATTGATAGATTTATTTATGTAATTGCAAGAATGTTAACTTTTTTTAAAGTAAATTGTTTCTTAATTTTAATGTTTTGTTGTAATTTTAATAATATAATTCGTTTATTATTTTTATAATTATATTTTTAAAAAATTATACTAACGTACCCGTACCTTAGTTTTAAAAAAAATGTTGTACTCCGTACCAGTACCCGTACCTATGCAACACAGGCTCTAATATAATATGAATACATAATATTTAGTTGTTTACTTAGTGTTAAATCATATACTTATTGACTTATTTAAAGATTTAAGCAATCTAGTCAATATGTAGTGTAGAGTTGAGGCTATAAACTTATTCAGTGATTACCTTATGAATTATTTATAGGTCTTGTTGTAAAATAGGCATTTAGGCAGGTTTGCATTGTGACACTAGACAGACCCATGTCTACCAAATCTCAGACCAATCTAGCCTAATCCTCCCCTCCTTGACTTTGGATAAACAAAAATACCAACAAAATTTATGGAGAGCATGTGATTGAGCATCTCACTGAACTATAAATGCAGTGCCAATAATTGCCTTGAACAGTTTACTTAAGTGAAAAAACTTTACGATTAGTAAAGCTTGAGCATGGTGGTTTTCTCATTGGCGGTGAGTACTTTATCCACACCGATCTGAAAGAAACTTAGAAGCCTAAATAAATGCTACGAAGCCGACTGAGATGAGTAAGAAAATGGAGCCTGCAACTCCACTGAACCCTACAGCAAGGCCAATGTATGTCTCTGCCAATCACTACTGAATAACTCCGAAACAACACTACAAATATCCTAATGCCAACACTGTTATAGAAATATCCTAATGCCAACATAGCAAAAATAACAATACCAACACAAATACACTAAGCATTGCAAAACAAATTATGCAGTAATCAACAAACGAAGAAAACAGTCTAATAACTTTACAAAGTAGATGAAACCTGAAGTTTGAGAACGGTTGTTTTTCCAGCAGCAGTAAGCACACTACCCTCCGACCGATCCGAAAGAAACCCCGAAACCAAAACAAACGCCACAAAACCCACCAGTATAAGAAAGAAACTAGACCCAGCACCAGCACCAAGTCCAAGTCCAACTCCAACCGCAGGTCCATAGTAAACCCCACCGCTAAACGGAGTAGAGTAAGAAAACCCAGGGCTCGGCGATGGAACCGAATAGCTTCTCGACGAAGATGATGAAGATGACGAAGAAGAGAAAGACCTTCCCCCCATTCTACCACCGGATGCTGCTGAGGCCGTGTTTGGATCGAGCATTAACAAAACCCCGATTAATATCGCGGCGACGGCGGGTTTTCGAATGGTGTTCCATACGGAAGTGACGAGAGACTCAAACGTGGTTTTGGATTTGGGATTGGGATTGGAACTTATTGAGAACGGGGTTTTGTGGTGGTTTAAGTGAGATTTGATGGTGTTAAGTGGTTTTGTGATTGGTATGAATGAGTGAGGTATGTGAACGCGATTATTTGAAAAAGCGAATTGATGATTCTTCCATTTGAAGTGGAAGGGGCAGGGTTCTAGTAACAAAGTGGTTGACATGGTCATCGTTTTAATGATGATAATTGAAATGGTGAACAAGTTGTGGGATTGAATTGAAAGAGAAATAATCGATTAATTGAGGGAAAAGTTATGTGAAGGAAGAAATTAATGGTGATTTTTGAAATAAGGAAGAATGGTTGTTTGGGAACCTCATCTCATTTCTAATCCGAATCTCTGGCATTCATTGATATGCCACGTGGCTCTGTCAATTTTGGATGGGTAAGTTTTTTTGGTAGCTTAAAGCTTAAGGTATATCCGGGTATACATTCTAAAAAGCTGATATTTTATTTTATTTATAAATGAATTTATATAAAATTGGGAAAATTACATCAATTTTTTTAAATTGCTCAAAATGTCATTCACACTAATTTTTTTTAGAGAAAAAATGATATGTTTTGATAATTTAAAATAATAAAGTAATAAATTATACTTAAAATGTAAAAATATTTTAATGATTTGACGATTTGTTGATATTTTATTGAATGATAATTAAAATTAATTTACAGTGTTAGTGCATATTTATTAGACTCTTTTTTTTACTTGACATTGATCTATTGTATTTATTTATTTTATGTGCCGACTAACTCCTATTTAAATAGGGTGACGTTTAGCATGGTCCAACGACTATTTGACTACCATGAACAAGTTGTCTTTTTTACCTGCAATAACAGGTAAATCAAGTCATTTTAGTATCATTTAAATATTATATATTTATTATATTTAATTTAAATATTTGTTTCTTGTTTTTTCTCTCAACATCGTTAATGAGTTGTGTTGATTTTTTCTCTCAACTTTTTTTTTGATAAACTCTCCTAATATTTTAAATATCGGACCGGAGTTCAAACTGACAAAATTTCTGAATCAATATTTAATTGGTTAAATCAGTTCAACTTATGATTAAACTGTTTAATAAATATATAAATAAATTAAAATAATAATAATAATAATAATATAGAACTAAATTTGATAGATGAGCCAAACACAATCAAGTCTTACGCAATGATAAGCTTACAACTTAATAAATTAAAAATTTTAAAATCCCTAACAATTATAACAAAAAAAAATCCGTGATATTGCTTTAAATCCGTTAACAAATACAAGTCTTCCTAATTATAAAATCAAACATCAAAACAACCATGAGAATTAATTGGATCAACATCATCTTGTGGACTTGAATCTAAATCAAGTTCTTCATTCTCAACTCCATTAACATGCACTTCTACATAAACAAATAATGAATAATTAGTAAAGAAGTCTACCATATTCATCATATAACATACGATAACAAATAATAGACACAAGTTTAATATCTCACATTCATCTTTCTTTAACCCAAATTTAGGAATTGAGTCCTCATTATAAAGTATATTCTCCATCTCTATATAATCAAGAATAGGAGTAGTACTAGTATCTTCTTCCATGATCTGAAATTCAATGTCATATATGCTTTCATAATCAATAGGATCATAATCTTTGTTTTTCTTGAAGACCCTAACCAATAAAAAGTATATTAATTAAGAAGAAATATTCAAATTCTATAAATAAGCAAATGTAAAGGACTCAATGTAAAGATTTAAAATCACATACCTATTTTTTTTTTTTGTACTCTTTCAAATATACTCTAATTTCTTTCACATCCAAGTGAAGAAGCAGTTTGACTAAGTATCTTAACTGTCTGTGCTTTAACATTTGGGGTACCATTTCCAAAATTCTTCCACCACATGTCTACCAAAATAGTAATATATTTTTATCCATGTTAAATATGGAATTTAAAGTAGATACGCAGAATTTGAAAATAATTATATAAAATATACTTACCAGGACACATAGTCTTTGTAGACTTGAGTGCCAATGAATGACCAAAATCACCAACCTTTTCACGATATAGTTCGGTTTCACTCAAGAAGTCAGTTTGGTTAACATCAATATGGGTCACCCTTTCCCTAGAAAAGATGCTCCAAATGTAGAAGAACAACAAATCAGATCAACAGTTTATGGTACATGCACTTCAACAACTATTGAAGTGAATGCTCTTATAATAAGTCAAACGCTAGTTTCGACTACATCCCCAAAGACGGTGTTACCCCCACCACATCCAACCGGTTTTCTGACTACTCTCAGGATTACATAAAACATTATATGAGACACTAGACCTTCATTTCTTTCAAGTTTTAAGCTTCCCCCGATATGCAGATAATGCAAGGGTGGTTTGTTAATACAAGGCATTGAGATCTGCCATAAGCAATCCTAGTCAAATGGGTCAACTCTATGGATGATTAGGATATATCCCTCAGCTTATACCACCTTTAACTACTAGTTCTCTTTTGGTTGTAAGGAAACAAATGGATTATAATAACCATGATATGGTTACCATGCTTACCCAATAAACTAGTATTGTGTTTAATCCTCTAATCCAAAATACTAATCATAGTTACTAACAATTAGCACATCAAATGGGTCGAATTGTTGATATCTTTGGTGCTCCTCAAACATCCATTCACCCAGTTCCTCAGATCCTAGCAATCATGGCAATCCAAAATCCAAGAGTTGCAAACAATTAAGGGGTTCTTAATAATCAAGTGAAACAACACGTTATACCCCAACCGATCGAACAACCTATACCCATGGTAGTCATAGGAGAAAGAGGTCAAAATAGTCCAAATGTAGTATTGGTGAGTAGGAACCATGATGCGTATCAAGTGGTTAGGAGAATCCAACAAAACAATTTTAGGGGGAAAATAACATAGCTAATATGGTTGAACAATTTTGGCGGTTAAGATAGGTTGGGCTGATGTTCCTTCACCATCAGCAAGTCTCATTCTGAAACACCTATCACGCCGCTTGATAGTTTTGGCATAACCTCCAGCACCATACACTCTCTCATTTTTCTTCTTTCCACCTGCAGTATCATACCATGTACTAAAAGCCAAACTAGGATCAACAGGATATCCTGATTGTGGTTCAGCTAAACCCTAAACCCTAATTCAGGGTGATTTGATAACTTTATGACAAGTTGTCTATCAAACTCCTCCTATAAAAATAATAATGATTAGAATAAGTTAGATACATATAAAAGAAATAAATAAAATATTTTTAATATAAGAAAAACTTACTTGAGTGTTTCTTGAGCGGTCGTCAATAAACTCTCCATTTCTCTTGAGATGAGTCTCCAAATTAAGCTCATTAAGTGGATTTCTACCCAACTCCTCACGCTAATTAAAAAAGTGAAAAATAATTAATTATTCATAGAATCAAAATGATAAATTAATTAATACATAAATAAATTTACGTACCATCCTTCGTGCAACTTCAGCGACACTTATACTACCGCTTGCGTAGTTGTAGCCACCAACTTCAGATGTTCTATTTTTCCTTGCCTTTTCAGATATTTCCTTAAATTTTTCAGAATTCCAATGGGCAATAAGCTGCTCAAATATATCTGGACTTATCCAACGTGGACGTTGCTATTTTTTCTCCCATTTCAGTCTGACATTTCTCATGGTGTCAGAAATCCGGGCACCACATTTTGAGTTAATATTTTCTTTAATTGCGACCTCATCTCTAACATCCCAAATACATTTCTCCTACATTATTGTATGAATTCAAAAACATGTAATAAAATATAATGGTGATTAATATCTCAAAAAAATATAAAGAAAATGTCACAATAAGTCAATTATACTTGAAATGCCTTAAACCAATCTAGTTTTTCATCATCATCTACAACTTTATAATTTGGCCAAAATTTTGTATACTTCTCTTTAATAATGGATGTGATGATCGATACTGTATGATGTGAGGGCAAGATCCTAAACAACAAAAAACTTGAGTTAGAAATAACTAAATAAAGTTCAAATTTTAAATATAATATAAAACATATATAAACACTTACGATCCAGAATCGGGCCAGATGACAAGTCTTCCTTGGTGGTATTTAATTTTTTGCTGATCATTTTTTTCAAGATGCGCTCCCTCCTTGTTTGCTCACCAGTACTGGTATCTCCATGAGCACTGATATCTCCATGAGCATTGGTATCTCCATGAGCGCTAGTATCGCCAGGAGCATCCTCAGAAGGCATGGGTACGGACATGCTAGATCCACCTGACTCCATATGAATGGGTAATGATTGGGGCATGTTGGATCCACTCGACTACATGAATGGCTCCAAACAAAAAAATTTAGTCATAAACATATATTTTTAATCCTAAACATAAATTGTCTTCTTTCAATTTAAAAATATACAAAGTATTTATTTAAGTAATAAGTATACTTTTTATATAAATTTTTTATAATGTTAGAAGTATTTCAAAAAATTTATGTTTAGTCCTATAATTTTTAAACATTATACATATTTTAAAAAATCATGTCTCTTTTCAAAAAAATTATGTATACACTATTATACATCATAATGTATATTTATCTCCTTATTAAAAAAAAATAGTCTCATAATTTTTAAATGTTATACATATTTCAAAAAATTATGTTTACTAATTTATTCATAAACATTTACATATATCAAAAAATTATATTTACTAATTTATTCATAAACATTTACAAATTTCAAATATATATACTATTTATCATAAAAATATGTATTTTTAGAAAATATGTGAAAAATTTAAACACATTTTAAAAAAATAACATATATGAAAATTATACATATTGTTTGTTTACTCAATATATTCTAACAAATATTGATTTTATTTTTTTAAAATTAATTATAAATACTATTTTTAAAATTTATACATACTATTTTTATACATTGAGCATTTTTTATATACTATTTTTATAAAATATATATACTGTTTTTTAAATATATTTTAATGTTTTTCTAATATATATATACTATAATATACTGTTTATTTAAAATAATTAATATATTTACACATAAATTAAAAATCACAAAACAGTAAAATTTTTTACTATATATATATATATATATATATATATATATATATATATATATATATATATATATATATATATATATATATATATATATATATATATATATATATATATATATATATATATATATATATATATATATATATAATTTTGATTTTTTTTATATTTTATAACCTAATATTACAAAATAAATATATATCAAACTTAAACATTTATATGCAAAAAATCGAAAAAAAATTTAAATTGTGTACTTTTGATGAAAAATTACAGTGGTTGATTGAAGTTTTTCTCTAAGATCTGTGACTAATACCTTGAAAATAAGAGAATATTATAAGATAGTTAGACATATAACAAACAGAAAATAAATTAACAATAAACAGAAAATAAATTAGATATATACCAAAAACAATTTATAGTTTTACCTTGAAAAACTATAATTGATTGAAGAGTTTGATGATGAATAAAAATGAAGGTTTATAAAGATGGAGGAATGAGGAAGAAGAAAAGAGAAAGGGGTTGTGAGAGTCTAAGAGAGAAAGAGGATGTGAGAGAGAAAGAGGGATGAATTATGTTTTAAAAATTAATAATAACTTGTTTTAATAAAGAACAGGAACGACGTGGAATTTAATGGGTGTGCAATTGGCAGGGGTAATCCCTCGGAAAAAAACGGGAATATTTAGCGAGGGGTGCCCCCTCGGAAATAGAAGCATTGATAATTACAGTCTGTACAAAGGTGATTAGACATAAAGTTGTCTAGGTGGTGTGGGGTATCCCCTCGCAATTTGCACACTACAGTTTCCTAGGGGTATCCCCTCGCTAAATACCTTAATTTCTGGCGGTATTTTTGTTTCCTAGGGGTAGCCCCTCGCAATCTAACATTTTAAAATTAAAAATTACATCTTCCCTATTTGCGAGGGGATACCCCACGTAATTGAATTTTTTTTAAAGGAAATTTCACTTAGCGAGGGGATTTACCCCTAGCAACGTTGTTTTTTTTGTTTGGGGTTTAACCCCTGGTTAATTCCCCTGGCAAATATTGATTTTTTTTGTAGTGATTATCTTAATCCAATGTTGCATTACAAACCTAATTTTAAAGCAGATAATGAAGTGAAACAAGGGATGTATGCATGTTTAAAAAGGATGATGAAGGAAGACATGGAAATGGTGAATAAAATTGATGGTCAACTTAAGGATTTTTAGAGTAAAAAAGGGTTCTTTGGGAGTGAAATAGCTCAATGTGCACTAGAAAACAAGACACCAACTCAATGGTGGAAATCTTATGGTGGTGATGCACACCCAGAGTTTCAAAACTTTGTTATTCACGTGTTAAGTTTGACATGCAGTTTTTCTAGCTGTGAGAGAAATTAGAGTGCTTTCAAGATGGAATATTTTAAAATTATCATATATATTTTTTATAGTTACTATATATTATTCGTTTAATTTAATATTTTCCCTTTTTAGGTTCTTACCAAGAAAAAATATCGGTTGAAAAAAAAGAATATGAATGATATTGAATATGTGATGGTAAATACAAGATTGACCAAGAATAATGCTTAAAGGAAAAAAATGAGATCTAACAATTGATGATTTCCAAGATGATGATGATTGATGGTATGCTGTTGAGGAAGAAAATGCAATTAGTAGTCATGTAAGTGTAGCTAACTTAAATGAGGATTTGATGCAAAGTACTAGTGCTAAATCAACTGCACATGTAGATGACTTTGATGTCCTTGAAAATATAGAAAGTGACAATGAAAAAGGAAATATAGACGAATTTGATGGAGGAGATGATGATGTTGATGGAGAAGGTGATGATGACGACGGTGGTGGAGATAATGAGATTAGTGAAGATAAAGAAGTTGACATTATGGGAGATGATCCAAAATATAGGCGTGTTTGTGATTTGTACTAGCCTGTTTGATTTTGAGCATTTTACCTCATGAACTTTGTTATTTTATGTTTAAGATTTGAGACTTTTAATTTTATGATTAAGATTTTAGACTTGATGGTTTTATATATAATATGCAAACTTTTCACTATTTAATATATATAATATAAATTTTCTAAAGTATTATTTCTTTTAGTAAAATCTAACAATTTTGGTTACGATCTTATGTTTTATGATCTTGTTATCCTCTCTTTATCTTATAAAATTAATTGTGTAAGATCTTCTGGTTTTAATTATGATTTTATATTATACGACCTTAATATCCTCCACCGTTCTTATGTAAGATCTACACTCTGACAGCATTGCTTGATACCCGTCAAAAGCTGATGATTTGGTTAATAATGAAATCTAAAGATGAAATACTTCCCTAGTTCCTTAATCGAGAATGCTTACACATGGTTTGTTAGAGGGAGTTAATAGTAGGAGCATTTGTAACACCCCTTCTAATTTCCCTGCGAATTATATAATTAATTAGAGTTTAACATAACGAAAGGGCGTCACAATTTAAAAATTTAAAATGATAAAACATCATAACAGTAATCATGCTTTTACTGAAGAACTTCATTAAATATAATTCAAACCAATGATTATGTTTTACACAACGGAAAGAACATAAAATCCGGAATAACTCAATCATAATTATTCCAAGCATAAACTCAAAAGAAACAAGTTTAACAATCCTTAAAATTCCAAAACAATCGTTCCTCAGTGTTACATCTACCAGAGCATGACACTGACACGCGGACAAATCTAAATAGCATAGCTCTATAAGCCATCCTCACCAAATCCTGAGCAGCTAATCACTTCAATCTGAAATCATCAAAGTAAGGGTGATATTTCATCAACAATTAAAATGCATTATACGTTTCTTTAAAACAATAGAACAATTAATTCATTATTCCATCCTCATTAGTATATTCAGATTCCCGTTCACCAGTACAGATCACACAGATCAAAATGCACATAATAACAATCAATGCAATTATAACACTGGAAACCATCCTAACATGTTATAATTACATATGCAATGCAGACTCAATGCATGTGGTACCAAACGTGAACCAACTTCACACCCTGTTCCGTTTACACCTTGGAAAACAGCGTCAATCATCGATTTGCCCATACACCACTGGGTCAAGAATCCAGCCTCACCACCACTATCCACTGGGTACGGGTATTGGCAAAATAAGTCAAATTCCACACAATGGGAATTAACTCCACCAGAATGCATATGCATGCACATCAAAAGCATGCAACATTCAACACAGATTATGACCACATCAGACATCATAAACCATCATCAACCACAACATGATATCAGCACCTATCATGAAATAAATCATCCCAAAGCATAAATATGTCAAACGCTTACCCTTCGATTAGTAAGGCTATCACCGATATATACAACAACAACAACTCATGATATCAACAAGCATCATGAGTATACAACATCAGAAACAACATATAATGACAATACAATCATGACCAACTATGCATAAATCGGAGTTACGGTCGCAAAGATATGACCAAAACAATTTTCAGAAAATCACCTTCTGTTTTTATACAATATGTGTCGACGCATAAGCTCATGTGTCGGCTCATAGCTTAAAATTTTCAAATTTTCACACAGTATGTGTGGACGCATAGGTCGTATGTGTCGACACATAGCTTTAAAATTTTTAATTTTCCTGGTTTAACACAGTATGAGTCGATACATACCCTCTTGTATCGATGCAAAACTGTCTTGTATTAATGCATAACCATTTGTATTGATAGAAAACCACTTGTATTGATGCATAACCACTTGTATTGATGCATATGCCACTTGTATTGATGCATAGGCCACTTGTATTGATACATAACCATTTGTATTGATGCATAGACCACTTGTATTGATACAAGAATTGTATGAGTCGAGTCATACATTATTCCAAATCCTGTTTTTCTCAATTTTCTTCAGTATGAGTCGAAACACACTTCTCTTGTGTCGATACAAAAGCATCTTGGGTCGACGCATAACTCTTTTGTGTCGATGCAAACCTTCCAAAACTGTCACATGAGTCGATGCATGGTGTGGCGCTTTCCGCTCGTTTTCTTAAACCAATGCAACTTGTGTCGATGCATAGCCCTATGTGTCGACTCATGCTGCGTATTTTTCATCAAAAAACCTGTTTTTCCCATTATTATGCAATCCTCATTGCTACCATTCATCCCCAACAACCACGGTATAACAGAAACAGTAATTATTATGTATTTTCACATCCAATTAACAACATAATTACACTTCTTAGTTAATCCACAATCAACCTACTCATATTCACCATTCTTATTAATTCCAATTGAGGTTTTTACGTCGGATCATATCATTAGGGCACAACCTAGAAAATCTAATTTGAGATTCCTAACGCATCAATTCATCCTATTGATTATCAAAACCTATAAGACATATTAACCAGACAAAATCACCCCTTACCTCGCGATGAATCTTCGAATTCTGACGATTTGGCTTTTTCTCCTCTTTCTCTTCTCTTTTCCAAAAGCACGTAGAATGAAATCCTAATTCCTCTTCTCACTTTTTCCCTTTATTATTCCTTTTATTTTCCAAATAATAGAAATAAATAAATTAGATTAATTAGAGCCTTTTATTCTACACACCTCTCAAATCCACTTTACACCCCCAACACTCTCATTTATTTAATTAATTAATTAAATCCAAAAATATTAATAATTAAACCTTTAATTAAATTAATAATTAAATTTCTAATTATTTAATAGTTGAATTAATTTGGGGTGTCACAACTTTCCCATACTAAAAAGAGTTTTCGTCCTCGAAAACATACCTAAGACGAAAAGTTCGGGATACGAGTCCTTCATCTGTCTCTCCAGTTCCCAAGTTACATTTCCACCTATCGGTTCTCCCCAAGCTACTTTCACCAATGTTATCTCTTTACCTCGCAACTGCTTCAACTTCCGATCCTCAATTCTCGCAGGCAATGCCTCAACAGTCAGATTATCTCGCACCTGTACATCATCTACCTGAATCTCATGAGACGGATCAGCAATGTACTTCCTCAACTGAGATACATGGAAGATATCATGCAAATTCGCAAGCGACGGCGGTAAAGCAATCTGATAAGCAACTCTTCCAACCTTCTTGGTAATCTGATACGGACCAATAAAGCGCGGAGTCAACTTCTTTGACTTCAAGGCTCGACCAATACCAGTCATCGGAGTAACTCGCATAAACACATGATCTCCTTCACTAAACTCGAGATCCTTCCTCCTCTTATCATGATAACTCTTCTGGCAAATCTTAGAAGCTCTCATCTTCTCCTGAATCATCTTAATCTTTTCTGAAGTCTATTGGACAATTTCCGGTCCAATCAAAGCACTTTCTCCAGATTTGTACCAACACAACGGCGTCTGACACCCCTACCATACAATGCCTCAAACGGAGCCATACCAATACTCGAATAAAAATATTGTTGTAGGTAAACTCAATCAATGGCAAATAACTATCCCAAGCTCCACCTTTCTCCAACACACAAGCTCTCAACAAATCCTCTAACGACTGAATCGTTCTCTCCGTCTGACCATCTGTCTGTGGATGATAAGCGGAACTCAACCTCAACTTAGTACCTAACGCTTCTTGCAATCCCGTCCAGAACTTAGACGTAAACCTCGGATCTCTATCCGACACAATACTAGAAGGAATACCATGCAAACTTACAATCGTCTCAACTTACAATTCTGCCAACCTTTCCATAGGATAATCCATTCTTATCGGAATAAAGTGAGCGGACTTCGTCAACCGATCAACAATAACCCAAATAGAATCACAATTCTTCGTTGTCCTTGGCAAACCCGATACAAAATCCATAGAAATGTCATCCCATTTCCATTCTGGAACAAACAACGGCTCCATCAATCCTGACGGTTTCTGATGTTCAATCTTTGACTTCTGACAAACCAAACAAGCATAAACAAACTCAGCAATTTCCTTTTTCATTCCAGGCCACCAAAATAAATTTTTCAAGTCATGATACATCTTAGTAGAACCGGGATGAATACTCAATCCACTACGATGTCCTTCTTCCAAAATACTCTTCCGAAGTTCTGCAATATCCTGAACACAAACTCTATCACCACATCTCATAACACCATTATCGTCAATTCGTAATTCACCTCCTTGACCTTGGTTAATCAATGTCAATTTATCAACTAAACCAACATCAGATTTCTGTCCAATTCGAATCGCATCCAGAATACCACTAGTCAACTTCAACACACCCAACTTAACATTATCAGAAGTAGTCTCGCATACCAAACTCAAGTCTCTTAATTTCTCAACTAAATTCAATTCACGCACCATCAACATAGACATATGCAATGACTTCCTACTCAAGGCATCTGCAACAACGTTTGCCTTACCAGGATGGTAATTCAAACCAAAATCATAATCTTTGAGAAATTCTAACCACCTCCTATGCCTCATATTTAGCTCTTTCTGATCGAAGAGATACTTTAGACTCTTATGATCGCTGAATACCTCAAATTGAGATCCATACAAGTAATGCCTCCACAATTTCAAAACAAATACCACTACTGCCAGCTCTAGATCATGAGTCGGATAATTCATTTCATGAACTTTCAATTGTCTCGAAGCATAAGCCACAACCTGCTTATCTTGCATCAAAACACCACCTAATCCCATCAAGGACGAATCACAATACACAACAAAAGATTCTTCCGGATTCGGCAAAATCAGAATCGGAGCACTAGTCAACCTCTTCTTCAACCCTTGGAATCCTTTCTCACATTCAACATCCCAAACAAACACTTGACCCTTTCTGGTCAACTTAGTCAACGGTAAAGCCAACTTCGATAATACTTCAATAAACTTTCTGTAATAACCTGCCAGACCAAGAAAACTACGGATTTCAGAAGCATTCTTCGGTGCTTCTCACTGAGATACCGCTTCTACCTTCGTAGGATCAACAACAATACCATTCTTGGAAATCACATGACCAAGAAAACTTACTTTACTTAACCAGAATTCACACTTAGACAATTTCGCATAAAGCTTCTTCTCTTTCAACAGTTCCAACACAACTCTAAGATGTTTTGCATGTTCTTCATCATTCTTCGAATAGATCATAATATCTTCAATAAATGCTACCACGAATTTATCAAGATACAGATGAAATATTCTGTTCATATACTCCATGAAAACACCAGGTGCATTAGTAACTCCAAACGGCATAACAGAATACTCATAATGTCCATACCTCATTCTAAATGCAGTTTTCTAAATATCTTCGATCTTCACACGAATATGATGATATCCAGATCTCAAATCAATCTTGCTGAATACACAAGCTCCAACTAACTGATCCATCAAATCATCAATCCTCGGCAATGGATACCGATTCTTGATTGTAACTTTGTTCAACTGCCTGTAATCAACACACAGTCTAATCGAACCTTCTTTCTTTTTAACCAACAACACAGAAGCACCCCACGGCGAAACACTAGGACAAATAAAGTTTTTCTGAAGTAATTCCTCTAACTGTTTCTTCAACTCAGAGAATTTAGATGCCGACATACGATAAGGCACCATCGACACCGGACTAGTTCCAGGAATCAAATCTATAGTAAATTCCACTTCTCTCTCAGGTGGCAATTCACTAACATCTTCCGGAAACACTTGTGGAAGTTCATTCACCACAGGAAATTCACTACCCTTAGCTTTTCCTTTCGCTTCCGTCGGAGAATACAACATAAACACCACAGCACCATCATTAACATCTGCGTAACTCTGATCATCCATCTTAATTCATTGTCCTTATTAGAGTCTTCGTCAACTCATATGGTTCACAAGCTTTTACCAAACTTCATTCATATTCATCACTTTATGCCCCATTTAGATAACAAGACAATTGTATAACATCCAATACGATTTTGTCTACTATCAACAAGAGATTAAGGGTGATCAAGTCCTCAATTTGTCAATAGACATCCGATAATCATACTGGAGTATAAACCATCATTACCAACCCTTTATGTTCTCAGAATCATACTCTCCTTTTTTCACTTCCAACTATGACTCACGGTCCAAACGATTCCAACAACTCTAACCACTCTTGCAGTGTCTTCTCAAGAGGTACCTCGTACCAATGACTTACAATCGGAACATATTCGGGAAGCATCTCTTCTCCCCCACTTAGTTTCACACTACTCCTACAATAAGCAACCAGAAAAGCAACAAGTACCGACAATGTTGTACACACTTGTCGCGTACAAAGGGATAATGACATTAAGACACTGGTCACAACGACCGACTATGCCCTGATACCACTATTGTAACACCCCTTCTAATTTCCCCGCAAATTATATAATTAATCAGAGTTTAACATAACGAAAGGGTGTCACAATTTAAAAATTTAAAATGATAAAACATCATAACAGTAATCATGCTTTTACTGAAGAACTTCCTTAAATATAATTCAAACCAATGATTATATTTTACACAGCGGAAAAAACATAAAATCCAGAATAACTCAATCATAATTATTCCAAGCATAAACTCAAAAGAAACAAGTTTAACAATCCTTAAAATTCCAAAACAATCGTTCCCCAGTGTTAGATCTACCAGAGCATGACACTGACACGCGGACAAATCTAAATAGCATAGCTCTATAAGCCATCCTCACCAAATCCTGAGCAGCTAATCACTTCAATCTGAAATCATCAAAGTAAGGGTGATATTTCATCAACAATTAAAATGCATTATACGTTTCTTTAAAACAATAGAACAATTAATTCATTATTCCATCCTCATTAGTATATTCAGATTCCCGTTCACCAGTACAGATCACACAGATCAAAATGCACATAATAACAATCAATGCAATTATAACACTGGAAACTATCCTAACATGTTATAATTACATATGCAATGCAGACCCAATGCATGTTGTACCAAACGTGAACCAAGTTCACACCCTGTTCCGTTTACACCTCGGAAAACAGAGTCAATCATCGATTCGCCCATACACCACTGGGTCAAGAATCCAGCCTCACTACCACTATCCACTGGGTACGGGTATCGGCAAAACAAGTCAAATTCCACACAATGGGAATTAACTCCACCAGAATGCATATGCATGCACATCAAAAGCATGCAACATTCAACACAGATTATGACCACATCAGACATCATAAACCATCATCAACCACAACATGATATCAGCACCTATCATGAAATAAATCATCCCAAAACATAAATATGCCAAACGCTTACCCTTCGATTAGTAAGGCTATCACCGATATATACAACAACAACAACTCATGATATCAACAAGCATCATGAGTATACAACATCAGCAACAACATATAATAACAATACAATCATGAGTATATGACGTTAATTACAACACATAGAATTAACACTCAGCCAGTATACACAAAGTTAATGACACAATCACAAATTACAACGGATTCTTGCTACGAAAGCTATATTAATCCTTCAAGATCTCAATTACTGGTGTTAAAAATGTTTTTAATAGATAATACTCGTCCTAAGCTTTCCAACGATACCAACTATGCCTAAATCGGAGTTACGGTCACAAAGATATAACCAAATAATTTTCAGAAAATCACCTTCTGTTTTTATACAGTATGTGTCGACGCATAAGCTCATGTGTCGGCTCATAGCTTAAAATTTTCAATTTTTCACACAGTATGTGTCGACGCATAGGTCATATGTATCGACGCATAGCTTTAAAATTATCAATTTTCCTGGTTTAACACAGTATGAGTCGATACATACCCTCTTGTATCGATGCAAAACTGTCCTGTATTGATGCATAACCATTTGTATTGATAGAAAACCACTTGTATTGATGCATAACCACTTGTAGTGATGCATAGGCCACTTTTATTGATACATAACCATTTGTATTGATGCATAGACCACTTGTATTGATACAAGCATTGTATGAGTCGACTCATACATTATTCCAAAACCTGTTTTTCTCAATTTTCTTCAGTATGAGTCGACACAAACTTCTCTTGTGTCGATACAAAAGCATCTTGGGTCGACGCATAACTCTTTTGTGTCGATGCAAACCTTCCAAAACTGCCACATGAGTCGATGCATGGCTATATGTGTCGACACAAGCAGTTTTCCTGCTTCTGTTTTCTTAAACCAATGCAGCTTGTGTCGATGCATAGCCCTATGTGTCGACTCATGCTGCGTATTTTTCACCAAAAAACCTGTTTTCCCACTGTTATGCAATCCCCATTGCTACCACTCATCACCAACAACCACGGTATAACAGAAACAGTAATTATTATGTATTTTCACATCTAATTAACAACATAATTACATTTCTTAGTTAATCCACAATCAACCTACTCATATTCACCATTCTTATTAATTCCAATTGAGGTTTTTACGTCGGATCATATCATTAGGGCACAACCTATAAATTCTAATTCGAGATTCCTAACGCATCAATTCATCCTATTGATTATCAAAACATATAAGGCATATTAACCAGACAAAATCATCCATCGTCTCGCGATGAATCTTCGAATTCTGATGATTTGGCTTTTTCTCCTCTTTCTCTTCTCTTTTCCAAAAGCACGTAGAATGAAATCCTAATTCCTCTTCTCACTTTTTCCCTTTATTTATTCCTTTTTATTTTCCAAATAATAGAAATAAATAAATTAGATTAATTAGAGCCTTTTATTCTACACACCTCTCAAATCCACTTTACACCCCCAACACTCTCATTTAATTAATTAATTAATTAAATCCATAAATCCAAAAATATTAATAATGAAATCTAAAGATGAAATACTTCCCTAGTTCTTTAATCGAGAATGCTTACACATGGTTTGTTAGAGGGAGTTAATAGTAGGAGCATTGATATAAAGTTGAGGAACAAACATCTTGTGAGAGACACACCACTTGTCCACCTAAAACCTTAAGGTGATAGGCGAGTGGATTCTCCCACTTATATATATGCTTAAGTCTCCACATTCCTATCTAATATGAGACTATTTCCTCACTTACTCACACTTGCTATCTTATTCCAACATGGTCTAATACTCTTCTCTCAAACTTCATGCATCATTGGAATATACTAAAAAGGGTGTTCCATGAGTAGTTTTATATTGATCAGTCGAAAATTAACCTAAAAGAGTTACCCATTGTGAAACAAAGATTGTTTGAATCAATAGATGATTATCTCAATAGGTATAGGTTGATGAAGTCAATGTGTTTTACTTAAGTTCCTGAACTTGAGTTAGTCGAAATAATTGCGGGTAGTTTAG
Organism: Vicia sativa; assembly: GCA_021764765.1. NCBI lineage: Eukaryota > Viridiplantae > Streptophyta > Magnoliopsida > Fabales > Fabaceae > Vicia > Vicia sativa. The sequence continues at coordinate 87,333,627 of CM038795.1, forward strand.
ATTATTTCATTAAGAAGAAGTTGGATACCCAATACCTAAGGGATGTGGCCCAATTAATATACATAGTTATACAAGTTGAATACTTGATGGCATAAAAGGCTAGATCAAATCGACACCCTAAGAAGTAGAAGAATGGCTACATAGAAACATATGATAATAAACAAGAACTTAGAGTAGTCTTTTTAGTGTATCGAAGAAATATAAGTTTAAAGTCAGTGCCTCCATATGTTTGTAAGGTTTTAAGGCCTTCTAATGTAAAAATTCTTGTTGAATGAAATAAAAATGAAAAATTGTTTCAAAAACTTATACTTTTGATGTAATTAAATGTGATAAAATTTTGTATCTTCTAGTTATCGATGTTCAAATCATAGTGTCGAAGGGCCTCAAGATGCCACCATTGAAAGAAAAAAAGGCTTTTGTAAATATCATAACTTCTTTGAACAGAAAACTTCTTAATGTATTATTTCCAGAGATTTAGTACAAAACACTATGAAGGAAGACATGCTTAAATTTGGTGATAAACCTAAGTTGTAACACCCTTCTAACCCAACATATAAATCACAAATAATTTAAGAATAATTCAATTAAATCACCACACAAAGGCGTCACATCGTCATAATAAAACATCATGACACACATCTTACTCTGTAACACGAGTTTCATCCATCTAAAACATACTTTTGATTATAATTCAATACAACATTTGAAAACATTGCAACAAAATTCATCATCATAATATATTAATTAACTCCTCAAAACTCATACTTTTGTCTCATCAAATATTAAGAATCCAATTAAAAATTAAAATCACATAAAATATGTCAACATAATAACAAACATAACATACACATATTATAGTGTTTTCAATCCGATGGTGTTCAAAACCAAACCAACCCAATAGAAAACCGCAAAACCAGACCAAACCAAACCAAACCGAAACCGCAAAAAACCGCATTTGATTCGGATTAGTTTGGGTCATTTTTTAACAAAACCGCATGGTTTGGTTCGGTTTGCGGTTTGTATTTTACAAACCGAACTAAACCGCATTATGTTACAACTTAAATTTTACTTAACTCGCATCTAACTCAAACTTAAATCTATTATACATTAGCCTTATGATTACAGACAATTTTCAATCTTCTTAAATATCTCCTAACATTATCACTTCATCTTCACCACTTACATCTTGCCTCTTCTTATCTAATATCTACTCTCTTATATTGTTTCCTTTGTACGTTCTTATTTTTTATGCAATTTTTCTCTCTTTCAATTTCATTTTATCGCACATCTTTATCTCTAATCTCTTCTCTCTTATGTTCTTTCTTTTTCATCTTCACTAATTTCTCATGTCTTCTATTTTTTTTTTGTTTTATTATAATATTTTTTATATTGTTTTATGCTATTATTTTATGTTTATTATTTCATTTTTGTCTAATCTAACTTTTGCATATTAAATGAGAAGTTATTGTCCAAATATGATTAGTTTTTTTGGTTATAATTTAGTAGTGTATCATATATGAATGACCAAATACAAAGTTATGTTGTCATATATATATATGTGAATGTATGACTCAACAAATTATTTATAAAAAACCGAACCAACCGCACCGACCAAACCGCAATGGTTTGATTTGGTTTTTTTCTTCTAAAAGTCAACCAAACCAAACCAAACCGCATGCTTTTTTCTCTCGCGGTTCGGATGATTTTTTGAGTCAAAACCGCACCGCAAACACCCCCTTGATGTCAGAGCAAAACACCACTAACATAACAAAATTAAATAAAACACTTTGAAGTTATCTTCAACATTTCTATAAATTACACCGAGACACCTGCCTCAATCACTTAATATGGCATCGGCCCCAATAAATAAACATTCTTCTTCATCTCATTCATACTTCACCTTTCATTTAAAGATTTCTTCACCAGTTTTCTGATTTCGTTTTTCTTCTGATCAAATTTTCTATATCTGCATCTGATGTGATATTTATATTATTCATATTTAAGATAAAATTATAGTCCTTTGACTACTAAAAAAATAATAAAATAATTTATTTTCTTAGCCCAGCCCAATTCATTACCAAAACCCTAGTTTTATAAAACAGTTACAAAAAACAGAAATTAACATTTCTTTCTGCGTTAGTTCGATTTCGAAGCTCTCTCTGATTCTATCACCACCATTACTTGCATCATTCATTCATCTGCAAAAACATGGCCGAGAAAGCTATCACTATCAGGACCAGAAAATTCCTCACCAATCGTCTCCTTTCCCGAAAGCAATTCGTCAGTTTCTCATTTTTCTAAATCCCCTCTTCATTGATTCATTGTTCTGCATTTCACGAAAATCTAATCTAATTGTTATTATATGATTCAGTAGTTTTATTCAGTTTCAAACTGTTTGGATCATCTGGATCTGAAAATGTGCAATCAATTTTGCAATGATCACTTTTTTTTCTTTCTGAATTGATCAATGAATTGCTATGAATTTGGAATTTTTAGTTAATTAGCCCTAATTTTTAACCCTAATTCCTAACTTTTTCCCATTATTATTATTATTATTATTATTATTATTATTATTATTATTTCAGGTTGTTGAAGCTAATCATCCAGGGAAACCAAATGTTTCTAGGGTAATTTTTGTTTTTTTTTTGTGTTTTTTATTAATTTAAATTATATAGAATAAACCAATATTAGGGTTTTTAGGATCTTAAATTAGCAATTGAGTATTTGATTTTTAAGTATTTATTGATTGGAAATTATGTAATCGAGTACTGAGTGTTTATTGATTTTTTGTTGTTGTGTGTGGTATGAAGGCTGAGCTTAAGGAAAAGCTGGCAACTATGTATAATGTGAAGGACACTAACACTGTGTTTGTCTTTCAATTCAAAACACATTTTGGAGGTGGAAAATCCACAGGTTTTGGCTTGATTTATGATTCGGTTGAGAGTGCCAAGAAGTACGAGCCCAAGTATAGACTTATCAGGGTGAGTCAACAATCCCCGTAACAGCCACAATATTGATTTTGTTTTTAACTCTTTTTGTCGGAAATCCTTTTATCATTGTTATATACTATTTTTGATGTGAAATATTCTCTTATATGTTCTTTACAATCACAATGTGTTGTAGTGTTCAGTAGATGGATCATTTTTGTTTAACTTTCCTTTGATGTGAAATCTTGCCTTATTCTTATATGTTCTTTACAGACACAATACTTCGTAGTATTTAATGCTTGCATCATTGTTTTTTCAGTTTTTTTATTTTTTATTTTTTTTATTTACACTTGTAATAGCTTAGTGCTTACATTTCGTTGTTCCTTTTTTGTTTTGTGACTTTTTCTTCTGGTGCAGGGGTAGTGCTGTAGTTTTTAGTTTTCTAACCACACTTCAATGTTTCTTTCATGTTGATCTTTGTCAGTTAAACTGCATTTTTCTCCGTTAGGCATATCTTATCCATGATTACATTGTTTTGTGTGACTGAAAGACAATATGCATCTAATTATTGTCTTTGATATCAGAATGGTCTTGACACCAAAGTAGAGAAGTCAAGGAAGCAAATGAAGGAGAGAAAGAATAGAGCCAAGAAGATCCGTGGTGTTAAGAAGGTAATTTTGTAGCTACTGATGTGTTATGATTGCTTACATGTCATTGCTTGATTAAATCATAAAATCTTTGTTTGTGTTGTCTTTTTAGACCAAGGCTTCTGATGCTGCTAAGGGTGGAAAGAAGAAATAAGTTGGAAAGAAGAACTAAGTTGGAAAGAAGAACTAAGTTGTCTTTTCTCCGGCTAGGTTTATAGAATAAGATATTTTGGTACAGGGGTTAATCCTTGTTTACATTGTTTTGCTATCACGGGAGATTTTCATTTTCAGTACTAGAGTTCACAATTTTTTTTATTTCTTTCTTTACTTTCTCTTTACATAAAATTTTAGTTTATTGTAGGCTACAAATAACCTTGCTAATGATAGATCTCTGTTAAGATTCAAATTATGCTATAATATATATGGTGAACCTCAAGCATCACTTTAGCAAGAGTACAGGGGTAAAGACAATCCTCGATTTTTATAGTTGTGTGCTTAGTTGTCTCATCATATAATCATACAATAGCAGTGCACCAAAAAAATGGGTGAACTTCTATAATGGTTAAAAATAGAAAACAAAGCAAGTGATCTATTTTCATGGTTGGTAAAAATATGTAGTCTTTAATAATACAACGTCACAAAAGTATCTGTTATCCATCTGATATGTACAAAAGAAAGAAAAACTCCGGCATTTGTTAAAAATATTGTGAAAGACATTCAACATCGGCATACACCATAATCAATCATATAAATAGGAGAAGCAATTGTATTTGACGATTTTATTGCCTATGTCCTGAGAGCCTTTTAGAAAATGAAAGCCAAGTGGTAGTTGTGATGGAAAGCTTATTTTAGAAAATGAAAGCCAAGTTTCCTTTGTAATGATATCAGGGGAGAAGTGAGTTAATGAAAAGTGTGGTGTAATTTCTTCTTCTATCTTTACGATTCTCTAGTCACTCCCTTCTATTCTACTCAAATTCTGGGATTATATATTATTAGTTTTCTCCAACAAAAAAGATTCTAATTACCAAGCAGTAATTATTCTTTGAGTGAATAAATCAGATCACATCTGCATTTCCATTTTAATTGAGTAGAATCATTACACAAAATCGTTAATGTAATTCGCGCTTTCATTCATTGCTGTCCCCATTCACAGCACTCTTAGTAATGGCATGAAATGAGTCATATCGTATGGAGGGTCCTTCCACTATTTTGTATGACCTAACACAAAACAAATGACACCTGGCCAGGGGACCTAATTTGTTCTATTCATAAAGTATGATGATGGTAACATTGTTGGATAGCAAATTTTGAAATATTTAGGGCTCCCCCATTTCTAGGTAATGCAAGAGAATTCTACATTTCATATCGCTGATTATTTATAAACTTTATACTTCATTCTAAACAACAGAATTTAAGACCGAACTGAATCTAATTGAATTATTGATGTTATTATATTTGGAACTATAGTGAAATTGTAATCTATCATGGAGCCCAAATATGATATGTCAATTTGTTTAGATGAGTAGAACAATACAATCTAGTAGTAATACTTTATAATTTAATTTCTCACATTGGATTTGTTGCTATTGCTCCACTTGAGAGCTAACTTAGAGATATTGTTTGTGGAAGTTCCATTTTCACCCAAAGTTTTTGCAGCAGCCTCTTTAAGACCCTTCATTTGAAAACGAAGCTTCTTCCCTTCTTCACCATCCATCAAACACTTGACAACTCTAGCAATCTCTTGTCTCTCAATCAAACCATTGTCACCAATATTTGGTCTCAACCCAACCTTAACACCCTCAGTTAAAATAACAGCATTCATTCTTTGCTCAGCATAGAGTGGCCAAACAACCAAAGGCACCCCATTAACAACACTCTCAAGAACAGAATTCCATCCACAATGAGTCAAAAACCCACCTGTTGACCCATGGGCCAAAACCTGAGGCTGTGGCGCCCATGATGAAGTAACAAAACCTCTCCCTTTAGTTCTTTCTAAAAACCCCTTTGGTAAAAAATCAAAAGGATCTGAATCTGATTCAGCAGTGAAATAAGAAGTATTAACAACTTTATCATATGGACTTCTAACTACCCATAAAAACCGTTGCTCACTCTTTTCTAAACCAAGTGCCAATTCAATTGTCTGACTACTCGAGAGGCTCCCACGGCTTCCAAAAGACACAAATAAAACACTCTCCTGTGGCTGATTATCTAACCACTTCAAACACTCTGAACCGTTTGGACCGGTTTGAGCAACTTCGACCTCTCTATTAACTAACGGTCCGACCGGGTAAAGAACTGGTTTCGCTTTCCCCGGTTCTTCTTTTTGTAACTCCTTGATTGGACCCGGTTCGAGTTCAAGGAAACTGTTTTCGATAATCCCATCCGCTTCACTGTGTCTCTTGGCGTTACGAAGAACAGTTCTGTAAGCGTCGTTTCTACGATCCTGAACCGGGTTTAGTAAATCTTGACCGTGAACCGGGATACAACCGGGGATTTTGACCGGTTCAGTGAGTTCTCTAAACTCGCAATGAACCTCTTGGTCTAAACGAGGGAGATAAAGAAAAAGAGAGAGAGACATGGCTGTTGAAGGGTAGAAAATGTATTTAGGGAGGTTGAATTCGTCTGCGACGTCGAAAGCGTCGGTGCCGAAGTGATCAACGAGAAGGGAGGTGATGGTATGAGAAACGGAGAGGGAATGGATGGTTTGTCGGAGAGATGGGAGAGATAAGAGGACGGTGAGGGAGATGAGAGTTTCAGTCTTGGTGTTTGGTGGGAGATCGGTGAATGAGACCGGTGGAAGGAAAGTGTGTGAAATGGAAGTTGGAAGAGATTGGAGAACAGTGATCTGTGGTTTGGAAGGTGGGCCTGCGTTAGGGAGGATGAAGGTGAGTTGGAGGTTTTGACGGAGAGGGATTCGTTTGGCGAATTCTATCATTGGGATGAGATGTCCCATGCCTGGTGATGGTAGCATCAATACCATAGGTGGTGGTAATTCTTGTTTTGAAGGTTCCATGAAATGCAAATAAATGAAATGGTGTGGATGAGTTTGAGGAAGAACAAGGGAATGTTTATAAATACTTACTATCAATGATTGATTGGTGCTCAGTGGAAGCTTGATAGAGCTTCAATTACAGTGAACCACGTTTTACTAATACTAGTATAATTATTGATAGCGTGTTTGGCAAGCAATGAATATTAAATTTGAATTGAATGATGTGTCACATGTGTGTGTGAAACATATGCAAAGCATCCAATGTCAAAGATGCATGCATATCATATAGTATAAATATATAAATGTTACTCATTGAGTAAAAAAAATACTCTACTAGTATAAACATACCTCTTTGGTAAATGTAAAAACACACTAAATTTTACTTTGAAAGATAGAAAAATATCATTCCACTTCCTTCATCATTTTCTCATAGTTGACATCATAAATGTCACCTATAGTTCTTCAATTTAAGTTAGATTCAAATATTTAGTTATTCTCAACACGTTATCAGCACAATCGTTTCTATCGGAAGTTTTTAACTACACTAAGGTAGATATTCTATACCTATCACTTTAATTTTATTTTTATTGTTATTATTATTATTATTTGCCCTGATTATAAGAAACTAACAACTTGTCAAGTGCTCTATGTGACTATTCTTATTACAAGTTTTGTGTGGAGGTTTAAAACCCCATATACTATTACTAATATTTGTATTTATGCAATTACTAACTTTTATATTTAATGAAAGTCTGAGACTTCATCTGCAATTACTAACATTTATATTTATGCAATTACTAACTTTTATATTTAATAGAAGTCTGAGACTCCATATGCAATTACTAACATTTATATTTATGCAATTACTAACTTTTATATTTAATGGAAGTCTAAGACTCCATATAAAATTACTAACATTTATACTTAGTGGAAGTTTAAAAACCCCATATGTTGTTACTAAATTTGATATTTAGTGGAGGTTTAAAATCTCATATGCTGTTATTAAATTTTATATTTTAGTGGAGGTCTAAAGCCCCAATTACTAACATTTATATTTAGTGGAGGTCTAAAAACCCCATATGCTGTTACTAAATTTTATATTTAGTGGAGGTTTAAAACTCCATATGCTGTTATTATCTCATTATTACATCTATCATTTATAATGGCTAAATGATATTTAACACACCTAAGATTTGGCTAAATAACTTATAACACACTTAACCTTCTTCCTTTTCTTTTTCCTTTTCCCCAACGGTAACTACAACGACCATTTTACAAAATTATCTCTATAAATACTTCTACTTATTTCATAACTTTCACATCATTCTCAAAACATTTATCCATATTTTTAAATGGCTAAATTTATTATTTTGGTCATCACTCTGCTCGTCATTATTTTATTTCTTATGGGTATTCTCAATCGTGAAGAATTAGGTAATGATTTTGTAGTTATGATGATAATTATCGTCTTACCATGACTAGTCATAGCTTGGTTTATTAGTAAAGGTTATTGAATAATATATAGTCATGGATTTTGTAATTGAATAAATTGATTTTTGTTGTTGTTGTTGTTGTTTATGCATTAAATATTGATTATGTTCATCTAAATTATAGATATAATCATGTCAAATCTTAAGCATCAATTCAAAATTCTAAGCATAACTGTGGACAACTTTATAACCTGGAACAAAAATCTAATTGAATACCTTACATGTGATGGACTTAACAAAATACTTGAGGGAGACAATTCTGGAAAATCAACAGACGACCCAGATGAGATGGAAAAGAGAAAATCAAAAGTGAATAGAATAATCAAGCACCATCTTGATGATGGACCGCAAACAAAATATTCAAATGCTAAAGATCCTAAATTTTATGGGACAAAATTAAAGCAAGATTTGGACATCAAAAAAAGTCTTGTTATCCTCGTTAATGGATCAGTGGAACACGTTAAGCTTCCAAGACTACAAAAGTGTCATTGCATATAACTCTGCTATGCACCAGATTATAGCACAACTGGAATTTTGTGGCACAATTATAACCGAAAAAGAAAATTTAGAAAAAACTTTTTCAACTTTTCATGCATCCCAAGTATTGTTGCAACAACAATATAAAATGAGGGAATTTACTGAATATTCTGACTTAGTTGCAACCCTTCTAGTGGCAGAACAAAATAACGAGCTCCTTATAAAAAATCACCAGTCATGACCCACAGAAACAATAATGTATCCTGAAATTAATGCCACAACATTTAATCATGGACATGGTGGTTTTAATCGTCTCAAGAAACGTGGTGGTCATGCTCGTTCTGATGGTAATAATGGCCATACTCGTTTTGATGGTCATGATCGAGGAGGATATCATGGCTGGAACTTTTTCTACGGTCGAAACCATTTTTCGATGTAGAGGATGTGGACGAGGTCATATTAATAATTATAGATCTCCCATATATGACCAGAATAATTGGAATCATCAAGGAAAGGGAAAGTATATCCAAGAAGGTCCCTCGATAAATTATGAGGATGTATGTTTAAGATGCGGAAAGCAAGGCCCTTGGCCTAAGGTGTGTAGAACACCAGATCATTTGTGTAAAAGAAAAATGGCATCTGTGGAGGAAAAAGGAAAAGAAGTGAATTTTAATGAGATAGAGCCCAGAAATGATAATACCTATTTTGAAACTGCTGACTTCGTTGAAGAATCAATGGATTAAGGAACTATTTGAATAATGTGTGATTTGTGTATATTATCTTTATATTTTGAATATGTATTAACTTAATAATATGTATGTTGTTATGCTTGCATGAAATAATAATGTTAAATATGTTGTTGATTTACAATCTATTTAATCTTATTTTAATTTTTAAGAAGGTTAGACATGGAACATGTCAAAGACATTTACATTATGGACAGTGGGACTACCCATACAATCCTCAAAAGTCGATTCTTTATTCTTGATTATAACCTTGAGCCACCAACCTTGCTTTGTTTCGAACAATTATACCATTCTCATCAAGTTTGTTTTTGAACACTCATCGGGTACCTATGATGTGTTAACACCTTGGCCTAGGAACAAGTTCCCAAACTTGATTTCTCTAGAATTGATTTAATTCTTCTTGCATAGCAATTGTCCATTGATCGTCTCCTAAGGCTTCATCAACTTTGGAGGGTTTAATTTGAGAAATAAATTCCATGTTTAAGCACACATCTTTGAGATTTAATCTTGTTGAAACTCCTTGACTAATATCACTAATAATTTTATCAATAGGATGGTCTCTATGAGTTCTCCATTCTTTGGGTAGATCATTGATGTTTGTATCTTGTTGTAAAACTTCTCGTTGATGTTCCGATGGATTCACATTTTGATCATTTGAAATTTATTCCGAGGGTAACTCTATAATATCATCATCATCACAAACAACTATTTCCTCCTTAGAGGTGTTAGTTTCATCAAAGGAAACATGCATAGATTCTTCAATAGTTAAAGTCCTTTTATTATAAATTCTATAAGCTTTACTAGAAAGAGAATAACCAAGAAATATACTTTCGTCGGGTTTCTCGTCAAACTTACCGAGATTGTCTTTGTCATTGTTAAGAACAAAGCACTTGAATCCAAAAATGTGAAAGTGAGCAATGTTTGGCTTTCTTCCTTTGAAGAGCTCATATGGAGTCTTTTTCAAGAATAGTCTATTTACAACATAGCATGTCGTACTAACCGCATCCGCCCAAAAATATTTTGGTAGATTTGCATCACTAAGCATTGTTCTTGCAAGTTCCACTATAAACTTATTCTTTCTTTCAACTACTCCATTTTGTTGTGGAGTTCTTGGAGCTGAAAAATTATGAGAGATACCATGTTCTTCACAAAATTCTTCAAATAATGCATTTTGCAATTCTCCAACATGATCACTTCTTATGGATACAATCTTTAGTGATTTTTCATTTTGGATTTGCTTTGCATACTTCTTAAAGGCTTTGAACGCATCACTTTTCTGCACAAGAAACAAAGTCCAAGAATATCTAGAAAAATCATCAACAATAACTAAAGTGTATACATTACCTCCAAAGCTTCTTGTTCTTGATGGACCAAATAAATCCATATGCAACAATTTAAATGGACACCACATTCTTTGATTTGGTTTGTTTTCCCTTTTGACAAACATCACATAATTTATCTTTGACAGACTTTATCTTTGGTAAGCCGACAATAAGATCATGTTTGGTTAATTTATTTAAGTGACCCATATGAATTTTATGCCATAACCATGATTCATTGTTGTTTACCATGAGACATTTTACTTTCAAAGATAAATCATCTAAGGAAATCATAAAACTATTATTAATTCTTTTACCTTTGAGTTTTACCTCATTGGTGACTTCATAAATAATCAAGCATTCATCTTTAGTAAACTTGATCTTGAAGCCTTTCTCACAAAGTTGGCTAATGCTAAGAATATTGTGCTTTAGTTCTTCAACATAAAGAACATATTCAATGGATGTGAAAGGTGGTGAACCAACTTTGCCTTTGCCAAGAATTCTTCCCTTATTGTTTTCTCCATAAGTGACATAACTCTTGGAATTAATGACTAGATTTGAAAATTTGTTTATGTCTCCCGTCATATGCTTGGAACAACCACTATCAAGATACCATAGATTTGAAGTGGTTTTCAAGCAAACCTACAAAACAAATTAAGTTTTGTTAGGTACCCAAATTGCTTTGGGTCGTCCATAATTAGTACTTTTCTTTACCCACACATAATGCCCATTTTCCACACTAAAGTTTCTTACATATCAAGCATTAGGTGTATGGATTTTAATACCATAATAAAAACAAGTAGGTTCAAAATTACTTCTATATCTAGGAGGATAAGATTTATTCTTAACAAATCTTTTCTTTTTAGGATAATGATGAACTACTTTAGGCTTGTTCACTTTCTCTTGGATTGGTTGGTTACTAGCCTTAACAAAGATAGTTTTGTTGGGACTTGGTTGAGAAAATTTTGAAAAACCAAGTCCACTTTTATCTTTAGGATACCTTTGTGTGCTAAGAACATTTTCCAATCCAACTTGTCCTTTTTCATATCTTTCTAGGACTATTTTTAATTGAACAATTTGGAAAGAAAGTGATTCAAAATTATTGCATACAAAATTTTGTTTTTGATCACTAATCATCTTTTCCTTTTCATCTTTATATTTTTTTTTCAATTGTTTCAACTTTTTCTTCTAAAGATGAAATTATTTTTTTTTGAGATGAAATAGTTCTATATAGAATTTTTCATTCATTTAATAGTTCATCTATAGCACCTTGTGCACCATTATTATAAAGAGAATCATCATAACTAACCTCGCCATCTTCATCATCGGAATGGTGTGAAGCCATCAATGCTAGATTTGCACTTTTGTCACTATCTGAATCAGGTGAAGAACTTATCTCATTAGCTTCCCATGCAACATAAGCCTTTTTATTTTTGAACTCCTTTTTGCCTTTGAATCCATTTTTATTGGAGAGTTTTGGACAATCTGGCTTTATGTGACCTTGCTTTCCTCATTCATAACATGTGACATCT